>CM076583.1:1019565134-1019900950 GCA_034641835.2 Pinus albicaulis | reverse complement strand
TGACTATGTTCAAGGAGATTTTGGACAGGTTTTGTTAGCCCCCCTATGAATTCCTTGACAAGCAAGCAAGGGGCTAGTTTGTTTATAAGCCTGCAAGGAATGCATTTCCCTTGAAAACACATCATCCTTGCAGCCTTTTCATGTTCCTTGCCTTGTGACTGTTTCCCTTTGCTGTTCTGAGTAAATAAGCCTTGCTGATAAATAATTATGCTCCAAAAGGCTTTATTTCTACCCTTTATACCCTTGCAAAATGCTTCATTTTCACCCCTTTTTTCCTTCTCAAAATCCCCATGAAATCCCACCCTTACCCTTTGTTTTACCAAATCCCCCCTTAATCCTCCTATCGTTACCCTCTTAGGGCTTTAAAATCCATTGAAAGGGCTTTAAAACCCACTTTTAAACATTATAATAGGGCCCAGTCCCTTTCGGCCTAGTCCCTTGTACATTTCCCCCCACAGAACCCAGCACTATGATCAAGCGTTAACCCCGAAGGCGCTTGTCCCATATGTTTATCGAGAGCATTTTCAATTTTCGATCTGTACAGATCGGACAGCAATCGCAGCCCCCACAACCTCTCATGTTCGCAGTTCATTTCTCCAATCGCGCCATCGCCGTCCGTTCAGTCGTTGATCCGACGGTCTGGAAAGCATCCGTCCCGGTGGTCCCCGTCGTGCACTATTCGGAAACAACCCAGTTTTCATCGCACCGCTAATGGGGGTCAGGCAGTATTTTCCCATTGCCCAGCGATTCCACTCAACATGCGATGTGCGACAGCGGCACTGTTCCAAAACCGCTTGCCCATCGCACGTTAACTCTCGACACAAGATACGGAGCAATATGCATATCGGTCATCCGATCTAGGGTGCCTCATCCAACGGTTGTCGCTTCGCAAAGCTGCGCAGGGTTTAATCCATGGTCGTCGTACTCCTGGCCCACCGTTCGTTGTCCTCCGCTACAGTTTCAACCGTCAATCTCCTTTGAGATTTGACGGTCCAGATTGTTTCTCCGCTGTTGACTTTCCCTCCATCTCCCGGTCTCGCCATGTCACCCTCTCCATGTGCGTCCATAATATATTTGCCCCACCATATATTTTTGTTCCAAGGTCGACTTTTCATAAGTTTTATTTAGATTCCTACTGCGCTCCACCCACGTCTTCTCGACTCTGTTTCACTGTCATACTGCACTGTCCACCATAGTCCCGCGCTATTTCGCCATCTCATACGTCTGCACAGTCATCCTCGCCACCCCCATTACATCCACCACCTCCTTGCATAAGTTTTTCTAACCAGTTTTCGTGTTTTGCAGGGTTTTGAGGCGGTGAAAGCCGCCATGATTTGCACATGTTCTCACAGTGACAGAAAATACAAGAAAAGACCATGTGCAGAGGCAGAAACCACGGAGAAAAGCCTGAGGTGATCCTATGACAGGACCTGCATTAAAGGAACATGGTTTGGCCCTGTGAAAATGTCCCGGTGCCATTAAAGCACAAATTTCATAGTCAGAGATTTAAATCAAGCAGCAGAGAGCTTAAGGCACGCAAATGAAGATATATGAGCCTTAATACAGGGATTTAAAGGCAAAGCACCAGATCAACGATGTCATGAATCACGCGGAGTGTACAGCATATAGAAATTCATGTATATCAGGGTTTGTACACCAGCAGAATGTTTTCTCCATAAAGGACAGAATGCCCATACAGTTTTTATTCTACACCGTGCTCCTAAAGAAATTTCCACCCTGACAACAGTCCGAAGCTACCAGAGCATTTGTTTCATAAATACGACAGACTTCTCAGTCGTTTATTTATCATTTTTTTATTCACCAAAAGTACCACAGGGTCATGCAGATCAAAGTACATCAAGAGACATGCTGAAGTAAATAGAGGCCTGAAGAAGACCACTCTTCCATCCAAAGAGTGACAGGAATTGAATGCTCAAAATTTAAACAAAATAGGCTTCGGCCCTCTTTCTTTTCAGAAGTTTTAATACTACATTTAGTTCTTCACCTACCTCCTTTGCTTCCCTTCAGCTATAAAACTCATGAGATAATATTGTAAAGGTTGTTGATCAGTTATCAGAGAACTGCAACTAGTTTCTTTTTGAGACATAGTCTCCGTGTAAAGTTGTAAGATAGGCTGAGGAATATGATTTCAGACTGAGTATTCAGCTATTGGAAATGTTGTACTTGACTGGTATTGTTGTTTAATATGACAAGCACATTTCTTTGGATCCTGATCTAAAGCAGCGGTGATGTTTTCCTATCTCTGTGTTTTAATTCATTTCATTTCGTTTCTACTGGCTTGCATCAAAATATTGGCATAGGATTTACCCTTGTTAGGTACCCTATGTTTCTGCTCTCCTTGCCATTGATGTTTTTCTTCTAAATGTGTTATCTAAGAATCGATTTCAGTTAATTTAACCAGTGTAGTGGATGTTATTGCCTGCTCTCTGATGTATGAATTAAATGTATCTGTTCTTAGATGTTTCTTGTTATGGATTTAGTTGGAATATTTGGGAACACTGGGGATTAGAGTTAGCCCTATCCACTAGGATCCTTGTGCGACCAGCTGGTCTTTAACTTTGTGCTCTGAATCTGTGTTATCTCCTCCCCCCCCTACTTTTCCATATCACACAATCATCTTTAAAGATCCTATGTTTTAGATGACTAGCCCAATTGAAAGCCTGCCTATTGATTAGCAAGCAAATCCTTTCCGGACTCCATTGCCCAATGGTTTTGAATATTTCCTGAAATACTTCACCTCTGCCTTTTTCCTCTTTTCTCATCCTTGTCTTACATTGAACTCTTCCTTCCTGATAACCAGCAACCAAATCAAAACAAATCAAACAAACAAACCATGTGCCTATAACTAGCCTAACATCTTAAACATTTGATCTTCAAAGACAAATATACTTTGACTATTATTGAGAGATCCCTCTCTAGACCTAGGAGGGCTAGATCCTAAGGTCTGAAAGTGGTTTGATGTTTTCTCATCTTTTGGTCTTGCCAATCTGGCCAAAACATGGGAATCCCAACATAATGGTGACTCCACTGGGGACAATTGAGTGCATTACACATAAACGTTCTTAGGCATTCAAAATACCTACAATCTCTGGTTAGGTTGGCAGTTAAACACTCCTATTCACACATAAACCTCTATACCATTTGTTTTGTTCTCCCATACTCTTGGACAGAGTCTGGAAAGGGCCAGGTAGCCTCCAGATCTCACACTCTTTCAGAGGTGACATATCTAGTAAATGCCCTCTGAGTCAATCTCTGGTTAGAGTTTGTTGTGTTTGGAAGATATCCTTGAAAGGGGACATCTCATAAGCACTGTGGTGGATAGTGTACCCTCCAAAACATCCTAAACCTTTCCACCTGGCGACTCCATATTCCCTAAACGTTTTAAAGACTCCACTGGTGATCAGTAAGCATGCTGATTATCTTAGTTCACATTAGACTCCACTGGGAGACCAACCTCCATAACAACATCAACCACAATAGAAAGAACAAGTAGGGTTAAGCTGCTTGGTTAGAAAAAAACATTCTGGATTCAAGAACCATTCACACAAGAGCTTACCCTAACCCAGACCCACTTGAAATAGTTGACAATCCCGAGAACACCCTCAAGAGATCTCCTACACCCAAACAATCAACTATTTCTAGCCACATCCATAGAGCTAACTCTGCACCAGAAGATCTTACAACTCTATCACGCTTTCACCTTGACCTAGACCTACCTAATAGATTACCTAGAACTAGGTCATTCAGTGTCCTAGACCAGCCATACCTTGAGATTCCTAGTTCCCCACCCCAAAGTGGTAAACACCCTGGGAAGAGATAGACCCCTCCATCTACACCTCCTGATATAAATTTCATACAAAAATTGGGGCTCATTCACCCTAGATCTGCTCATCAGTCTTCTGCTGGTCATAATATCCCTGTCATCCATATACCAACTGCTCAAGTCAATCGTTTACCTCATCAAAACATCATCATGGCAGCCTGGTATGCACCCCTGGTTTTACCTCAGCCTCTAGTACCCTTACCCAATGATTATCAATCAAAGATCCCACACTTCACTGCAATAGAGTCTACCACAACAAAATATCATGTAGATAGGATGGAAGATTCTTTTGAATACATGGAGATAGATGATGATACATTCAAAATGAGAATATTTTCCCAGAGCTTAGGGGGTGAGGTGAAGAAATGGTTTAAGGGCCTACCTCCGGGTAGCATAAATGACCTCCCAGCTCTATATCAGACCTTCATAAACAAATGGGAGGTTAAGGCCAATCCTCGCCAACTCCTAGCAGAATATATGAGCCTTAAAAGAAACGTAGGAGAGAGTGTCCATGATTACACAACGAGATTTAACAGCATTTACAATGCTCTCCCCCCACATATGAAACCTCCCCAAGGTATGGCTCTAGCAAAATACCCCGAAGGTTTTGATGCTGACATGGCCGAATAGCTTAGGGATAAAGAATACAACACATTGGAGGACATGCAGAAAGGAGCATTGAATATAGAGGCAAATCTGATTGAGAAAAGAGCGAGATTAAGAGCTGAGAAAAGAGTAACACATAGAGACGACAATGTAGCTTCCACATCTGATCCAAATCATGACCATCTATCTAAAAAAGTGGAGAAGCTATACCAAATGATGGAAAAAATGGTTGTCACAGTTAGTAACCAAAATAGAAATCAAAACCATAACCAGAACCAGAACTTTAGAAGAAACAATGCCACTCCCAACAGACAAAGAGAATCAGATCAGCAAGTTATTCCCCCATTCCAGGAGAACTTTCTGGATGAAGATGAGGGAATCATAGAAGATTCTGAGGGACACACAATTAATATGTTTGAAACAGAGGATTCAATCCATAGCTGTTACTCAGAAGAAGATCAGCCCTCACCCTCTGTTTGGGATGAGGAATGGGCAGAAACTGAGGATTACAGATTAGGATTTGAAAATGCCATGATGCAGGTCAAGGAAAAATATGAACTTAGAAGCACAAAGAGCCAAGAAACTGCTAAACCAAAAGCTTTTGAGGTCACCGTCAAGAAAATACCTGAAAAAACTTCTAAAGCAACTGCTTAAATTAACAAATCAGCAACTGAGGGTTCTAGAAAGAACAAAGAAAAAGACAACCAAAACACTGATACACAGGGTAAACCAACTAGCAACACCAACACTGCAATTAGTGCTCCTGATAAAACTGTCACAAACACTGTACATAACAAGAATCAGCACACTGATTTAGCCACTAAGGCGGCGGCTAACAAAACATAGTTGAACATTCCAAAGAGTCAGTCCACTTTCAATTTGGAGAGTGAGATTGCAAAAATAAAAATCTCTGTCCCACTCTTTGAGCTGGCCACTCAGGATGTATATAAAGGCCAAATTTTGAAAGCATTAAATTTAGGAGAGAACAATGACACTATAAATCTGAGTGATGATCAACCTGCCCTTTTGTTTGGTCCAAACATAGAAGAAAAGTTTCAGGAAGGGGTAGTGCCCCCTTTTTATATCAGTCTTAATGTCCATGTTAAGATTCTCCATAATGCAATGCATGATTCTGGGGCATCACACAACCTGATGCCTAAAGTAGTGATGGAAATATTAGGCCTAGAGATAACCCATCCCTATAAAGACCTATATTCATTTGACTCTAGTAGAGTAAATTTTCTTGGCCTGATCAAAGATCTATGTGTGAGCCTTACTCAGATTCCTGCCAAGTGTATGGTCATGGATGTTGTGGTGGCAGATGTGCCACCCAAGTATGGCATGTTATTATCAAGATCATGGGGAGCCAAGCTGCAAGGAACAATGCAGATGGAAGGGGCTTATGCCACAATCCCAATCTTCGGCCAACTTAGAAGACTGTACAGGGAAGCAAAAATGAAATTCCTGGTTAGTAGCCCTGAAAAGCCTGAAAATTATCCTCTATACTTTGTACATACAGACCTGGATTCCTTTATCTTCTGCAATGATGAATCTTTGGGAGGACCAGAATCTGAAAGCGTAGATACAAGAAAAGGTACACATGATGAAACTGAGCCAATGGACTTTAACATAATGGCTACCCTAGACTCAGAGGAGAAAGACGTAGAAAATTTTGAACATTGCACTGAAAAAACAATGCAAAGTGAACCAGAAACAGAATGCAATCAGCCAACTAGTCACCTCTCTGACTTCCACAACCATAACAAAAAAATAAACAGCCCACAGCCTAGTGCATACCCTATAACGCAACATAATGGTGAACCCAGCTGGAGGGAAAGTAATGATAACAAAAACGAGAGTGAACCCCTGTGGGAAATGAGTTTCGATGGGTCCTGCACAAGAAGAACTACTGGGGCAGGAGTGTGGATACATAACACAAAGAGAGATTACGCAAAGGGCCATGCCTGCAACCTGCACTTCAAATGTACAAACAATGTTGCAGAATACAAGGCCCTTATCCTAGGCTTGAACCTGTTGAGAAAATTAGGAGCCCGTAGGATAAACTTGCATGGGGACTCTGAGCTGATTATTAAACAGGTGAATGGTGAATACACAGTGAAACATCCTAGATTGAGAGCTTACAGGAATGACACTATGGATTTATTGAAAACATTTGTTGAATACGAATTAGTGTTTGTTCCTAGGAGTCAAAATTTCATTGCAAACAGATTAGCTTGCCTAGCTAGTTCATACCCTAAGACTCCAATCGACCAATGAATTATCATACAGACCAAATTCAGACCTGCAGTGTAGGATAATGAAAAATACTGGCAGGTCTTTGAGGGTGATAAACAGATTGAAGATTTCGTAGTAGGCAGAAACGAGTTTGAATTTTCTGATTCAGACTCTGTGTCTAGTGACAGCTGCCTAAGTGAGGGACCCTCAGACGAGGAAGAAACACCTCGTAACATAGAAATAAATGCTTTGAACAAAGAAACTAGAAATTTAGACGGAAATTGTGAAAACACAGAAAAGGAGGAGATGGAGGTGCTGCATGCCAAAGATAAGAATATACCCGGAGGCCTGGCACCCTTAGAGGACCTCTTTGACTTTGATGATGTAGAAAAAAGGCCCACTATAGAACATGCAGACTCTGATGTTGAGGAATGCAACATAGGCACCGAATGCAAACCCAAAATGATCAAACTAGCTAAGTCTCTACCTACAAACATGAAAAAGAAATACATTGACCTATTCAAGGAATTCATTGATGTGTTTGCTTGGAGTTACGAGGACTTAAGGGCCTATGAAACAAACATCATACAGCATAAGATACCCTTGAAACAAAATCAGAAGCCCTTTAGACAAAAACTTCGCAGGATAAACCCAAAACAATTGCCTGCAGTGGAAAAAGAGATTAAGAAAATGTATGAAGCAGGTATAATTATTCCTGTGAGGTTCTCTGATTGGGAATCAAACCTAGTGGCTGTGAGGAAGAAAATAGGGGAAATCATATTATGCATAGATTTCAGGAATCTTAATAGAGCCTCACTCAAAGACTATTACCCTTTGCCAAAAATGGAACATATTCTTCAGAGGGTAGTAGATTCTAAAAGGATTTCCCTGCTAGATGGTTTTTCAGGTTACAACCAAGTCCTAGTAATCCCAGAAGACCAACTCAAAACAAACTTTACCACTCCATGTGGCACCTTTATGTATGTAAAAATCCCTTTGGACTGATGAACACTGGGGCAACCTTCCAAAGAGCAATGGATATAGCTTTTTCAGATGAGATAGGACACTTCATTGTTATTTACTTGGATGACATAACAGTCTATTCTAAGACTAAATAAGAACACCTGAAACATCTGAGGAAAGTGTTTGAAAGATGTAGAAGGTTTGGTCTGTCATTGAATCCTAAAAAGACTATATTTGGGCTGCAAGAAGGAAAGCTTCTTAGCCACATTATATCTGGAAATGGAATTAGGATAGACCCACAACGAGTTGAGGGAATACTACAAATCACACACCCGAGAAACATCAAAGAATTACAGTCCTTCATTGGGAAAATCAACTTCCTTAGGAGATTTATCCCCAACCTGGCTGAACACCTTAGGAATATGACTAACATGCTAAAGAAAGGTGAGGGAGTTAAATGGACTGTTGGAGCTAAACAATATTTTGAATCAGTAAAAATTGCACTCACCCAAGCTCCTGTTCTGATCAGCCCAGATTTCTCTAAATATTTCTTGATATTTTCATTTTCCTCTGAGCATACAGTGGCTGCAGTCTTGCTGCAGAAAAACATAGAGGGAATGGAACAACCAATTTCCTTTTTTAGCAAAGCACTAAGGGATGCACCCTTGAAATACAACATAATGGAAAAACAAGCCTATGCTCTGATTAAGGCCTTAAAGGACTTCAAGGTGTACATATTGCATTCTCACACCATAGCTTATGTGCCCAAAATCATAGTCAAAGATATACTGTCCCAAGACCCAGATGGGAAAAGAGGCAAATGGATCGCTGTGATTTTAGAATATGACCTTGAGATAAAACCCACCAAACTAATTAAAGGTCAAGGCTTAGCTCGACTAATGGCTGAATCAAACTTACAAGCCCTAGACATTAACATGGTAAATACCTTGGATGAGCAACAAGAATTGCCTGATCCCACTGTTGAGGAAAGGTTTCAGAGCTCTCCTTGGTATTCTGACATTCTGTACGTGCTTACACACCTTAATGCCCCTCCCTAACTATCAAAGACCAAGGCCAGATTCTTAAAGCTAAAAGCTAGGAGCTATTGCACATTGAATAACTGCTTATACTGGAAGAACCCAAATGGCCTATTGCTTAAATGTTTTTTCTGAAAATGAGGCAGAGAGGATTAAACAAGAATTTCATGCAGGAGAGTGTGGAGGCCACTTGAGCTGGAAAGCCACTGCAAACAAAATACTCAGAGCTAGCTACTATTGGCCTACACTCTTTAATGATGTCCATAAGATGATCATTTCCTGCCACAAATGCCAGATCTTTGAAGGCAAAAGAAAACTCCTCCATTTACCCCTATAACCCATCACTGTTTAGGGTCCCTTTCTGCAATGGGGCCTAGATTTCATAGGGGAGATTCACCCTGCCTCTTCTGCACAACACAAATGGATCCTAACAGCCACAGACTACTTCACTAAGTGGATAGAAGCCATACCCACTAGGAATTCCACAGATTCAGTCATCATTAGTTTCCTGGAAGGTCACATCCTCTCTCAGTTTGGCTGCCCAAGGAAAATAATCATTGATAATGCTACTGCTTTCAGATCCAAGAAAACGGTTGATTTTTGTCACAGGTATCAAATAGCACTCAGTCATTCAACTGCCTATTACCCTCAAGGTAATGGATTAGCTGAATCATCAAACAAGAGCCTGGTGATCATCATCAAGAAGTTGTTGGAAGAGAACAAAAAGTTGTGGCATAACAAGCTAGTACATGCTTTGTGGGCTGACAAGCTTACAACAAAGAAATCTATTGGCATGTCACCTTATCAACTTGTCTATGGAATGGAAGCAGTGTTTCCTACCAGCCTTGGGGTACCAGTGATTAAGCTGGTCCAAGAGATCCAGACAGAAGAAGACAGTATGGTGAGAAGGATAAACCAGACCATTCATCTCCAGAAAACGAGGGAAGAGGTCTACAACATAGCAGTGAAGGTTCAGGAAAATATAAAGAAATTGTTTGACAAAAGAGCCAAAGCTACTGATTTCAAAATTGGGGATAAAGTTCTGAAGTGGGACTCAAGAAGAGAGGATAAAGGAAAGCACAACAAGTTTGATAGTTTGTGGCAAGGTCCATACATCATCCAGGCCACTGTGGGTCCAAATGCCTTTTTCCTACAATAATTAGATGGTACAGAGCTGTTTGGGTGTCCTGTCAATGGCAGGATGCTCAAACACTACTTCTGTTGATTCACAATTTCCAGTTTCCATTACCATTGTACATACCATTGCAGTTTTGTATTTTCAAGAAAAAAGAGAAAATGTTTCAAAAAAAAAAACGGAGGAAAAGGAGACGTTCATACATGCTTAAAACATGAACCTCTGAAGTGCAAAGGATTGGCTCTAATATGCTCAAAACCTGAGCCAGAGAAAGTAAAACAACTGGTCCTAACATGCCCAAAATCTGGACCAGCAAAGAAGAAAGGAGAATCATCTCTAACATGCCCAAAACCAGAGCTGAAATGAAAAAAAAAAAGTGACTCTAACATGCTCAAAACTTGAGTCACAAAAAAGAAAGAAGGATGCTTCAATATTTCAGATTTCAAGCCTTCAAAATTTTCTTTCAGTTTCCTACAAATTTTGTCCATGTGCAACTGTATTTATGCCTTGGACCCACAACAAGTCAGATAGTCTAATCCTTGCTTGACTGTTTTTCAATTTTTGTCTTAGAATGTAGAGAAGAAATCTGTTGGACAGTTTAATCCCAGCAGATATTAGATTAGGTAGCGAAACATATGAGACCAACAGTCTAATCTGGTCTCATGGAGCAATAAGGGTAAATTTAGAATAGGTTTATTTTCTATTTGTAAACATAAATGATGTAAAGGGTCTGCTAGCTCAAATGCACCCTAGAAGAAGAAAATGCTAGGATTGTAGTGTGGGTAGCTAGATTGATCAGGAAAGTTTTTTCTGCTAAATTGATGTCTTCACAATTGTGGCAGCTGAAAATCAAAGAAGAAGGTGGCTTAAGCAGCAGGCATCTGGCCTACTCCAAAGATCATTTCTAAATTCTTGACTCCTTCAAGAAGAAGCCATCCCCATGTCGAGCCACTGTTAGCCCCCCTATGAATTCCTTGACAAGAAAGCAAGGGGCTAGTTTGTTTATAAGCCTGCAAGGAATGTATTTCCCTTGAAAACACATCATCCTTATAGCCTTTTCATGTTCCCTACCTTGTGACTATTTCCCTCTGCTGTTCTGAGTAAATAAGCCTTGCTGATAAATAATTATGCTCCAAAAGGCTTTATTTCTGCCCTTTATACCCTTGCAAAATGCTTCATTTTCACCCCTTTTTTCCTTCTCAAAATCCCCACGAAATCCCACCCTTACCCTTTGTTTTACCAAATCCCCCCTTAATCCTCCTATTGTTACCCTCTTAGGGCTTTAAAAACCATTGAAAGGGATTTAAAACCCACTTTTAAACATTATAATAGGGCCTAGTCCCTTTCGGCCTAGTCCCTTATACATTTCCCCCACAGAACCCAGCGCTATGATCGAGTGCTAACCCCGAAGGCACTTGTCCCATATGTTTATCGGGAGCATTTTCAATCGTCGATCTGTACAGATCGAATGGCGATCACAGCCCCCGCAACCTCTCATGTTCGCAGTTCATTTCTTCGATCGCGCCATCGCCGTCCATTCGGTCGTTGATCCGACGGTCCGGAAAGCATCCGTCCTGGTGGTCCCCGCCGCGCACTATTCGAAAACATCCCAGTTTTCATTGCACCTCTAATCGGGGTCGGGCGATATTTTCCCATTGCCCAACGATTCCACTCAGCATGCGACGTGTGGCAGCGGCACTCTTCCAAAACTGCTTGCCCATCGCGTGTTAACTCTCGGCACAGGATACGGAGCGATATGCATATCGGTCGTCCAATCTGGGGCGCCTCATCCAAAGGTTGTCGCTTCGTGAAGTTGCACGGGGTTTAATCCATAGTTGCCGTACTCCTGGCCCACCGTTCATCATCCTCCGCTATAGTTTCAACCTTCGATCTTCTTTGAGATCTGACGGTCCAGATTGTTTCTCCGCTGTTGACTTTCCCTCCATCTCCCGGTCTCGCCATGTCACCCTCTCCACGTGTGTCCATAATATATTCGCCCCGCCATATATTTTTGTTCCAAGGTCGAATTTTCGTAGGTTTTATTTAAATTCCTGCTGTGCTCCACCCACGTCCGCTCGACTCTGTTTCACTATCATACTACACTGTCTGCCATAGTCTCGCGCTATTTCGCCATCTCATCCGTCTGCACAGTCATCCTCGCCACCCCCAGTACATCCACCACCTCCATGCATAAATTTTCCTAACCAATTTTCATGTTTTGCAGGGTTTTGAGGCGGTGAAAGCCGCCATGATTTGCACACGCTGTCACAGTGACAGAAAATATAGGAAAAGACAGTGTGCAGAGGCAGAAAACATGGAGAAAAGCCTGAGGGGATCCTACGATAGGACCTGCATTAAAGGAATAAGATTTGGCCCTGTGAAAATGTCCCGGTGCCATTAAAGCACAAATATCATAGTTAGAGATTTAAATCAAGTAGCAGAGAGCTTAAGGCACGCAAATGAAGATATATGAGCCTTAATACAGGGATTTAAAGGCAAAGCACCAGATCAACGATGTCATGAATCACACGGAGTGTACAACATATAGAAATTCATGTATATTAGGTTTTGTACACCAGCAGAATGTTTTCCCCATAAAGGACAGAATGCCCATACAATTTTTATTCTACACCGTGCTCCTGAAGAAATTTCCACCCTGACAACAGTCCGAAGCTACCAGAGCATTTGTTTCATAAATACGGCAGACTTCTTAGTCGTTTATTTATCATTTTTTTATTCACCAAAAGTACCAGAGGGTCATGCAGATCAAAGTACATCAAGAGACATACCGAAGTAAATAGAGGCCTGAAGAAGACCACTCTTCCATCCAAAGAGTGACAGGAATTGAATGCTCAGAATTTAAATAGAATAGGCTTCGGCCCTCTTTCTTTTCAGAAGTTTTAATACTGCATTTAGTTCTTCACCTACCTCCTTTGCTTCCCTTCAGCTATAAAACTCATGAGATAATATTGTAAAGGTTTTTGATCAGTTATCAGAGAACTGCAAGTAGTTTCTTTTAGACAAAGTCTCTATGTAAAGTTGTAAGATAGGCTGAGGAATATGATTTCAGACTAAGTATTCAGCTATTGGCAATGTTGTACTTGATTGGTATTGTTGTTTAATATGAAAAGCACATTTCTTTGGATCCTGATCTAAAGCAATGGTGATTTTTTCCTAGCTCTGTGTTTATATTAATTTCATTTCGTTTCTGCTGGCTTGCATCAGAATATTGGCATAGGATTTACCCTTGTTAGGTACCCTATGTTGCTACTCTCCTTGCCATTGATGTTTCTCTTCTGAATGTGTTATCTAAGAATTTATTTCAGCTAATTTAACCAGTGTAGTGGATGTTATTTCCTTCTCTCTGATGTATGAATTAAATGTATTTGTTCTTAGATGTTTTTTGTTATGGATTTAGTTGGAAGATTTGGGAACATTGGGGATTAGAGTTAGCCCTGTCCACTAGGATCCTTGTGCAACCAGCTGGTATTTAACTTTGTGCTTTGAATCTGTGTTATCTCCTCCCCCCCTACTTTTCCATATCACACAATCATCTTTAAAGATCCTATGTTTTAGATGACTAGCCCAATTGAAAGCCTTTCCTATTGATTAGCAAGCAAATCCTTTCCGGACTCCATTGCCTAATGGTTTTGAATATTTCCTGGAATACTTCACCTCTGCCTTTTTCCTCTTTGCTCATCCTTGTCTTACATTTAACCCTTCCTTCCTGATAACCAGCAACCAAATCAAAACAAATCAAACGAACAAATCCTGTGCATATAACTAGCCTAACATCTTAAACATTTGAGCTTCAAAGACAAATATACTTTTACTATTATTGAGAGATCCCTCTCTAGACCTAGGAGGGCTAGATCCTAAGGTCTGAAAGTGGTTTGATGTTGTCTCATCTTTTGGTCTTGCCAATCTGGCCAAAACATGGGAACCCCAACATGTTCATATAGGTGATGATAAACCCTGTAAAATAATTGGAATGGGAAAAGTTCTTGTAAAAAAATAGAATGGAAAGCAATGGTTATAAGGAGGTAAGGCATGTTCCAGATCGAAAGAAAAATCTGATTTCAATAGGGGAGTTAGGTAGTGAAGGTTGTGTGAAATTTTTTACAGATAAAACATGGAAAGTCACTAAAGGATCCCTAGTAATAGAAAAAGGAGAAAGGTTTGGTACATTTTATTTATGCAATAGTATTTCTAATTGTGTTAATGCTTTAAAATCCACAGGAGAAGATGCAACACTATGGCACCATAGATGTTACCACAACTCTATGCTAAGTCATGAGTAGGTTTTAAATTTTTTGTTTTTAAGATAAAAATTTTAAATTTCAAAGAAAATTAGAACGCTACCAAAAATTTCGGTAGCGTCTGCTTTAGCCGTTTTTAGACAGCCTATTTTAATTTTGTTTTATGTTTGTTTTTATTTACTATCAAAAATCCCAGTAAGCTCCATTATTTTTTTAAAAATAAAAAATAAAAAAAGTGCATCTGCTTTTGTGTTAAGCCATGTGTTCCTGTTATCAACTATGTTTTAAACTTTTATCATGAGTTAGGTCACATGAAAGGAAATATTAACGTTGAGTGATGTGAAGTCGAGTCGTGGTTATACGTGGAGCACACTAGGTGTCAATCCGAATTTTTTAAAATCCAATAATTGTTTGTACTTTCTATCAGCTGAGTCATTTCATCCACATGTCGAGGTACATATTATGTGCTAAGGTAGATCGTGGATCTGCAATTTTAATGCAATGACCGTTTGGTTTAATCACACATTAACACTGCCAAAATTTTAGGCCTGTAATAAAGATACAATGGAGGTGACTGCCATCTCGACCTCTGCTCATCTCCAACCACCTGTAGCATATCATCTAAAACTCTGTATCCAACTAAAGTTCATCATGATCACCACAAGATGTATTTTACGGTCTGAGATATTTACCATTATGAAAAATATTGTGCATGGAAAGGTGAACTAGCATATCTTTTTAAACCATCGAAAAGAAGGCAAAACCATTAGTTTTGATTTTAACTGTTGGTTAATGAGTAGCTCTAGTGAAAATCTTGAGGAAAGAGACTCAAATTTCAGAAATATTTCATTGAAGACACAACAACATCTATTAGGTGAGCTTCTCTAATATTGACACCTATCATATTTCAACAGACAACCTTCTTTGTTAGTGAAGATGACTAAGAAAGGAGGAAAGCTAAAATGAATTGAACCCCAAGGATCTAATCTATTTGATGCTAATCCTAATGTGAGAAGGTTCTTTGTTCAATAAGGGTGGTATCCATTGTGTTCAAGACTTGGAAGCTCTGATTTAAGAGTAGCTCAGGAATTTGCACACTCTTTCAAAGTGTAGGAAGAAGCTAACTATGGTCTCAAATTGTAGGTATCAACAGAGTCTATTGTTGAATATTTTCCATAGGAAGGAGAAAAATGGTTCAAAGGCTAGGTCATCACTGGAGGAAACCTCAACCGTTTCATCTGTTGGCATGTGTTTTCCTTAATGGAAACTTAATTGATGAAATGAGATGATTGGCAATATGATGCAGAGTGTTGTCCTTGATGGAAAACCTCTCTGATGAAGTTGTACTTGATGAACTTGTTAATGATGTAAATCTGATGTATCTACAATCAGTACAGAAGTTGCAGAAGAAAGAATCTACAGTATGTGCAAGAAGAATGTCAAACAAGGTATGTAACAAAGAATACGCGGGTTTGTTTAGGAGAAATCACGTATGCACGCAGAAAATATCGTGCCAAGTCGCGTATGCCCAATTGCGCTCTAAATTTATAAAACCAGGGGTTACTACCATGGTATTGACCCATTGTATTGAGCGCTGGATTGTCTATTTGATCCCGTCCAGGAATACCATCGGAAGTAATATGG
The DNA here is from genome assembly GCA_034641835.2 of Pinus albicaulis. Lineage (NCBI taxonomy): Eukaryota > Viridiplantae > Streptophyta > Pinopsida > Pinales > Pinaceae > Pinus > Pinus albicaulis. The sequence continues at coordinate 1,019,885,227 of CM076583.1, read as the reverse complement.
TTTTGTCTCATGGTATTGAAAAAGGCTAAATCTATATAAGGAGAAGAATTTCATTGTGCAAAAGTGTGGTGGTGTCTGGGCTTTAATGAATACTTTACTTTGAAGTATATCTGCATGGTTAAACTCTGCTCTTAATTGATAGATCTGAATCTATGATGCATCTATGAACATAATGAAGGTTCAAGATCTCTAAATCTTGAAATGGTGAATCTCTTGGATGATCTGAAATGAAGTGATGAAGACCTGGCGCAAATTTGTTGAAGAAGTTGAAGGAATCTGGTGGTATCAATGTTCTGTTTGATGAAATGAGAAAAGGATGCTTGGTGAAAAGTGAAGGATTGTGTTGAAGCTGTTTGATCCAGTTTGAAAATTGATGAAACGTGGTCTGCAGTGGATCTGAGGGTTGAAGCCTTCAGTCTGAAAGTAGAAGCTTTCTACCAATAGAGGCTGGTGCAAATATCAAGGGGTTGCAGCTCCCTTCTAGGAGAGGCTGGCAAACGGAGAAGGTTGTAGCCTTCTGCAGGTGGTTGCCTGCGTGATGGTATGAGTCTGCGCTAGTACATGATTGTAAGATGTTTTCTTTATATAATAAATATTGAAGACTGAGACGACGGCAGCGGTGGTTTTCTCCCGTATTGGGTTTCCACCTTAAATCCTGGTGTTCATGTGTGTTGATGATATGTGATGCTTTATTCTATTCTTACTGCACCTGTTTACTGCCTTCTTGACTTCTGATGAATGAATAAAGCACTGATCTAAGTTAAGAATTAACTGCTTTTTATATCTCTGTGCATACGCGAGTTTCCTTCTGGTTATCTGCGTATATACGCGAGTTCTGTTCAGGAAAGTAGCGTATGGGTTTGAAAGAAAGAAAAATAAATAAGTTTTCTAAATACTGATTCACCCCCCCCCTCTCAGTATTTTTCCAACAATTGGTATCAGAGCAGGTCCTTCTGAAAAGGCTTAACCGCTAGAAGGAAGTTCAAGCAAGATGAGCAATCAAGAGGGAACAACATCCATCAAGCCTCCGCTCTTCAACTGAAGTAATTTAATCTTCTGGAAAATAAGGATGAGGTCCTATCTTCAGTCTATGGGAGCAGATATATGGGCCATTGTTGAACAAGGATATCAATATCCAGCCACTGTACCAATAGATGCAACAGAAAAGAAGAATTATGAAACAAATGCAAAGGTGGTCAATGCTCTATTAGGGAGTCTAACTGTTTGGTCAATTTAGTGTGTCCTAAATTGCTACATTTAAGTTGTCAATCCGGGATTCGTAAGCTGACGAAGTGTGGCGCACTATATGTGCAAGATAACCTATCTCTTACTTTTTTGTCGTTTTTGGATTTTTGTGAAATTCTAAGAGACAAGTATGGAGACGAATATTCAAAACAACAATGTCTTTCTAATGATTTTCCAAACTTCAAAATAATTTTAAAAACACACAATGACAAAATTAATTCTTCAAAGAAAATGAAATTGCATCACTACTCTAGTCAAACAAACAATGAATTACTGATCATGAAACTCATTATTCTTGCTGTTGTTCAAACACAAAAAAAACTATGCTGAAAGAAATCCAAAAGTTGCAACAAAGTAAATCTAAATCAAATTACATCAACTTATCTTCTGATCCCTCATCATTAGTCCAGCTATGATTTTCGGAGGTAACCATAAACAACTTGAGTAACCTGATATCTAACTTGCAGAAAGTAAAGTAATATTAAGCTACACATTCATAATTCAATCCCTCACCATCAGTCCAGCTGTGGCTTTCGGAGGTAACTGAAGATTTCATGAGCAATTTAATATTTCTAACTTGCAGAAAGTAAAATAATATCAAACTACACATTCATAATTCAATCCCTCACCATCAGTCTAGTTGTGGCTTTCGGAGGTAACTGAAGATGTCATGAGCAATTTAATATATCTAACTTGCAGAAAGTAAACTAATATCAAACTATACATTCATACTTCAATCCCTCACCATCAGTCCAGTTGTGGCTTTCAGAGGTAACTAAAAATGACATGAACAATTTGATATATCTAAATCTAACTACTGAAACAAATGTGCAAGATTGAAATAAACAAAGCAGTACTGAAATTAAACAGAAACTAAGAAAAGTAAATTAGCAGCAGAACAATATTAATTCCATGTCATTAGTCAAAAAGTTATGCAAATGCCCGGGTTGCCTATTTATAACCTGAAACAAGAACACTGATCAGTTAACAATAACATAAAACATGAAAGACAGAAGTAAAATGTAAAGCATGAAAGATTATAAACATAGATGAAGCATAAATACCATGAAAGATGCAATGTATAAACACATGAATGACTTATGGCACAATGAGCTTAAAGAAATAAAACAAGGGCTATACAATAATGCACAAAACCTCAGTGTGTGCAGGGGCCCTCTGCACCAACCTCGGCAACAACCTTCAAGTATGAATTACGCTTGGAAACAGAGTCTTCTTATATATTAAAATGCAGTCATAACAGAAAGGTGATATTATGGCACAGTGGCAACGTAATTACATTACAGAGCTATCTGGAAGCTAATGGAGACTAATCTAATGTGCGTATGCAAACGCATTATTTATAACAAAGGAAATATAACTAATTCCCTAAAGTTTGTGCTAATGGAGAACACGTAAACCATTACGTCCAGAGATCTAGGATCATGGCCACGTTGAGGAGTAAATCTATGAAGAGTGGATGTTTGAATTCGGCTTATGGAGCCATGTACAGGTGTTGATTTGTCTCCCGCAATTCAGAAACGGCCATATAAATCTCCACGTGACGAGAAACAGAGTCCTGTCACCGTGGGACTCTACGGTTGACTTCCACTTGGCCACCTTTGACCGTAGCGTCCTTAGGTGAATTTTCTCGAGCCAATAGGACACGATCCATGTCCACATCATTTCTGACTTGCCCATGTGGCTCGTTTTACCTGAAGACACCTGTAACATAGACTTTCACAAAATGGCTGCGGAAAGTTGCAGCAGCTGCGGAAAGTGGCAAGATTCCGCAGCTAAATGAGCAAAAATCTAAATCAAACAACAGACACAAAATATAGTTAAAAACCATTTTAGATGCTCTTTCACAATTAATATACAATGATATTGACAACTGGGAAGGTTCAGGTGAATGAAAAAGGTCTAGGAAGATGTATAAGAACAATGCAGATTTGAGACTCAACATACCCCCACTGTGAAGGTGTTGCATGTCCTCATGCAACCAAAATTTTGATAATCCTTCTTCATTTCATATGCCTTGACACTTCAGCCATTACATCCAATCCTCTCCTCTTCTTCCTTGGTGCTGCCAACATCCTGGGCTTTTTCATTAAGCATCTAAATTTGATATTAACTAGTGCTCTGCTTAACTTTTGGCATTTCTTTTTCAATTTCTTGTTCTTCTTCTGCCATATTCCCAGATGTAGCATGGTATTATCATGAATGATTTTGTCCAATTTGCTTTGTTCCTTCAATGTCTCATTTTCATTTTTAATGTGTCTATTTAAAAGCTCTAGCTCAAAGACTTCTTGTTTCAATGATTGGACTAAATCATCTTGTACTGTGTGAGGCTGAATGGACGAAGTACTGGGACCTGTAGCTGATTTTTCTAAAGATTCTATATAATCATATACTTCTTGCTGCTTGGGGTCTATATCAGGTGTCATTTTTATTGGGCTGTCCCCAAAATGCCGTGAAGGAGAGTTATCTTCAAAATCTGGCTGAGAAGGGCTCACATCAACATCTTGCTGGGAATGGGATGGACTATGTTCAATGTCTAATTGAGAATGAAATGAAAGGTTCACTAACTGACTGAGAGTGAGATGGACTATGGTCAGCTGGGGATTTTTCAGATGTTTCTTCTCCCAAATCGATGAAATGGGGTCCTTTCATTTGCGTTTTCCTCAATTTCCCCTTAAGTCTGGAACTTCTTCTCACACGCTATGGATCACTGTCCTTTTGCTTTTGTATTCCTTTCTCTTTCTTCTTGGCTATAGATAACTGTTCTTGAAGATGAACCAATCTTTCAGATAACACTTGATGATCTTCTTCTTCGGAAGAAGGGGTTTGATGTATAGCCTCAATACTTTTTCTCTCTTTTGGTGTTATTGGCTTTTTACCCTTGGTTTCTCTCTTCTTCCTTTTTGACAACCTCTCTTCCCTACTAGTTCTTTCAATTGTAGTAGTAGGAGTACTTTGAGTTTCATCATTTGTTCTTTTTCTCCTAATCCTTCTTGATGTGCTACCTTCAGGAATTTTCTGAGGTTCCTCAAAGAAATTTCTAATCAAAAATTGTTCCCATGTGTCTTTCTTCTCCTTTAACTATTTTTCAATCAAAATTTTTTACAAGACCGTGGTGATATAGATGTGGTTCTACATCCCCTAAATGCTTCTAAACAGTCACAGACATTTTCCTCAAACTATTTAATAGAAAATATGGAAGATTGAGAGTTTGATTATCTAGAAAATTCATCAGCAATCTGGTATGGTACATATACATGGACCCAAAATGGCCTTCACAGGTAATGAATTTTTGAACAACTAGCAGCAAAGTAGCCCATTCCTCTTTCAAAGCATGAACAGGAATTCCTCTTTTAAAAATGGTTATGTCCATACCTTGGTTTCGTAAGATTATTCTCCAGGCTTCATCACTAATGCTTTTGTTCTTAAACCATCATTCACCCTCTTGAGGAAGTTCCGTGGCAGTTGCTATAGATGCCTCATTCACCGTGAACTTAAGGTCTCCAATCTCTACCTCCAGGCCATTGAACGACCTTGCAAATGATTTTGTCACTTCTTTATTATAGCCTCTGAACTTTTGGATAAACTGCAGCCACTTTGCTTTCTTCAATATATCCCTGACTTGCGGATATCCTTCCATGAACTTAGGTCCTTCTGGTTTTGCTCTTAATAATTTACCCATTCTTCTTTCTGCTCTTTAAAAACTTTGCCTGCGTGAGGAGGGTTCAATGGAAGTAGAACGGCTGAATGCATGGAAATGAGCACAATGACTGTATGTAGATATCATAGAGTGGGTATACAGGCTGTAGCGTAACAGAGAACGAAATGGAGTGAAACGGAACAGAGAGGGGTTTCGTGAGCACGGCAGAGATACGGCTGTGAGATTAATAGAACAATAGGAGGAGTATAACACATCCGGCAGTGTTTTAAAATTTGGTGGCTGCAAAATAAATGTGAGCACGTTTAAAAAACGGCTATGGATTTATGCGGTTGTAAAAAGCCGTAGTCAAATCAACTACGTCTCACTGTCATAGGTGGAGTATCGGAGTTTGAGTGAAGATCGGAGGTTTAATTATGGAACCGTTTGAAAATGAATGTGGGAGGATCATATGGAGATCGTGAAAGGGTTACGGAGTTTGTCAATATAATCATTGCACATAATGGATGGAGCTTATGGTTTAGAACTATATAAAAATGTGTTTTCAATGCTATTTGAAATGAATTTTACTCATACCTTGGAATCTTTGCCTTTTTCCTTGGTCTTCAATTAGTTGCTCCTCATTGGTATCTTGAATGCCCCATGTCTTCATAATTGGTCCTCACACCTGCATTTAATTTCATGATTATGGAAATAACATCTGGCTGTACATTCTTTTGAAAACAGAGTGGTAGCTGCGGAATCTGCTTCTGGCTGCGGAAACTGGAGTCAGCTGCGGAAACTGACACAGCTATTATTTGGGTGAATGAAAATGAACGGATGACAAATGACTAGATGGAAATGGTCATGAAAAAGAATTTTATTGATGAAATGGAATGAAACAGATAAAATGAAGTGGAATGGAGTGAAATGAAGTGAAATGAAATGGAATGAAGTGGAATGGAATGGAGTGGGTGGTCACAAAACTTGTGAAATGAAAGAGAGAATTTTTTTTGGAAAATATAGAGTGTCAGGTGTTCCTGATTTTCACCCTATATTTTCTGTATAAGACTGCCAATCAGTGATTGGTTTTCAGGCTTATACAATTTTTATTTTTTTTATTTTTTTTTTTTTAACTGAAAAAAAAAAAAACAAAAGCTAGGCTGGTGGAGAAGAAGAATTCTTCTGCATCAGCCTGATTGCAGAAATTTCTTGAAACATTTTGACAAAATCCTCTTTTGAGAGTGGCTTATGATAAACTTTCAATCTATGGCCATTCACAATAAGAGGAGTTTGAAACTCATCAATGGTCTTGATTCTTACCGCTCCATTGCTAAAGATCTTGTCAATCTCATATGGCCCAAGCCAGTGAGTCTGAAATTTTCCTTGAAAATCTTTAAACTTGGAATCAAATAACAATGCCCAATCTCCTTCTTGAGACTTCTTCTCTTTGATGTACTTGTCATGCCATTTAGCTCTTTGATATTGAACTAGATCAGTTCTTAGAATTGCCTCTTGTCTGATCTCATCTAGCTCATTTAATTGCTCCATTCTATGCTTTTGGGCTTCTGATAAATTCATCCCCAATTGAACTGATATCTTGAAGGTCTTGACTTGGAACTCAATGGGGAGCAGGACTTCTTTCCCATAAACAAGTTCATAGGGAGAATGTCCTGTTGTATTTCTCCATGTAGTTCTGTAGGCCCACAAGGCTTCAGGAAGCCTTTCTGCCCAATCTCTTCTATGTAGATGAACAGTTTTGGTGATGATACTTTTGAGAACTTTGTTGGTAGACTCCACTTGACCATTTTCTTGCGGATGGTAAGGAGTAGATCTTCTATGCTTGATTTTGTATTCTTCCATCAGCTTCTCCACCAGGTTGGATGTGAATTAGCTTCCTTGATCTGTCACAATTTCTCTTGGAACACCAAAGCGAGTAAAAATATCCTCATAAAGAAAATGAACAACTGAATTTTCAGTAGCAGATACTAATGCTTTGGCTTCTACCCATTTAGTAACATAATTCGTACAAAACAATATATACTTCTTTTGCTTAGATGGTGGATTAATAGGTCCAATGAAATCTAAAGCCCATTTTTCAAAGGGTTCAATGAGTACCTGTGTTTGCAATGACATTTCATTTGAAAGGGTAGGTTTCCCTACTCTTTGGCAGCTGTCACACCTTTTGACATATTGTTTTGCATATTTGAAGAGGGAAGGCCAATAATATCCTAAAGAGAGGATTTTATAGGCTGTCCTTTTGTCTGCAAAGTGTCCGCTGCATGGTTCATCATGACATGCCTTAAGAATATCAGGCATTTCATCCTCCCTGACACATCTTCTGATCACAAGATCTGGCCATGTTTTAAACAATTCGTTAGAAATCCATGAATATTTTGAACTCTCCTGAATAATTTTTCATTTTTCATTTGGAAATAAATGTGAAGGTAGTTTCCCTGTAACCAAATAGTTAGCAATATCTGCATACCAAGGGGTCTTAATAGTTACTGCAAACAAGTATTCATCGGGAAACTTATCTTCTACAGGAGAATCTTCTTTAGTATTCTGAATCCTAGACAAGAAATCAGCTACTGTATTCTGTTTTCCTGGTCTATCCAACACAGTAATATTGAATTCTAGCAAAAGTAAAAGCCATCTTGTCACTCTGCCATTAGTAACAGGTTTGTTCATTAAATATCTAATTGCAGAATGGTCAGTATGAATAAAAGTTTCATAGCCTGTTATGTAATGTCTAAACTTATTAATTGCATGAACAACAGCTAAAAACTCTTTTTCAGTCACAGTATAATTCAACTCTGTGGGAGTCAAATTTTTATTGGTATAATAAATGGCATAAGGAACTAAATCTTTTTGACCCAACACAGCTCCTAGAGCTGTATCTGAAGCATCCGTAGAAATATGGAAAGGGAGTTTCCAATTTGATCCTCTCAAGATAGGTGCTTCAGATATTCTTGTTTTCAAAGTTTCAAAGGCTGATTGACAATCAGGATCCCATGTAAATTCACAGTCTTTTGTAAGCAATTTGAAGAGTGGAGATGCTATTTTAGTGAAGTTTTCTATAAATCTTCTATAGTAACCAGTAAATCCTAGAAAACTTCTAACATCTCTTTGACAATTTGGAATAGGTAACTTGGAGATGACTTCAAATTTTGATCTATCAACCTTAATCCCATCTCCTGAAATATGATACCCCAAAACAATCCCTTCAGTAAAAATCATAAAGCATTTTTCATGGCTTAATGAAAGATTTGTTTCTTTACATCTTATAAGAACTTTTTCCAAATTTTCTAATTCCTCTTCAAATGAATTACCATAAATTGTAAAATCATCCATATAAACCTCTACACAATCATGGATTAGATCAGAAAAAATTCCTAGTACTGCTCTTTGGAATGTTGCTGGTGCATTACATAACCCAAAAGGAAGCACTCGGTAGGTAAAAGTTCCCCATGGACAAGTAAATGTGGTCTTATCTTGATCTTCAGGTGCTACCTGAATTTGATTATAGCCACTAAAACCATCCAAGAATGAAAAGTACTTTTTACCTGCTAATGTGTCTAATACCTGATCGATAAAAGGCAAAGGAAAGTGATCCTTAAAAGTTGCTTTGTTCAATTCCCTGTAATCAATGCACACCCTCCATTTACCATTCTTTTTAGGTACTATAACCAGAGGAGAAACCCATCAGCTATCTGAAATTGGATAAATGAAGTTTACATTGAGTAGTTTTTGGAGCTCTTCTTTCACTATATCCCTAAGATTTGGATTCATCATTCTTTGAGGTTGTCTGATTGGTCTACTGTTTTCCTCAATATAGATATGATGGATGCAAGTCTTAGGATCAATACCTTTCATGTCATTATACTCCCATGCAAATGCAGTAGAATGTTTTTGCAAGATTTTGATTAGTTCTTTTTGTTGTGAATTTTCCAAATGTTTTTTGATATTCAATGTTTTTCTTGGAAAAATCTCAATGGTAGAACTACCAAACTCTTCCATAGAGTAAAGAGACATTTGTCTTGATGATAAATATTCTATGTCAAATTCCAACTGAAATTTTGTGGGGTCATATTCTGAAGATGTCTCAAAATTTTCTAATGTGTTCAGAATTTGACTATCCTCACTAATTTCCGAAATGGTAAAGACAGGTTGTATAATGTCCTCATCATCGACCCATTCATTGTCTCCTACTTCTGTGATTTCTTTTGCTGGAAGATACAAATTGAATTTATTTGTCGAATTACCATTAGAAATGTACATATCCCCAGATCTACAACTAATGAAAGCATCAGCTGTGGCTAGCCAAGGTCTTCCTAAGATAAGTGGGTGCCCTCCTAGATTATTGGGAGTCAAAATCATAAAATCTACCGGATATTCCCAAGAATCTAAGGAGACTGAAATAACTTCTAATACACCATCTGGTTTAATAATTGATCGATCTGCAAGTTGCAGTAAAGTAGGTGTAAAAAGAAGGTTAGGAAGTTTTAGCTGTTCCATAGTCTGTCTACTCATAATGTTGATAGCAGCCCCTAAGTCAATCAATGTGTTTGTAATTTCTATCCCATTTATATGTGTCTTGACAATTGGACTTCCTGGATCTATATACTTCTGCATGGTAATTTTTCCCTTCATGATATCTGCAATTTTTCCTACCAGGTGGATTCTTCTTGTGTCTTTTAGTTTCCTTCCTGGTCTTTTGAACCTCAACTCCTTTATTGTTTTTGCTAGAATAGGAATCTCTCGAATGGATTGTAACAAGGGAATCTTGATGGAAACATTCTTCAATTCATCTAGAAAATCATAGTTAGGCAACAAGATTTGTTTTTCCACCCCCTTGTCAATTTTTAGTCTTTCAGGAAAAGGAGGTGTAGATGAAGATGCAGGTTGCTCAACTATAGGAGTTGTGGGTGTTAACTTTTCTTTTTGTTTTTGATTATTTGAGTTTTGAAGAGATTCTTCCTCAGAACCCTTATTGGCCTTAAGAGAGTCCTCCTCAGAGGTATCCTGCTCTAGGTCATCTATAGAAGGTTTTTCTAAAACTCTACCAGATCTGAGTTGTACATCATTGAGAGGAACAATCATATAGGTAGGAAATTGTTGTCCTTCTATCATGTAAGTATTCCGAGGATTTTTATTGTTAGGATTTGGCAATGGCTGAGCTGGAAGTTGATTTGTCTTTTGTTGGTATGGGAGCATGAGTTGAGGATTTGGAGTTTGTTGAGAAGGTTGTTGTTGTGGAAATGGCAATGAAAGTTGTGGATTTGTGTTTGGAAGTTGTGGAGCTTGTTGATTTTGAAAAGATGGAGGATATTGATAAAATTGAGTAAATCTCCCATAAGGATTTTGCATCCCTTGTACCCATGGCTGATATGAATTTTGATGTTGAGGCCAAGGTTGTTGCCAAGGATTCCAATTTGGTGGGGTTTGAAAATTCATAGGGTTGTTAAACCCTTGAGTTTGTTGTCCCTGCCAAGGTCTTCTTGCAACAAAACAGAGAGATTCTACCGAATTTGGGTCTTCTTGAAAGACAGCTTTGAGTCCAGGAATTGAAGGACAATCCTTGATCTCATGATTCTCTGAGCAAATCATACATGTTTCTACAACTTTTGCATCCAAGGGACATTCCCTTAAAGCATGTTTCTTCCTACATTTCGGACAAAAGATGGCTAAAGCATCTCTTTCTGCTTTCTGCTTGTTTTGGATTTTAAGGGTGTCTAGTTGTTCACTAAGGCTCCCTAAGATATCAGTTTTGAACTCATCAAGCATATTACCAATCTCTGCCCTACTTACCGATCCAGTTGTAGATTTGTTAGCCCTAATAAGAGAAGAATCCCTAGGCCCTTTTCCAGTTTTAGATTTTCCCCTTGAGAGATGGATACATAGTTCTGTTATATCACGAAATGGAAGTTGAGAAATGTCTCCTTTCCCCATCATGTTTAAAATGTCTATCCATTCATCTATAATGGCTTTTAATAGGAGGGCTTTCAAGGTTTCATTATCTAAGTTGCTCATCTTTGCTCTTTTCAAGTTGTATTGAAATCTTTCAATTAAGTCTTCCAAATTTTCATCTTCTTTTTGCATCATTTTGAATACCTCATACTTGTGATTGGTGGGCATACAATAATCCAAGTATCTATCCAAAAATGTTTGTTTCATATCATTCCAAGTCCTAATAGATTGAGTGGCTAATCCCATGAACCATTTCAAAGCAGATCCCTTCAATGTTGAAGGAAACAGTTTGAGTTTTTGAGAGTCTTCCATATAGTCATAAGTTCGGTACACGACTTCAAACTCAAACAGAAATGTTTCAGGATCCTCACTTCGCAATCCATAAAAGTTAGGAAGGACAGATGGTGAGATATTTTTCATCGTTGTATGAGTTTCCTCATCAACTATAGGGAATCCAAACAAGTTGGCTCCTTCCCTATTTCTTCCATTATTTCCTTCACCATTGTTGTCTCCATTGTTTCCTCCTCCTCTACCTCTACCTCCAAATCCATCTATTATTTCCTCTACCATGATAGTTTCTTTAGAGTCCTTAAATTCCTCTAGTTCTTCTATCAAGGGAGGATGAGAGGGAGTCTCTTCCTTTTCTAAATGAGATTTAGTAGGTGGTATAGGAGAATCCTCTAATTCAACTGCTCCTTGAATTCCAAAAATATTAGGGCTAGGGGTAGATGGTGGTGAATCTTGTTTATGCCTTGAAGAAGATGGAGTTGTGAAAATCGAACTCTTGGCTTTAGCTATAAACCTTCCCCTAGAATCTCTTGCTCTATGCATGTCATTTTTTATTTTTTATTTCTTAAAAAGTTGGGCTAATAATTCTCTTTCTGATCTTCCAGATCACACTAGGTGCAAGAAGAGAGCATACTTAAGAAATTACTGAACCAATAACTCTCTTTTATGATCCTCCAGATCACACTAGGTGCAAGAGGAGAGCATACTTCAAGAAGTTATCAAGTTTTCCCTTCTTTTGCTATTTTTTTTTTTTTTTTTTTTTTTTTTAAGAAATTGGCTACCTAGTTACACTTCCCTAGAAACGGCGCAAAAATGTTTGGTCAATTTAGTGTGTCCTAAATTGCTAAATTTAATTTGTCAATCTGGGATTCGTAAGCTGACGAAGTGTGGCGCACTATATGTGCAAGATAACCTATCTCTTACTTTTTTGTCGTTTTTGGATTTTTGTGAAATTCTAAAAGACAAGTATGGAGACGAATATTCAAGACAATAATGTCTTTCTAATGATTTTCCAAACTTCAAAAGAATTTTAAAAACACACAATGACAAAATTAATTCTTCAAAGAAAATGAAATTGCATCACTACTCTAGTCAAACAAACAATGAACTACCGATCATGAAACTCATTATTCTTGCTGCTGTTCAAACACAAAAGAAACTATGCTTAAAGAAATCCAAAAGTTGCAACAAAGTAAATCTAAATCAAATTACATCAACTTATCTTTTGATCCCTCATCATTAGTCCAGCTATGATTTTCGGAGGTAACCATAAACAACTTGAGTAACCTGATATCTAACTTGCAGAAAGTAAACTAATATCAAACTACACATTCATAATTCAATCCCTCACCATCACTCCAGCTGTGGCTTTCGGAGGTAACTGAAGATGTCATGAGCAATTTAATATATCTAACTTGCAAAAAGTAAACTAATATCAAACTACACATTCATAATTCAATCCCTCACCATCAGTCCAGCTGTGGCTTTCAGAGGTAACTGAAGATGTCATGAGCAATTTAATATATCTAACTTGCAGAAAGTAAACTAATATCAAACTATACATTCATACTTCAATCCCTCACCATCAGTCCAGCTATGGCTTTCGGAGGTAACTGAAAATGACATGAACAATTTGATATATCTAAATCTAACTACTGAAACAAATGTGCAAAATTGAAATAAAAAAAGCAGTACTGAAATTAAACAGAAACTAAGAAAAGTAAATTAGCAGCAGAACAATATTAATTCCATGTCATTAGTCAAAAAAGTTATGCAAATGCCCGGGCTACCTATTTATAACCTGAAACAAGAACACTGATCAGTTAACAATAACATAAAACATGAAAGATTATGGACAGAAGCAAGATGTAAAGCATGAAAGATTATAAACATAAATGAAGCATATATACCATGAAAGATGCAATGTATAAACATGTGAATGAATTATGGCACAATGAGCTTAAAGAAATAAAACAAGAACTATACAATAATGCACAAAACCTCAGCGTGTGCAGGGGCCCTCTACACCAGCCTTGGCAACAGACTTCAAGTACGAATTACGCTTGGAAATAGAGTCTTCTTATATATTAAAATGCAGTCATAACAGAAAGGTGATATTACGGCACAGTGGCAACGTAATTACATTACAGAACTATCTGGAGGCTAATCTAATGTGCGTATGCAAACGCGTTATTTATAACAAAGGTAACATAACTAATTCCCTAAAGTTTGTGCTGATAGAGAACACGTAAACCATTACGTCCAGAGATCTAGGATCATGGCCGCGTTGAGGAGTAAATCTATGAAGAGTGGATGTTTGAATTCGGCTTATGGAGCCATGTACAGGTGTTGATTTGTCTCCCGCAATTCAGAAACGGCCATATAAATCTCCACGTGACGAGAAACAGAATCCTATCACCGTGGGACTCTATGGTTGACTTCCACTTGGCCACCTTTGACCGCAGCCTCCCTAGATGAATTTTCCCGAGCCAATAGGACACGATCCATGTCCACATCATTTCTGACTTGCCCATGTGGCTCGTTTTACCTGAAGACACCTGTAACATAGATTTTCACAAAATGGCTGCGGAAAGTTGCAGCAGCTGTGGAAAGTGGCAAGATTCCGCAGCTAAATGAGCAAAATCTAAATCAAACAACAGACACAAAAATATAGTTAAAAACCATTTTAGATGCTCTTTTGCAATTAATATACAATGATATTGACAACTGGGAAGGTTCAGGTGAATGAAAAAGGTCTAGGAAGATGTATAAGAACAATGCAGATTTGAGACTCAACACTAACTGAATCAGAATTTGTCAAGGTCATGCAACTGAATACAGCAAAGGCAATATGGGACAAAATCATTCTAAGTTATGAAGGTGATGCAAAGGTAAAAAGTGCAAAACTCCAAACTCTCAGGATTGAATATGAAAAGTTAAGAATGCATAATGATGAGAGTATTGCTAGTTTATTTTTACGTCTTGATGACATTGTAAATCGTATGAGAAATCCGAGAGAAACAATAGCAGAATCTACTTTGGTTGAGAAAATCTTGAGATCACTAACGACAAAATGTGAGTCAAAAATTTCTGCTCTTGAAGAAAAACAGGATCTTCAAAACCTTACTGTGGTGCAACTTCATGGCATTCTAACTGCTTATGAAAAGAGAAGAGGAGGACCATACAAAGTCAAAGAAGCTGTATTTAGAGCTTCTACAAAAGGGAAAGAAGTTCAAGAAGAAGAAGGATCAGGATATATTTCAGAAGAAGAGGAGGAAAACTTTGTAAAGAAACTTCAACTTGGTACAAGACGGTTTAGAGGTAAGCTTCCTTTCAAATGCTTTAATTGTGGAAGAGTTGGTCACTATGCTGCTAAGTGTCCTTAAAAAGAAACACCTGCTAAAGGAAAGGAAGTAGCAAGAAGAAATAAGAACTGGTCTAGCACTAGAAAAAGTTACTATACTCATGAAGACAGTGATGGGTTATATAATAGTGAGGAAGAAGGTGAACAAGATCTTAGACTTCTTATGGCTTTTGAAAATGAATCTAAAGAAGAAAAGGATAATTTTATGGATGCTCTAGAGGACAATGATTTTCTTAATGAAAAAAATCAACTCAAAATATGCTTAGAAGAAAGTAAAATAATCATAGAGACTCTGAAAAATCAGATTGAAGAAGAGAAGAAGCACAATGAAAAATTAGAATGTGAAGTGGTAAGTCTAAGAAAAGAACTTGAGAAAGTAAAGACTCTGAATCTTAGATTTGCTAAAGGATCTGAAACCTTGGATGAAATTATCAAGGTACAACGTTCTCCTCTTATAAAGACAGGTCTTGGATATACCAGAGAATCTTCTCAGGCTTCAGCACCAAACTATCTAAAAGCAGCTACAACTGGTCTACAACATTCTGCCACTCAGCAAAGGGATAAAGACCCCTCACAGGTAAAGAATGATCAGCTCAAGTCAAGGAACTTCAACTCAAATACTCTTCAAAGGAACACCAACCAGCAGGTAAATTCAAATAGAAGATTTCATGATCGCAGAAATTTCTACTTCAATGGACAATGTTTCTCATGTCACAATTTTGGTCATAAAGCTGTTCAATGTGTTGCATATAAAACTATCATGACAAGAGAAGCAAGAAAGAATAGGACTGATATTGGAACAAATAAGAATACCTATAACAACTTTTCTCCTCTTCAAAAGGAAGTTGAATGTACTTATTGCAATAACTTTGGCCATGAAGAATCTGAATGCAGGAGCAAAGTCCAGCCAAAAGAACATGTTCCTTCAAGCACCAAAGTATGGAAAAGGAAGGATTTATAGGTTGAAAATTGTGGCATAGCTTTATTTGCAGAAGGTGAAGAAAATCAATGGTACATTGATAGTGGATGCTCAAAACACATGACAGGTGACAAGAACAAACTTCTTGCATATAGTGCTCTAGAAAAGGAAAAGAATGTTACGTTTGGAAATGATACACCTGCTGTTATTAAAGGAAAAGGGTTTATTTTCCTAAAAGAAAAAGTGAAAGCCAATAATGTCATGTATGTGGATGGATTAAAATATAACTTGTTAAGTGTAAGTCAAATGTGTGACCAAGGAACTGAAGTTGTCTTTAGTTCAAAAGAATGTGTGGTATGTGATCTTGATATAGGTAAAACAATTATAAAATGAAACAGAACTCCAAGTAACCTGTATGTATTAAAGAACTGCAAAGAACAATGTTACTTGAGAAAATCTTCAGAAAATTGGTTATGGCATAGAAGGTTGGAGCATCTGAGCTTCTCTCAAATCAACAAGTCAAGCAGACTTAAAGCTGTTCGTGGTCTTCCCAATATTACTCTTCCTGAAAATATCATATGTAAATCTTGCCAATTCGGTAAGCAGACCAGAGTGCAATTTAATGCCAAGGAAGGATCATCAAGTGGGCCTCTTGAACTTATTCATACAGATATATGTGGACTTATGAGGAAAAAATCACCACGTGGTGAAGAATACTATATCTTATTTATTGATGATTTCTCTAGAATGTGTTGGATTGGGTTGCTTAAACACAAAGATGAAGCATTTGAGAAATTTCAGATATTCAAAGCTCTAGTTGAAAATGAATTAGATCTAAAAATCAAATGTCTTAGATCTGATCGAGGAGGTGAATATACGTCAAATGAATTCCTTGAATTTTGTGAACAACATGGCATAAAAAGACAGTTTTCTGTAGCAGGCACTCCACAACAGAATGGTGTAGCAGAAAGAATGAATAGAATAGTTCAACAAATGGCTAGAGCCATGCTTGATGATTCCGGAACACCTGACACATTTTGGGGGGAATCAGCTCACACAGCGGTAAATATTCTCAACAAGGCACATGTTCGTGTAAATAGTGACAAAACGCCATATGAACTCTGGTATGGTAATCCTCCCTCTGTGAAGCATTTTAAAGTTTTTGGGAGCAAATGCTTTATCAAAAATAATTATGAAAATCTTGGCAAGTTTGAACCAAGAGTAGATGAAGGTATACTCCTTGGCTATTCTTCTCAAAGTAAAGCATATAAATGTTACAATAAAAGACTTCGAAAGATTGTTGAATGTATTGATGTTATTATTGATGAGTCTCCTGCAGCTGCAAAAGAAGAAAAACAAGCAACAAATGAAGGTGATGATGACGTATATCCTTCTACATCAAATAGAAATAATACAAACAATGAACCCAATGAAGAATCTGGAGATGATTTATTTGGAAAAGCTCCATCTAGATATGTTCAAAAGAACCATCCAGAATCTCAAATTTTGGGTGACAAAGGATCTGGTGTACAAACAAGAAGGACTCTTGTGGGATCTTCTAGCTATCTGGCATTTATGTCCACTATTGAACCACACAATGTCAATCAAGCTAGCAAAGATGAATGTTGGATACAAGCCATGAATGAAGAACTTGATCAAATTGAAAAGAATCACACTTGGGAATTAGTTCCAAGGCCTCATAATAAAAATGTCATTGGAACTAAATAGATATTCAAAAAAAAGTTAAATGAGTATGGGGATGTTGTAAGAAACAAAGCTAGACTTGTTTCATAAGGGTATACTCAACAATAAGATATAGACTTTGAAGAAACTTTTGCTCCTGTAGCTAGACTTGAAGCTATAAGAATGTTTCTTGCCTTCTCAAGCTTTCAACAAATCAAAGTTTATGAAATGGATGTTAAATCTGCCTTTCTCAATGGTGATCTAGAATAAGAAGTTTATATAGAACAACCAGAAGGAGTCATTTTGGGAAATGATGAAAAACTTGTTTGTAGACTTAAAAAGGCTCTATATGGTCTCAAAAAAGCGCCAAGGGAATGGTATTATCGTCTTGACAAATATCTTCATCAACAAGAATTTTCAAAGGGGTTGGCTGATAGCAACTTATACACAAAAACTAAAAATGATAAAATATGTATTGTGCTTGTATATGTTGATGATATCATCTTTGGAAGTAATGAAGAGTCTATGAGTCAAAAATCTGCTTTTGTTATGCAGCAAGAATTTGAAATGTCTTTACTTGGGGAACTAACATTCTTTCTTGGCTTGCAGTACATCAAACTACAGAAGGTATATTCTTATCTCAAGCAAAATACCTTAAGAAAATTCTGAAGAAGTATGGGATGGAAGAGTGCAAACCTGTAAGTACACCAATGGTAACCGGATGTAATCTCAGTTCTCATGATGATTCTCCCACGATGAATCAACCAGAATACAGATCTATGATAGGAAGTCTTCTATATCTCACTGGGACTAGACCAGATATTATGCATGCAGTTGGGATTGTTGGATGATTCCAAGCCAATCCAAAAGAGTCTCATCTTCAGGCTGTCAAAAGAATATTCAAATATCTACAAGGAACTCAAGACTTTGGACTATGGTATCCAAAGAATGTTGATCTTACTCTTCATGCTTACACTGATGCAGATTGGGCTAGAAATGTTGATGATCGGAAAAGCACTAGTGGTGGTGTATTCTATATGGGGGCTCCGTTAGTATCTTGGTTCGAAGTAACAAACAAAGTTCTATTGTTTTTATCTACGTTGGTATGTTTTTACGTGTCGTCGCATTCATGCACTCAACTCCTTTGGATGATGCAAACCTTACAAGATTTTCAAATCAAATGTACACCTCCTGTCCCCATTAAGTGTGACAATACAAGTGCCATCAGTATTTCAAAGAATCCCGTTATGCATTCGAAGACCAAGCACATTCCCATCAAGTATCACTTCTTACGTGAACAAGTGCTTGAGCAAAAGGTGAAGTTGGAGTATGTTCCCTCCAAAGAACAAGTTGCTCATATCTTTACCAAACTGCTAGCTAAGCGTTCAATATCTCTATTAAGCTGGTGTTGTTTCGCGTCTCTTTTAAGTTCATATCTGATTAAATTCAGAAGATTACATTGGATACGCGGGTTTCCTAAAAGACAGTCGCGTATATATGCGAGTTTATCCTCAGAAAGCCACATATGGTTGATTGCTGACAATTTTTGTGAGGGGTCGGCACTTTTTAGCACAACTGCAGTGCTGTTTAATATCTTTGATGTTGTATGGTATCTCTGGTGATGTTTTATCTCTTCTATTTTTGATTCATTCTCTGAAATTGGGTGAATATGCCTTGATGATCTTCTGTTGAAAGTGTTCAGGATGCACAAGATAAGGGGGAGATGAAGGAGTAAACTGATGTATAGGTTCAGGGGGAGCATTAGCCTTGCTGAGTATTATGCATTGGGCATTGTGATTCTGAAATATGATCACTTTCTTGAAGTTATTTTTGGTTTTGATTATAAAAGGTCATATTTGTAATTTGATGTAAAGGTCATGTTGAGATCAATGTTGTAAATTGTTATTTTCATTCATGTAAGGACATGTTCAAATTTGTAAACCCACTTGGTTGGTTACTTGAGTCTCATATGTAAATCCACTTGGTTGCATCTTTGGTGTAAGTATGAGTCTTTGGTGATAGGAAGGTCATAGAGTCATGTACTTCATTGAAAAACATGTTTTCAACATGAACTCAGGGGGAGCATGGTAACTTCGTGATGGTTTTGATCCGCCCTTTGCCCTTGCTGTCAAAGGGGGAGAATGACATGGTGTTTGAATAGGGGGATATTGATCAAACACCATTGTGGTTGCCATCAAGTCCAAAGGGGGAGATTGTTGGCATGTGTTGTCTTTAATGGAAACTTAATTGATGAAATGAGATGATTGGCAATATGATGCAGAGTGTTGTCCTTGATGGCAAACCTCTCTGATGAAGTTTTACTTGATGAACTTGTTAATGATGTAAATCTGATGTATCTACAATCATTACAGAAGTTGCAGAAGAAAGAATCTACAATATGTGCAAGAAGAATGTCGAACAAGGTATGTAACAAAGAATACGCGGGTTTGTTTAGGAGAAGTCGCGTATGCACGCGGAAAAGATCGTTCCAAGTCGCGTATGCCCAATTGCGCTCTAAATTTATAAAACCAGGGGTTACTACCATGGTATTGACCCATTGTATTGAGCGCTGGATTGTCTATTTGATCCCGTCCAGGAATACCATCGGAAGTAATATGGTTTTGTCTCATGGTATTGAAAAAGGCTAAATCTATATAAGGAGAAGAATTTCATTGTGCAAAAGTGTGGTGGTGTCTGGGCTTTAATGAATACTTTACTCTGAAGTATATCTGCATGGTTAAACTCTGCTCTTAATTGATAGATTTGAATCTATGATGCATCTATGAACATAATGAAGGTTCAAGATCTCTAAATCTTGAAATGGTGAATCTCTTGGATGATCTGAAATGAAGTGATGAAGACCTGGCGCAAATCTATTGAAGAAGTTGAAGGAATCTGGTGGTATCATTGTTCTGTTTGATGAAATGAGAAAAGGATGCTTGGTGACCAGTGAAGGATTGTGTTGAAGCTGTTTGATCCAGTTTGAAAATTGATGAAACATGGTCTGCAGTGGATCTGAGGGTTGAAGCCTTCAGTCTGAAAGTAGAAGCTTTCTGCCAGTAGAGGCTGGTGCAAATATCAGGGGGTTGCAGCTCCCTTCCAGGAGAGGCTGGCAAACAAGAGAAGGTTGTAGCCTTCTGCAGGTGGTTGCCTGTGTGCTGGTATGAGTCTGCACCAGTACATGATTGTAATATGTTTTCTTTATATAATAAATATTGAAGACGGAGACGACAGTGGTGGTTTTCTCCCGTATTGGGTTTCCACCTTAAATCCTGGTGTTCATGTGTGTTGATGATATGTGATGCTTTATTATGTTCTTACTGCACCTGTTTACTGCCTTCTTAACTTCTGATGAATGAATAAAGCACTGATCTAAGTTAAGAATTAACTTCTTTTTATATCTCTGTGCATACGCGAGTTTCCTTCTGGTTATCTGCGTATATACGCGATTTCTGTTCAGGAAAGTAGCGTATGGGTTTAAAAGCAAGAAAAATAAATAAGTTTTCTAAATACTGATTCACCCCCCCCTCTCAGTATTTTTCCAACATCATCAAAGATGGACACAGATACCCTAATTGGGCTAAAGGAATTCCTAGTGGTTACCTCAAGAATGAATGGACTAAGACTGTCAAACTCATCAAAATTTACCTAACCTATGAGAGGAGGTATACTATTGTTTTCATTTATCATATGAGATTTTTGTTTAATATTGCAAGAATGAAGACCCTCAACTTATCATTCCTTCTACTAAAGATCTTGACAAAGATTTCAACTAGGGTACAAACTCATTTAGTTGCATCAGCATATAGCTTATATCATCAGGATATTATCAAAGTATTAGTTGAGGAAGAAATCAGGAAAAGAAACCAATCATGGGATCATTTTTTGTTTTATAAGGTAGGCCTGTTGCACTAAAAACTGTCACCTTGACATTCTGCTGACTGTATGAGCTCATTGTCACTCATACTTACCTCCTTTGCAAGTCTTACAACCTCTACTCCTCATGTCAAGCCCTAAAAACAGGAGAAAAACCCTTAAAAACTTCAAAACCCTGGGTACGCAGGTAATGTGAAGCTTACTTGCGTTCCTGGCAGGGGTACGCAGGTACTGTGAAGCTTACCTACGTTCCTGGCTAGGGTACACAGGTAATGTGAAGCTTACCTGTGTTCCAAAACACAGTTTCTCTATGTAATGCCTACGTACCCCTGTCAAAGTCAAAAGGGCAAGAAAGTAAAGTGAAAAAGCTGATTTTTGGTCAATTCTAGAAGCTTTTAGATGAGATCTTTTGGGGGTGAGTACGCTCTTGTAAGGTTCATGCATTTTACACCTTAAGGAGCTAACCCCTTGATGTGAGGAGCCTATCCCTTTGAAGGAGCATTCTATCCCTTCATAGGTGGAACCCTAACCTCCTCTTATGCACTATAAAAAGAGGCCTTGGGTAGCCTCAAAGGGAGTTCAAGCTTTAGTATTATTTGAGATAAAGTGTTGTTGGAATTTAGACTCCTTTAATTGAGATTTTGTGAGGAAGGATTACACACCTCTATGTGTCTTGGTTGGAAGAGTGCAAGACTTGTCAGAGTAAAGGAGATTCTTGCTTCGGACCCCGGGAAGGCTTGTTCAACATCAAGGCTGAAAAGGTTGTAAGGTTCTTCTACTATTCAAAGTTAATACAAATAAATTTGTTTTTCTCAATAAGTTGTTAATTAATTGTTTATTTTATGGATTCCTTGATCACCATGACAGGCATGATTTATAATATTTACTATGCAGGTGCTATTTAATGTTTTCCTGTTTGTGATTGCAGGCTGCAAAGATAGCTCTTTCGAGCGATCGGAAGACAACTACTACGAACAAGCACTGGATCTAAGGTAAGACCTTACCACCTTTGTATTATTTACTTGTAAATCGCATATGTCTAGAGAAAGATAGGTTTGTTTGTATGTTTGTTGCTAGAATATCTTCTAATACTAGGGAGATCGGTCTTGTCCGCAAGATCTATTTATCCGGCCAACAAATTGGCGACTCTGCCAGGGAAAGATTCTTGATTTTTGGTTTTCCTTTGTTTTGACTTGAGAAGTTGACTTTTTCTGGTTTTTGATTGATGTATACTCACCTGGGTAGCTTAGTTTTACTTTGCTTTCAAAAATTTTAAGAACCTTTTTGTTTTTCTTGAAGCTTTCAAGGGAGCGCACTTTGTCTTCACACACAGTGCGGGCATCTCCGCACTTTCCTTGAGTAACCAGTGCATGACCACACCTGTTTTCTCTAGAGCCTGCGGACCCTGTCAAATTTTTGAAAAACTTAAGATTTCTCCTTCCAATTTGAGTTTAGATTTAATTTAGGATTCTTAGCATCTACCCAGATCTGTATTTTTTTGTCAAAAAGCCTTGTTTATAAGTTTCTTTCAGCAAATTTTTCATCTCATCAATCTCCGTTAAGTTAATTGGGTGTTTTGAGTCTCTTTTTTGAGAAATTATTAATTTGATTTCCTTTGGTCGTTACTTGGAGGTTTGTCTCAGTATTTTCACAATTTTGCATCTTTTTGCTTTTGTTTTTGCAAAAACAATTTCCCCCTCATTCACTGGGGGGGGGCTAAATTGTGTATGAGTGTTAATCGCCTTTGAGTGTTTTTATTTTTTGATATTTGGAACTCCCACCCAATTTTCTTTACTGGCACTTGATTGGTTCTTAGATTACATTAGAATCATCTTGTGTTTGAGAATTCTCTTGCATAGATCACATTTGCATAGTTAGAATTCTCATTTTCAGAATATGAGTGAATTGTGCATAGATTACAATTGCATAGTTTACATTCTGAAAAATCAATCGTAGATTTAGATCAGTTTTCTTCGATTTGAATTTAGATGTTTTTATGCTTTTTTTAAAAACACAAAAATAAAAAAATATGGAATTGATTAGCATTAGTTTTTCTTGATGAAATTAGTACATTAGAGAATTTGTTATATTTTCTCTTATTGATTAATTTTTTGCATTGTTGGAAGTAAATAGAAACTCTCTCCCTACTTTAATTAGAATTCATTGAATTGAAAATATTACATTATCATATTTGATTGCATTCAGTTTTGGGTCGGGTCATAACACCATTGGTTTCATATCCATTTACCCTTTGAGTAATAACAACGTAAATAACATAGTGCTTAATTAAAATTCATCTAGTAATTTTTACATTTTTAGGGCTCTTTCCACCAATCTAGCTCAGGATTAGTGCTTAGGAATAGGTTGTAGTTAACTTTCCAAAGCAACTAAAACAAACAAGTAGATAAATCTTGCGGTAGGAAATAAATCCAATTGTAACTGGTACATTCTAGGAAGCTTCTCTTAAAGGAGTTAATCACGAGATCATGTCCAAACCTTTGAGACAACCAATTCTATTTCATCGGGGAAGATAGAAGATCTGTGCGCATTACAAAAATTAAACCTCAGATTAACCATTGTCG
This sequence comes from Pinus albicaulis, assembly GCA_034641835.2. Classification (NCBI taxonomy): domain Eukaryota; kingdom Viridiplantae; phylum Streptophyta; class Pinopsida; order Pinales; family Pinaceae; genus Pinus; species Pinus albicaulis. The sequence goes on along the minus strand of CM076583.1, from coordinate 1,019,861,645 downwards.
AGGAGCCTAGGGTCACTTGTTGGTAAAGCTCGGATAGACCATCTCGAGGAGCCTTCAAGGGGATTGAGCTTTGTTAATCTTCCCTTGTGCGTAGAATCGGATCGTAGACTATTCCTCCAGTTGCATTTTTTGTTGTTGGTAACCTTAGTGTCCATAAACTTAAGATTATTTCCTAAGGTGACGGTGAAGGAAAGATCTCACTGTACCTGGAGCAGACGTTGACTAGACTCACTTGGACTCTCTGGGGGATTTTCTTCACGCGAGATGGTTTTGTGAAGAAACTTGTGCCAGTCTGTTTCATTAAGCAAGTTTTCGAGGTAACTGTTCCAATCGCCATTTCTGCATTAAAATTATATGATGTTGGATTTCATCACCAACTAGTGTTTTTAGTGTGGGAATCTACTGTTTGTGTGTGGTTTGACTCCTAGATCTGATAGTGCGTGTTAATTTTTTTGTTTTACTTTTAGAGACCATAGGTGTGAATTTTGAATTTTAATTGTTAGGTGTGAATTGTGAATTGTTAATTTTAGTTTTAAATTGTTAATAAAATTCACTGAAGTTGAATATAATGGAAACTGTTTCGGAATTTACCAACCAAGGAACCCCTCTTAATGAGAATCCTAGTACTTTTCCTTGTTTTGGAAATGTTGGTCCTCCTTATATTGCTACTTTGTCATTACCTGGATTTACAATAGGTTTACTGATATGGTTATTTTCAACTTTGTTGACGCCGAATACTCCAATTGTTCCACCTCAACCGGATGCTTCACCTCAATAGAGTTCACCATCTCAACATCACTAACCTTTTGTTGACCCTTTACCTTCTTCGCCTAATATTTCTTCCTCCATTTCTTCCTCTTCGCTTGGTAAAATCCTTGACGCTAGTAACCAGGTGGCTAAGAAGAAGAAGAAAGGGAAGAAGAAGAAGAAGAAGAAGAAGCAAGATAAGAAAGAAGTCAACCAACCAACCATGTTTGTAAATGTTAGTAGTGTTGAGGAAACCTCCAACATGCATCGTAAACCCAAATACCCTTGTAGGCTTTGTAAGGGTGACCACTTCCTTATTAACTGTCCCGGTATTCCAAAGGTCTTGGAAGTATGGTCAGAAAAATCTCATCAAATTTCCGTTGATCCATCAACCAGTGATAGTCAGGTTCCTAGGAAAAAGGGTAAAGTTAGGTTTCCTTGTAAGTTATGCAAAGGGAGTCATCAAACTCACATTTTCCCTCACATGGATGAAGCCTCAAAATTATTGGAAAACCTTACTGTTCGATAGCAATAATTTCCAACTAGTTATCATAAACTTTCTCCCAACCTACCGTCAACTGACGGAGTGATTGATCTAATTTCAAGTACAGTCAATCCCACTCTTCCATTGGAGAGCGAAAATCATATCACTCAGGTTGATGATCCATTAGTTGATCAAGTGGTTGATTCGATTTCACATTCGGTCGATCCCATTCTCCCTGTAGAGAGTGAAATTCATACCGCTCAGGTTATTCTTGTTACATCATATTCTTCTACGCTAGGGGGCATTTCACCTGTTTCTACAAAACCCCCTCCAAGTACCGAGGTCTTTTCCTTTGATTGGAATAGACTGACAGAACCTCGTCTTCCTTCCTCCATCCCTTTCCAAACCATTGTGAAGTTTGGTGGTAGGGACATACACCGCACACAGGTAGATGAAGGTGCTTCTGTTAGTATTTTATCCTCAACTGCTTGGAAAGCTTTGGGTTCCCCTCAGATTGTGCCTATTACACAGAATCTGAAAGATTTTAACAGAACCATTAGTGAACCTTTATGGATCCTTCCTAAGTTTTCTATTACTTTGGAAGGTAAAACTATCTGTATTGATCTTATGGTAGTTCGAGGCCCCTTGGATTTCAATTTACTCCTTGGGCGAGACTATGTCTATGCAATGAAAGTTGTAGTATCGACACTCTTTCGCGTGATGTCTTTCCCTCACAATGGAAATATTGTGACTGTAGACCATCTTTCGTTCCCTAGTCTTGTTTCGAATACCAATAATATGACACCCCTAAATGTTCCTAATTCTAAAGTGGTATCTACCCCGCCACGGGTTAATTATGTGGCAACTAGTCCCATGTTTTCAATTACCAATGTAAGTGAGCCTCTCACTATTTTCTCATCTGAATTCTTTGAATTAGATCCGATAATTGACATGGAAAACTCTATGGGATTATTTGAACGTGATGTTCTTATCTCTTTTGAGTCTCTTGACATGTGTTCCTTCCAGAGAACTATTCTTCCTTCTGATGAAGACCTCTTGGAAGCCATGATCTAGTTTCCGAGGATAGTTCCTTTTACTGTGTCAACCTCGTTAAAAAATGATTCAGTGAGTGTGAGGATAGTTTATTTTAATGTGTCAACCTCATTAAAAAATGAATCAGTTAGTCAAGAGCATAGTTCCTTTTCTTGTGTCAAGCTCGTTAAAAAAATGAAACAAGCTTCCAAGAGGAAAGTTCTTTTCCTGTGTCAACCTCGTTAAAAAATGAATCAGGTGTGAGGACAGTTCTTTTCCTCTGTCAACCTCATTAAAAAATGAATCAATAAGTAGATTGTAGAGAGTAGATTGATAGATTAGAAATAAGTAGTTTTTGAGGATAGTTCTAGTTTCTAAGTCAACCTCATAAAAAAATGAATCAGGCATGAGGAAAGTTCCTTTTACTATGTCAACCTCATTAAAAATGAAGCAGTGTATCAAGAGGAAAGTTCCTTTTACTGTTTCAAGCTCGTTAAAAAATGAAACAAATCCTCCCCTAATTGAGTCGAGTCTTTGACTAGATATTGTAAATGTTAAGTCATATATTTAGGATAGTTATTTCAGTTTTTGCATAATTTTCTTACAGTTTTAGGTCGGGTCTTTCATATGATCTCGTAAATGAACCTTCATTCCATCCCGCTATTAATTACCAGTAGTGTACTTATTTGAATGAAATGAAGCTAGGGGGGCATGCGCTCTAGCAGTTACGCTTAGGGGGCATCAAGCACAATTTTCTCTCTGTTTCAAGCTTGTGTAAAAATGAAACCACTCTGAAGCATAGTTTTTCTCTTTTTTAAGCTTTTGTAAAAATGAAACCTATCTTGAGTCAATTTTGGTTATTTTAAAGACTCGTTAAACTCATGAAAATCCCGAGATTATTTTTCTCTTTCATTCTTGCAAAACACATGAAAATGCCGAGTTATTTCCATCTTTTCCTGCTCGTAAATTAAATTGAAAGTCCACCACAGGAGTACATTTTTATCCCTTTTTCGAACTCGTTAAAACTTACGAAAAAGAGAAAACCATGAGTACATTTTTATCCCTTTTTTCGAACTCGTTAAAACTTACGAAAAAGCAAAATCTTGAGTTCTCTTTTAAGCCCTTTTTAGACTCTTTAAAAATGAAAAGATTGCTGAGTACTTGACTATTCAAACTCGTTAAAGTAAATGAATGATCATCTCTTCAGTATAAGTTTACCCCTTTTATGAACTGAAATGGACTATTTACAAAAAAGGTATACGTTGACTAATTACGATCAATAGAGTTCTCTCCCGCATTATTTTATCGTTTTTCGGGCTCGAGAGACTAGATTTATGAAAAGGTACACCCATGGAGTTTTCTTAATTTTTTTCTTCTAACTCCCTAAAATTGAAAAACGTCGAGTTTCTCCTATACTGGACTCGTTAAAATGTAACAGTAAAGGACTTGTTCAATTTTAAGCAGGAACGAACCACTCCTTCTTAGGGTTCAAATATTAAATTAAGTTGGACTCATCCAAAGGATGAGCTTATAAACAAGCAAATGTTATCCTCCTCAAGCTTATCAAAAATAAAGAGGTACTTGCCAGGAATGGTGCGGGAAAAGAGAGAAAAAGAAACCTGTTTGTTACATTTTGATTATTCGAAAAGCCATTAACCACTCTTGAACACGACACTTTTGTTCACCTAGGTTGGGAAAATCCTTTGCCTAACAGTTAATCAAACCATATTGAAAGTCTTCAGCCAGTTTCTGGGTATTAGCTTTGGGTCAATTGTCACCAAACCATCTGCAGTGTCGTTATGTGTTCAAGAGGATAGTTCAAACAAACCAATCATTTGCGAAATATTTGTCTTCCATTTTGACCATCCTTGAGTCAGTCCTTGCCAATATATTTCTTCAAAACTTGATCTATGATTTTGTGTTGTGGGCTTACCTATGATAGATCACTTTCTATTGACGACAGTTGATTATCTAGGAATTTGATCTAGAAATCGTTAGTACCTTGAAATTTGCATGCCTCAATGGCAGGTTTCTCACCTTCGATGATAGGTTGCATCATTGACCTTCGATCGAATGATTCCGTGACATGTTCAACTTCAGCTCATTTATTCACATTTCATGGATTGTACTGAGTACTTTGGGAGCCATTGACATTACTGGTGGCTTCTCGACTTCGACACATTTATTCACATGGATAGAATCGTACTGGTTCGAGAAATGGAAATCAAGACCCTAGATCTGGTTTCTACCATCCAAGCTGTGAGGAATTTTTTTATTCATTTATACAGTGGACTATTCATAAACAGATGGTTGCATCCATACTGTGTCTACACATGTCTATACTGTTGATGTTTTGAAAATCATTCCTGTATCAGAACAGTTTAAATCAGTTTTCTAGTTAGTTTTGATCTGAGTATGGGAATGCCTACCTCAGTGATGATATGTTTACATATATATGTTTTGCATTGAATGTTTTTATAGGTTCCGACTAGGGTGTCCATAGGATGATCCTTGAAATGATAAAGTACTTCATTCTTCATATATGACAGACTTCATCTTCATCTATTTCGGACTTCACACTTTAGGGGGAAATCTATTGCACTAAAAACTGTCACCTTGACATTCTGCTAACTGTATGAGCTCATTTTCACTCATACTTACCTCCTCTGCAAGTCTTACAACCTCTAATCCTCATGTCAAGCCCTAAAACCATGATAAAAACCCTAAAAAACTCCAAAACCCTGGGTACGAAGGTAATGTGAAGCTTACCTGCATTCGAGAACGCAATTTCTCTATGTAATGCCTGTGTACCCCTGTCAAAGTCAAAAGGGCAAGAAATTAAAGTGAAAAGGATGATTTTTGGTCAATTCTAGAAGCTTTTGGATGAAACTTTTTGGGGGTGAGTACGCTCTTATAAGGTTCATGCATCCCACACCTTAAGGAGCTAACCCCTTGATGTGAGGAGCCTATCCCTTTGAAGGAGGATTCTATCCCTTCATAGGTGGAACCCTAACCTCCTCATCTACACTATAAAAAGAGGCCTTGGGTAGCCTCAAAGGGAGTTCAAGCTTTACTATTATTTGAGATAAAGTGTTGTTGGAATTTACACTCTTTTAACTGAGATTTTGTGAGGAAGGATTACACACCTCTATGTGTCTTGGTTGGAAGAGTGCAAGACTTGTTAGAGTAAAGGCGATTCCTGCTTCGGACCTCGGGAAGGCATGTTCAAATTCAAGGCTGAAAAGGTTGTAAGGTTCTTATACTATTCAAAGTTAATACAAATAAATTTGTTTTTCTCAATAAGCTATTAATTAACTGTTTATTTTATGGATTCCTTGATCACCATGATAGGCATGATTTATAATATTTACTATGTAGGTGTTATTTAATGTTTGACTGTTTGTGATTGCAGGTTTGCAAAGATAACTCTTTCGAGCGATCAGAAGACGACTAATACGAACAAGCACTGGATCTAAGGTAAGACCTTAACACCTTTGTAGTATTTACTTTTAAATCGCATATGTCTAGAGAAAGATAGGTTTGTTTGTCTATTTGTTGCTAGACTATCTTCTGATACTAAGGAGATCAGTCTTGTCCAGAAGAACGATTTGTCCGGCCAATAAGGCCAACCTACACCTACAGCAAATATTCCTTCTCAACTATCTCTAGCTTCATAGCAACATCCTCAGCCTATTGGGGTTCCTATGTTTTGGCCAGAATGGCAAGACCAAAAGATAAGATAACATCAAACCGCTTTGGGATTCAAGGATCTAGCCCTCCTGAATCCAGAGAGGGATCTCTCTATGAATGAGTTTAAATATGTGATCTTTAAAACCTGAAATGTGATATTAGACTAGTTATGAAGAGCATGGGTTTTGTTTGTTTATTTTTTTGGTTGGGAAAAGACATGATGAAGGTGAAGGCAGTTCAAAATAAAGGGTGAAGATGTATGCAAATTAAGGAATGATTCGGCTGACAGAAAAGGCAAAGATAGTTTTAACCCATTGGGCTATGGAGTCATAGGAGGATTTTAATTGGACAACAAGGTTCAAGAAGGATCCATGGGGCAAGTCACTTATGTCAAAAGGATCTCTTAAGTTTATTTTATGGAATGAAATAGATAGGAAATGGAGAACAAAACAAATGAAAAACATTGAACAGCCTAAAATCAAATAAGTGCTTTCAAACTATTTTGCTTCGGCATGTACTTAGAGAAAAACATAAAAGTATTATGAGATCAGGTAAGTGCTTTGAAACTACCCTGCATTGAAGTACTTTCAGTTAGAAATTTTTTTTAAAATAGTTGGAATATCTTAAGGTTAGGTGAGTGCTTTGAAACTGCCCCGCTTTCAGCATATTCTAAAGGAAAACATAGATAATAATCACAAAGAGCAATCTAGATCAGGCAAGTTCTTTGAAACCAACCTGCTTTAATATACTCTAAAGGAAAACAAAGATAATAATCGAAAAGAGCAATATAGATCAGGCAAGTGCTTTGAAACCAACCTACTTTAATATACTCTAAAGGAAAATTTTCAAATGAAGAAAACATAGAAATAAAGCTTTCAATAAGAGTAGGGTACTGTTGAGAGTAAATCCTAGCTCTACATTTGTTGTTCTTTATCAGAGAAAGTGGACAGAGTGAAAACATTAAAGAAAATAACAATTAACAGTGAGGAGCACATCACCATTGACATAAATTAGGATCCCATAAATCAACATCTTGTATTTGATGTTCAAACCAGTTACAATTGGCAAGCTTGGTGGGACTCTACAACTTCAAACTTCTCATATTAGCTTATGTATCTTCAATTTGCAAACAAGACATTAGTAGCTTCATAGAACTATTACATGCAATCAGATGTCCAGAGACCAACAACTGCTCATCTTCTACAGAACTATTTATAGAAGAATGAGGAGGTGGGATCTGATAAAAGATCTCCTGGGTCAATTAATACAAACTAATGACTTCTCGGCCTTTGAGGGGCTCGATGAAGAAATTTACAGATTTTTATCTGTATTAATTGATTTAAACTTAATATTAAGCTCGGTGGGAGCCTTTGTTGACTTTTGAGGCTCTGTGTCATGTTTAAGTAACTCTGTTTCTGCTCTTCAAGGCCTAATGATCGAAAAGATTTGCTTCTGGGCTGTTCTTAATCTTTAAAAATAGTTTTGCCGACAATTTAGAGATAAGATTTTTGATTTGTATTAATTGTTTAGATGTATTTAGGTGAACACCTATTTTTCAGGTAATTACTAGGCCTTCTTTGATTTCTGTGTGGCTTCAAGTGTCATTGGTATCTGGAAAGGTTGGCTTTTGGTGCTGGCGAGGGTTCAATTGGTCTCTGCTGTGGCGGTGGAGGCTTCTTGGACTAATAGATTTCTTTGTTTTATCCTAAAACACCTTTAATTCACTTTAGTTTAGTGTTTTAGGGCAGATTAGGCTTAATCTATGTCTTTGGGTCTTCATGTTGTCTTTAATTGAGTGGATTAGGAATCTGATTGTCAATTATAGGGAAAATTTTAAGGATGGAAAATTATCTTGAAGTTTAAAAAATTGGCGAATCTCACTAGTCCCTAATATGCAAACTATAAAAATTTTATTGATGTATTTGAAAAATTATTCAAATTTGTAATGATATTATATATACTTTATATATAATGTTGATGATTTTTAACGTAAAATAATTTTATATTGTAAAATTTGGGCAAATCATTTTAATAAGAAAAGGAAATTGGCGAGTATTTTTTTTGGAAAAACCATGGAAAATTAGCCCACCTGCGAATATTAGCCCCTAAAATTTTCCATGGTCGATTAAGGCCATAATCCCTCAGAACTATCTTCAATCCTCTGTTATGTTGTGTTTTTGTCTTCGACATTGATGCTCTTTTTAATTTTTTTATGCACTAATGTGTGTCTTGTTGATGTGCAGGGCTGCGCAGGGCTCACAAGGCATCAATGCCCATGAAGCATTGACGAGAGGTGGAGTTTGAACCTTGCGAACAGTTTCCTTTTGATGAATCGAAGGCGTGAGAATCGTCACTCCCAGCGTTCGGCTTTTTCTTCATTATAATGGAAAAAACCATTAATCACCTGCAAAACACGAAACTAATTAACAAATCATGTGGTTTATTGGGTAAAACTGCTTAGAAGGTTGTGGGGAGGAGCGTGGCCGTTGGATGGCATCATCCAATGGTGTGGATTTTTTTAGAGGAGGTCAAACGAGGCGCAGAGGGAAAAATAAGTCAGAACCGTTGATTGCGCAGAGATTAATGGTGGGGATTACGCATTTAAAATCCTCTTGGTGGAAGGCGATGGAATAATGCGGGAACGATCTAGGACTGTCCGATCCGGACACGTGGACGACCCAGATACAATTGGAGGACTCATGATTAGAGGAGGAAAGAGGGAGGGTGTAACGAAAATCTCCGATGCGATTAGATGCAGACCGTTGATCCGAGGGCCAGATCAACGGTGGGGAATGAATCTGGAATCGGCGATCGGAGGTGGGTTGATGCGAGGGTGCAATCAGAGGTGGGCCGATGTGATTGCGCGATCGGGCCATTGCAATCGGAGGTCGGGCCTTGTCTTTTCGATCTACCCATTGTAAAAACTCCTGATGTGATTAAGTGTTTCGTGACTTCAACACTTGGTCCCGGGGTGTAGGTTGTATGGAGTGAAGTGGAGGGGGGTGGAGCTTATGAAATGGGGCTCAATCGTATCGGAGGAATGATACAGGTCTTTCAATATAACCATTTTTTATTTGAAAACCATTGTATGGGCGTGTTAGACCAAAACTTTGGATAAAAAGGGTTTTATATATTTACAAAGGAAGAAATGGATCAGGAATGGATTTTCATAATGACTTAGCGCCCGATTGCAGGCCCACGGGTTACATGAAATGAAAATATGATCGGGGGATATGTACATGGGCGTAATCGCATCGAAACTTTTTAAACATGGAAAACAGACTTATGCACTCAGACTTTGCAATGCGATAAGCACTTTGTGGGTCTAGCACCTGGTTCTAGGGTGCGGGCACGTGGAGGGGAAGTGTTTTAAGACTTAGCCCAAGGGGGCTTAAGCCTTTATACAAAAATATGTAATTTTTATGATTTTTTCAATGTCTTTCAATGGATTTGGGGGTTTCGGAATAGTTTAAAAATGAGTTTTAAACTATGAAAAAATTATTTTCATGAATGGAAGAAGGGGAATCATGAAAATAGAAGAGTTTTATGGAGAAAAAGGGGAGAAAAATGAAGGTTAGTTTTTGAGTGGAGGAAGGGGAAAAAAGGGGTTTTTTTATAGTAGTATTTTCTCATGAAATCAGCAGAATTTCAGAGTGTGAAATGGAAACAATAGTGAAGATTTGGACAGAGGCATGAGGCCCTCATAAGGCTTCAAGAGAGAACAATTTTTGCAATAAAACTTGTTTCTTGAAGGCTTCAAAAATGTTTTAGCCAACATTTGATATAACAAATTTTATAGCTGGCTAACAGTGGCTCCACTTGGGGATGGTGCCTTCTTGAAGGCATCAAGAACTTCAGACTTGCATTCTCTGAGAGGCTGATTAGTGCCTCATTCATTGGGCTGCCCTTCCTTTGCTGGGATGATCTTGCTCTGAAAACATATTAGCAGCCATAAAAACAATGGATCTTTCATCAACAAGCTTTCTACCTACCCAATCCTACTGATCTAACATTTTTTCTTCTTTAGAGTGCACTTGGATTGGCAGACTCTTTTACAACATTTTATTCTTTTGAAAGCAAGAAATATAATCTATTTCTACTGCTTATCTCTCCATGAACTCAAATTAAACAGTTGATTCCATATGCTTCTCTACCTAATCTACCATCTGTTGGGATTAAACTGTCCAACAGATTTTATTCTCTAAATTCTATAACATAAATTCAAAAGCATACAAGTCAGGATTGAACAGTCTAACTTATTGTTGATCTATGGCATAAAAAACAAGATGCACATAGATTTTATTTTGCAGAAAATTAAAACAAAATGGAAGGCTTAGGATCTGAAAATTCAAGCACTTCCTTCATCTTTTACAACTCTGTTTTGACTCTTACTCGAGTTGTTCTTTGCTTGTCCTCTGGTTCATATTTTGAGCTAATTAGAACCAGATTTACCTCTTTTTTGACTCAAAATTTAAAGCACATTTGAGTAATTCTCTTTGGAAACTTAGGTTCAGATGTTGAGCATGTTTGAACCTTTAATTCCTATCCTAATCTATCTACTGATAAGCCAAGATTAAACAGTTTGGCAAATTGAATTCACTATCCTATCAGCAGAAAATTTAAAGCTAATTAGTCAAGATTAGGCTGTTTGACTAATTAGAAGTGTGTTTTCAAGAGTGGAATTTGAGCTTGCACACTTTCATATTTATTTCTCTTTTTGGTATGGGGCTGTACCTTGATTGTTTTTACAATCTGCCCTCTTTTCTTTCTTTCATTTTTTTTGTATTTTTTTCTTTTGTGAAACTAAACAAAGCAATGGTATTTACAATGGAAATGAAAGTTTTTAAATTGAACTCGGTAGTAGTAATGCTTGAGCACCCTACCACTGACAGGACCCCCAAACAGATCTGTGTCATCTACTTGCAGAAAAAAGGCATTTGGACCAATGGTGGACTGAATAATGTAAGGACCTTGCCACAAACTATCAAATTTTCCATGTTTACCCTTATCTTCTCTTCTAGAGTCCCACTTGAGTACCTTGTCTCCAATGTTGAAGTCATAAGCCTTTGTTCTCTTGTCAAACAACTTCTTTATGTTCTCTTGCACCCTTTGAGCTCTGTTGTAGACCTCTTCCCTTGTCTGCTGGAGATGCATTGTCTAATTGATCCTCCTTACCATGCTTTCCTCTTCTGACTGTATTTCTTGGATTAATTTTATCACTGGTACACCTAGGCTGGTAGGAAACACTGCATCTACTCCAAAAACAAGCTAGTTAGGGGACATTCCAATGGAATTCTTTGTGGTCAATCTGTCTACCCACGAAGCATGCACCAACTTGTTATGCCATGATTTTTTATTCTCTTCAAGCAGCTTCTTGATGATGGTCACCAAAATTTTATTTGATGATTCTGCTAGCCCATTTCCTTGAGGGTAATCAGCGGTAGAACGACCAAGTGTAATTTGATACCTGTGACAAAAATCAATCATCTTTTTGGAACCAAAAGCAGCGACATTATCAGTAATAATATTCCTAGGGCAGCCGAATCTAGACAGGATATGGTCTTCAAGAAATTTTATACTGACAGAATATGTGGCATTCCTAGAAGGGATGGCCTCTATCCACTTTTTGAAGTAGTCAATGGCTGTGAGAATCCATTTGTGTTGGGCAGATGAAGCAGGATGGATTTGTCCTATGAAATCTAGGCCCCAGTGTTGAAAAGGAGCTTCAACAGTGATAGGTTGTAATGGTAAAGGAAGGAGTTTTCTTTTGCCCTCAAAAATTTGGCATTTGTGACAGGCAACTATCATTTTATGGACATCTTGGAAGAGGGTGGTCCAGTAATAGCCAGCTCTAAGGATTTTATTGGCTGTGGTTTTCTAGTAGAGATGACCTCCACACTCTCCTTCATGGAATTCATGCTTGATCCTCTCTGCATCAACTCCAGGCAAAAATTTAAGCAATAAACCATTAGCATTTTTCCAATATAAACATTCATTTAAAATGCAATAGTTCTTAGCTTTCAACTTTAAAAACCTCGCCTTTCTCTTTGATAAATTGGGAGGAGCATTGAGATTTGTAAGTACATATAAGATGTCAGCGTACCAAGGTGAGTTTTGGAACTGCTCTTCCACAGTGGGAGTAGGTAATTCTTCCTGTTCATCCAAGGCATCTACCATGTTAATGTCAAGGGCTTGTAGGTTAGATTCAGCCATTAATTGAGCTAATCCCTGACTTTTAATGAGTTTTGTAGGTTTTATTTCCAAATCATACTCTAATATTACAACAATCCATTTGCCCCTCTTTCTGTCTAGATCTTGTGACAAGATGTCTTTTACCACTATGTTAGGCACATAAGCAATGATGTGAGAATGCATAATATACACCCTGAAGTCTTTTAAGGCCTTTACCAAAGCATAGGCCTATTTTTCCATTATGTTATATTTCAAGGGTGCATCCCTTAGAGCCTTGCTAAAAAAAGCAATAGGTTGTTCCTATCCCTTTGGGTTTTTCTACAACAGGACTGCAGCCACAGTATGTTCTAAGGAAAAGGAAAAAATAAGGAAATCTTTTGGAAAGTCAGGGCTAATTAGGACTGGTGCTCGAGTGAGTGCATGTTTTACCAATTCGAAGGATCTTTTGGCTTCTACAGTCCAATTCACTCCTACTTATTTTTTGAGCATATTAGTCATGTTTCTAAGGAGCTCTGCTAAGTTGGGAATAAACCTCCTTAAGAAATTAATCTTTCCAATGAAGAACTGTAATTCTTTTATGTTCCTTGGTTGGCTAATCTGTATTATTCCCTCAACTCTTTTTGGATCTATTTTAATCCCCTTTTCTGATATAATATGGCCAAGGATTTTCCCTCTTGTAGGCCAAACACCGTCTTTTTTGGATTTAAAGATAGTCCAAACCTTCTGCACTTTTCAAGGACCTGTCTTAGATGTTTAAGGTGCTCTTCATCAGATTTGGAATAAACTGTTATGTCATCAAGATAAATTACAATGAAGTGTCCTATCTCCTCTGAAAATGCAATGTCCATGGCCCTTTGAAAAGTGGCCCTAGCATTCATTAATCCAAAAGGAATTTTCACATACATGAAAGTGCCCCAAGGAGTGGTGAAAGTTGTCTTGAGTTGGTCTTCTGGGAGTACTAAAACTTGGTTATACCCTGAAAAACCATCTAACAGAGAAATCCTCTTTGAACCAACTACTCTTTGTAGGATGTGTTCCATTTTGGGTAAAGGGTAATTGTCTTTTAGGGAGGCTCTGTTAAGGTTTCTGAAATCAATGCACAGTCTGATTTCTCCTGTCGTTTTCCTCACAGCTACAAGGTTAGAAACCCAATCTGAAAACCTCACAGGCACTATGATTCCTGCCTCATACATTTTTTTGATTTCCTTTTCTACTAGAGGCAGTTGTATTGGATTAATTTGACGCAATTTTTTCCTGAAGGGTTTTTGGTTTTCTTTCAATGGGATCTTGTGCTGGATGATTTCTGTATCATAGGCTTTTAATTCTTCATTGCTCCAGGCAAACACATCGACAAACTCTTTAAATAAGTCAATGTATTTCTTTTTCATGTCTACTGGCAAGGACCTAGATATTTTAATCATTTTAGGCTTAGCCTCGGTGCCTATGTTACATTCCTCAACATCAGACTCTGTGTATTCTACAGTGGGTTTCTTTGATATGTCGTTAAAATCAAATAGGTCTTCTAATGGTGCTAGCCCGCTAGGTATGTTCTTGTCTTCTAACGGCATTACCTCAATGTCTTCGTTTTCTGAGTCCTCATACTCTTCCATATGAGTTCCAAGTTTTTTAGTTAGCATGTTGATTTTTACGGAACCGGATGGTTCCTCTTCCTCAGGGGGGCTCTTAGTTCAGGAAATTTTCGACGGATTTAGAATCTGAATCAGATAATTCAAACTCATTCCTGCCAAGTAGGAAATCCTCTATCTGCTCGTCGCCCCCAAAGACCTGCCAATATTTCTCATTATCTGGCACTGCAGGTCTATATTTTGTTCGAATGATGATCTGTTTGTCACTAAGTGATTCTTGACATGAACTAGCAGCGTAGGCCAACCCGTTTGCAATTATGTTTTGAATCCTTGAGACAAACACGAGCTCGTATTTTGTAAACGTGTTCAGGAAATATATGGCATTATTTCGGTATACCCTTAGTCTAGGATGCTTAACGGAATACTCTCCATTTAGCTGTTTGATGACTAATTCTGAGTCTCCCTGAACAATTATCTTCTTGGCTCCAATTCTTTCAATAGACACCTAGGATGAGAGCCTCATACTTTGCAATGTTGTTGGTGCATTTGAAATCTAGCCTAAAAGCATGGCTTTCGGAGTAATTGTTTTCAGTGTTGACCAACCATACCCCAGCTCCCGCACTCTTCATAGTGCAAGACCTGTCAAATTCATGCACCATAAGGGATTGTTTGTAGGGTTAACATCATTTTCATCCCTATTTCCTTGCTCATCATTATGTTCTGTTCTGAGATCCGCAACATGTCGTGATGGGTCTCGTTCTTCAAGATTTTCATGGAGTTCAGCGTGACGGGTAGTCTATTGTCTGCCATCTTGGCTTTGTTCACTCTGGTTTTTTTTTTCAGAGCACTGTTCAAAATTTTCTCTCTCTTTTTCTTCCATATCTAGAACTGCCATTATTTCTAGATTGGGGGCTCCTAACTGGCTATCTGAGTCGCTGTCTTCTAGTTTTAGATTTTTTGTGGATTCATTATTGTAAAGGATAAACGAATCCAAGTCTTTATGGACAGAGTAAATGGGGGAATTTTCAGGCTTTCCTGGGCTACTGACCATGAATTTCATGTGCACCTCTCTGTATAGTCTTCTAAGCTGGCTAAAGACAGGGATAGTGGCATATGTCCCATCCATCTGCATTGTACCTTGCAGCTTGGCACCCCATGATCTTGACAACAACATGTCATACTTACGAGGCACATCAGCCACCACAACATCCATAACCATGCACTTGGTTGGGATTTGAGTCAAAATCACACAAAGGTATTTGATTAGGCCAAGGCACTTCACTCTGCTAGAGTCGAAAGAATATAAATCCTTATAAGGTCTGGTTATTTCTAGTCCTAACATTTCCATTATCACCTTTAGCATAAGGTTGTGTGAGGCTCCAGAGTCATGCATAGTATTATGCAGGATTTTTTCATGGATATTGAGGCTGACATAGAAATGAGGTACTACCCCTTCCTGAAATTTCCCTTCAATTTTTGGGCCAAACAAGAGGGTCGGTTGCTCATCATTCAAATTGACAGTGTCACTGTTTTCTCCTAAGTTTAAAGCTTTCAAAATTTGACTCTTATATACATCTTGGGTGGCCAACTCAATGAGAGGGATCGAAATTTTAATTTTGGCAATCTCACTTTCCAAATTAAAAGCAGGCTGACTCTTTGAAAGGTTTAATTCTGTCTTGTTGAGCACCATTTTATTAGCAATATCAGGTTGCTGATTTTTAGTATGTACAATGTTTGAAGTTGTTTTATCAGGAGCATTAGCTACAATGCTAGTGATGCTAGGTTCTCGACTTGATTTGTCACTGGTTTTGATGTCCTTATCTTTGTGTTTACCCGAATTCTCAGCCGCTGATTTACTGTTTTCAGCAGTCACTTTGGGAGTCTTTCCATGCCTTTTCTTAATGGTGATTTCAGAGGCCTTTGGTTTGGGATCATCTATGTTCTTTTTGCTTCTAAGGTCATATTGTTCTCGGACCTGCATGATGGCACTTTCGAATCCTAACCTATAGTCCTCAGTTTCCAACCCTTCCTCATTCCAATGTGAGTATGAGGTCTGGTTTTATTCTATGGGAAAGGTATGGTCTAGTTCATCCACATCCATCATATTCATGTCAGTTTCTTCTGACTCTTCTATTATTCCTTCATCCTCATCAAGGAAGTTCTCTTGGAATGGAGGGATGACCTTTTGATCAGAGTCTCTTTGTCTATTTGAGGGGTTATTTCTCCTAAAGTTCTGGTTTTGGTTTTGATTTTGGTTCTTGTTCTGATTGTTGACTTGGATAGTCAAATTTTCTACCATTTTTCCTAGCCTTTCCATGGTTTTGGTTAGACTATCCTATTTGGGATCAAAGGCAGAAGCTGTGTTGTCATCCCTATAGGTTACCTTTTTCTTAGCCCTCATCCTGGATTTTTTCTCAATCAGGTTTGCCTCAACACTCACTGCTCCTTTCTGCATGTCTTCCAATGTATTATAATCTCTCTCCCTAAGCTGGTAGGCCATATCAGCATCAAAGCCTTGAGGGTATTTTACTAGGGCCATTCCTTGGGTAGGTTTCATGTGTGGTGGAAGAGCATTGTAGATACTGTTAAATCTTGTAGAATAGTCCTGGACACTCTCTCCTGGATTTCTTTTAAGATTCTTATATTCGGCTAGGATTTGGAGAGGGTTGCTTCTAACTTCCCATTTGTTTATGAAAGTTTGATGTAAGGTGGGAAGATCATTAATGCTATTAGGAGGCAAAGCTTTAAACCACTTCTTCACTTCTCCTCCTAAACTCTGAGCAAAGATCCTCATCTTAATTTTTTCATCCTCTATTTCCATGTAGTCAAAGCCATCTCCCATTCTATCTACATGGTGTTGTGTGGTGGTGGATTCTTTACTAGTGAAATGAGGAATCTTAGACTGATATTCATTAGGTAAAGGAGCTAAAGGCTGGGGTAGCACCAAAGGAGCATACCATGCTGCCATGATTGGAGGTGGAGGTGGATTCACAAGAGATGGATTAACAAAAGGGACAGTGGCCTGAAGTGGAGTGTTTTGGACAGTGGATGTTGAATGAACATATGTGGATGGATGAGGGATAGATTGCTGAGTTGATCTTGGATGAGAGACACCTAAATTGAGAAGGAAATGAAAATCAGGTGGTGTGGTTTCTCTACTACCAGGATGTTCACTTTGTTCTGGGGATGAAAGTGAAGACTCTGAATCTAGCTAATCTAAATCGTCGAGTGACCGTGTTCTAAATGGATTTCTTAGATCCACTGGTGATTGCTGTAGAGCTGCAAGATTTTCAGGAACTGAATTAGCTCTCAAGGGTGATTTAAAAACAGTTGAAAATTTTATCTTAGGAGACTTCCTAAGTAATCTTTCAGGGTTATCAACTGTCTCAGGTGGGTTTGGTCAGGGTAAGCTCTAGTATGAATCCTTCTAAGAGCCACTATGTTGTGTTTTTCAGACCCAACTAAACAAGAAAGGTGTTAACCAGATATGACAATCTTTGAGAGGTTTAACTGATCTTTTGCTAAGAAAATTTTAATACTAAAGCCCTCTTACTGAGTTTGAATGATTTTATAATGATTATGGGTCCTCCCAATGGAGTCTTAAGGTCTCTAGGATTGTGGATTCACCAAGTGGAATTTTTTAGCTCTTTTGGAGGTAAAAGGTTTTATGGTCCACTACCATGTGTATTGAATACCAATCTAAAATATTTTTGGGTTTTTTGAGTTTCTATGGTTGTATGGGAAACTAAGGAGTTTATAAAAGCTGGCCAAGCAACTATGAACTCAAAAAAGTCCCCAGCGGAGTCGCCATTATGTTGGGGTTCCTATGTTTTGGCCAGATTGGTAAGACCAAAAGATAAGACAACATCAAACCACTTTGGGATTCAAGGATCTAGCCCTCCTGAATCCGTAGAGGGATCTCTCTATGAATGAGTTTAAAGATGTGATCTTTAAAACCTGAAATGTGATATTAGACTAGTTATGAAGAGCATGGGTTTTGTTTGTTTGTTTGTTTGGTTGGGAAAAGACATGATGAAGGTGAAGGTAGTTCAAAATAAAGGGTGAATATGTATGCAAATGAAGGAATTATTCAGCTGACAGAAAAGGAAAAAACAGTTTTAAACCATTGGGCTATGGAGTCATAGGAGGATTTTAATTGGACAGCAAGGTTCAAGAAGGATCCATGGGGCAAGTCACTTATGTCAAAAGGATCTCTTAAGTTGATTTTATGGAATGAAACAGATAGGAAATGGAGAACAAAACAAATTAAGAACAATGAACAGCCTAAGATCAAATAAGTGCTTTCAAACTATTTTGCTTCGGCATGTACTTAGAGAAAAAAATAAAAGTATTCTGAGATCAAGTAAGTGCTTTGAAACTACCCTGCATTGAAGTACTTTCAGTTAGAAAACATTTTAAAAACATTGGAATAGCTTAAGGTCGGGTGAGTGCTTCGAAACTACCCTGCTTTCAGCATATTCTAAAGGAAAACACAGATAGTAATCACAAAGATCAATCTAGATCAGGAAAGTTCTTTGAAACCAACCTGCTTTAATATACTCTAAAGGAAAACACAGATAATAATCGCAAAGATAAATCTAGATCAGGCAAGTGATTTGAAACCAACCTGCTTTAATATACTCTAAAGGAAAACTTTCAAATGAAGAAAACATAGAAATAAAGCTTTCAGTAAGAGTAGGGTACTGTTGAGAGCAAATCCTAGCTCTATATTTGCTGTTCTTTATCAGAGAAAGTGGACAGAGTGAAAACATTAAAGAAAATAACAATTGACAGTGAGGAACACATCACCATTGACATAAATTAAGATCCCATAAATCAGAAGCTTGTATTTGATGTTCAAACCAGTTACAATTGGCAAGCCCGGTGGGTCTCTACAACTTCAAACTTCTCATATCAGCTTATGTATCTTCAATTTGCAAATACGAAATTAGTAGCTTCAAAGAACTATTACATGCAATCAGATGTCCAGAGACCAAAAACTTCTCATCTTCTACAGAAGTCTTTATAGAAGAATGAGGAGGTGGGATCTGATAAAAGATCTCCTGGGTCAATTAATACAGACTAATGACTTCTCGGCCTTTGAGGGGCTCGATGAAGAAATTTACAGATGTTTATCTGTATTAATTGATTTACACTTAATATTAAGCTTGGTGGGAGCCTTTGTTGACTTTTGAGACTCTATGTCATGTTGAAGTAACTCTGTTTCTGCTCTTCGAGGCCTAATGATCGAAAATATTTGCTTCTGGGTTGTTCTTAATATTTAAAAATAGTTTTTCCGACAATTTAGAGATAAGATCTTTGATTTGTATTAATTTTTCAGCTGTCTTTAGGCGAAAACCTCTTGTTCAGGTAGTTACTAGGCCTTCTTTGATTTCTGTGTGGCTACAGGTGTCATTGGTATCTGGAAAGGTTGGCTTTTGGCGCTGGCGAGGGTTCAATTGGCCTCTGCTATGGCGGTGGAGGCTTCTCGGACTGATAGATTTCTTTGTTTTATCCTAAAACACCTTTAATTCACTTTAGTTCAGTGTTTTAGGGCATATTAGGCTTAATCTATGTCTTTGGGTCTTCATGTTGTCTTTAATTGAGCGGATTAGGCGTCTGATTGTCGATTAAGGCCATAATCCCTCAAAATTGTCTTCAATCCTCTGTTCTTCTGTGTTTTTGTCTTCGACACTGATACTCTTTTTAATTTTTTTTATGCACTACTGTGTGTCTTGTTGATGTGCAGGGCTGCGTAGGGCTCACAAGGCATCAATGCTCATGAAGCATTGAGGAGAGGTGGAGTTTGAACCTTGCGAACGGTTTCCTTTTGATGAATCGAAGGAGTGAGAATCGTCACTCCCAGCCTTCGACTTTTTCTTCATTATAATGGACAAAACCATTAATCACCTGCAAAACACGAAACTAATTAAGAAATCCTGCGGTTGATTTGGTAAAAATGCTTAGAAGGTTGTGGGGAGGAGCGTGGCGGTTGGATGGCATCATACAACGGTTTGGATTTGTTTAGAGGAGGTTAAATGAGGAGCAGAGGGAAAACTAATTCAAAACCGTTGATCGCGCAGAGATCAACGATGCAGATTACGCGTTTAAAATCCTCTTGGTGGAAGGCGGTGGAATAATGCGGGAAAGATTTGGGACCATCCGATCTAGACACGTGGACGACCCAGATACAATTGGAGGAGGAAAGAGGGAGGGTATAACGAAAATATCTGATGCGATTAGATGCAAACCGTTGATCTGAGGGCCAGATCAACGGCGGGGAATGAATCGGGAATCGGCGATCGGAGGTGGGCTGATGCGAGGGTGCAATCAGAGGTGGGCCGATGTGATTGCACGATCGGGCCATTGCAATCGCAGGTCGGGCCTTGTCTTTTCGATCTACCCATTGTAAAAAATCCCTATGTGATTAAGCATTTTGGGACTTCAACACTTGGTCCTAGGGTGTAGGTTGTATGGAGTGAAGTGGAGGGGGTTGGAGCTTATGAAATGGGGCTCAATCGCATCGGAGGAATGATGTGGGTCTTTCAATCTAACCATTTTTTATTTGAAAACCATTGTATGGGCGCGTTAGACAAAAATTTTGGATAAAAAGGGTTTTATGTATTTACAAAGGAAGAAATGGATCGGGAATGGATTTTCATAATGACTTAGCACCCGATTTCGGGCCCATGGGTTACATGAAATGATAATAAGATCGGGGGATACGTACATGGGCGTAATCGCATCAGAACTTTTTAAACATGGCAAACAGACTTATGCACTCAGACTTTGTGATGCAATAAGCACTTTGTCAGTCTAGCACCTGGTTCTAGGGTGCGGGCACGTGGAGGGGAAATGGTTTAAGACTTAGCCCAAGGGGGCTTAAGCCTTTATACAAAAATATGTAATTTTTATGATTTTTCAATGTTTTTCAATGGATTTGGGGGTTTCGGCATAGTTTAAAAATGAGTTTTAAACTATGTAAAAATGATTTTCATGAATGGAAGAAGGGGAATCATGAAAATATAGGAGTTTTATGGAGAAAAAGGGGAGCAAAATGAAGGTTAGTTTTTGAGTGGAGGAAAGGGAAAAAAGGGGTTTTTTGCAGCAGTCTTTTCTCATGAAATTAGCATAATTTCAGAGTGTGAAATGGAAACAACAGTGAAGATTTGGACAGAGGCATGATGCCCTCATAAGGCTTCAAGAGAGAACAATTTTTGCAATAAAACTTGTTTCTTGAAGGCTTCAAAAATGTTTTAGCCAACATTTGATATAACAAATTTTATAGCTGGCTAACACAGCCTACCAAGAATAAAGAGAAAAAAACAGAAACCTACTACTTCATTTGTTGGTAAGAGAACTAAGAGAAAGGCTAAGAGGGAGAACATCCATAAAAAGGCTAAAGGAAGAAAAGAAAAGACTCCTTCAACGATGGTTGAGAAGAATTTGGAGAAAGGAGAAGGCTCATCAACGAATAAGCCTAAATCAATGAGGATGGTGCCTCCCATTCCTCCTTTTCCCAAATTTTATACTAGAGCTTGGAGAGGAAAGTCTGTAACTGCATAAAAATCCAAAGCACAAGTGCTACTAGAAGTTTTGGAAGTAGAAATTCAACAAAAAATTCAGAAGCCAGAATATCAACCCACTAAGTCTGATGTGGAGCTCCTAAAATATGCAGGGTATGATATTAGTAGCCATAGATGGAAACATGATGCAAAACCAATTGTTGGTAGCAAAAAAAGACACACCAGAGACAAAAGAAATTTTAGGCTCAAATCTAAAGCCTTGCATAATCCAAGTTTGTTGCAAGAGGTCATAGATATAGAGAATAAATCTGAAGGGTTACAGACTATAAATCCTTCAATTGCAGAGACTAATGAGTCAAAAAAGAAAGATAAGGGTAAAACCCCTTTGGATCAGCAAACAGAATCCTCAAAAAGAAGATAAATTCAAAAGGGTTAAAAAGAGAAAAATACCACTGCCAGAAAAACAACCACTAGGACCACAATATCAAAATCAGTTGTTAAAAAAAATCTAACTTGGACAACATTGCAGAATTTGCAGCCCATATGGAAGAAAGGTAAAAGAGCTTCCTAATAAACTACCTTTTTTCTTACTAAGTACATTTCTGAACAACATCTCAAGTTTCAGAGTGTATAAGTCTACATAGGTTTTTTAATTATTTTGTGTGCAT
The DNA here is from genome assembly GCA_034641835.2 of Pinus albicaulis. Classification (NCBI taxonomy): domain Eukaryota; kingdom Viridiplantae; phylum Streptophyta; class Pinopsida; order Pinales; family Pinaceae; genus Pinus; species Pinus albicaulis. Next base: position 1,019,839,720 of record CM076583.1, on the reverse strand, counting down.
TTTTTTAAAAGGAAATAGGGTGCTACAGAAAATTTTGGTAGCATTATAGTTTTTGTGTAGTTACAGGTTTTTACTGGAATTTTTGGTAGCACCTGTTTTAAATGATTTTTGACAGCTTTCAACAAAATTTTTGAGCCAGTTCAGGCATGATAAGGACTCATAATGATATGGATATGTCAATTGATGGTTGATAAGTGGTTATGAGGTTTTTAAATTTCACATTTAATGAAGACACATGGTTGTTAAAGAGGCAAATTCATGGAGAGACAAATCAGCAGAAAAAGGGGCAACATGTCAGCACACTCAGTAGTACAATCGAAATTGTCTTCTCTTCTCTCATATAAATTTGTTTTGTTAGTTATATTTCGATAGGATACATATTTAATGTCCTATAAAATGTATGAAATGTGAGAAAAATTGGTTCCTCCTTTTTAGGAGAGATGGAGTTGGTGCTTCTCTCTCTATAAGTATCATTTGTAAATACCATTTCAAGGTTCGATGTTGGTCTACCTAAAGACTTATTATAATAAATAAAACTCCTCTTTAGACTTCATGCTGGAGTATTTTGTAATTCAAGGACTATCTAATGTATGGTGTGTCTCTCTCATTGTTTAATTCTTTTGATTTATGAGTTTTAGCAGCTAGTAAGGTGTGAGTAAGAGAATTGTTAGAGGATCTAATAGTTAATTATCTATCCTTTAGTTTCCTACAAATCATATATATGTTGTGTAGAGCATGTTATTGAAGGTTTCATGAAATATTTATGAAATACTTTATACATGTACTCTACTTTCTAAATGTTATTTCCTTTACATAAAATAGAGTTTGTGTAAAAGGATGCTCCTACAGCTGTGTGACTAATTTAGGATATGCATATTTCTTATATTGAGTACCAACTATCTGTCTCCTTTCATTTGTTACAATATGCTCCCTATAATACCAATTTACCCATAAAATTTATAAATGCCATAGTTTTCCAAATGCATGAAAGTCTAAAAGAATAAAAATCATTTCAAACTCTTTAAGAAGCCATCCCACCACTCAGAACCTTTAAATTTGAAATGAACTATGATGTGTAAGGCTTAATCCTTTTTCAATCAAGGAGTGACTCCTTGCGCGAACAATATGCTGGAACACATGAGTGAGAAATGGATGAATATTCTTCACTCAAGAAATTTGTTGCCAAGTTTGAATAATATTGATTTGGATTTTTGTGAGAATCATGTTTATGGAAACCAAAATAGATGCACATTTCTTAGAGTTGGGAAAGAAAGTAAGAGTGAAAAATTAGAGCTTCTGTATAAAAATGTATGGGGACCTACTCATGTATCATATATCCATGACTCTTGTTATTATGTTACTTTTATTGATGATGCAACTAGAAAAACTTGCATTTATTGTATTCAGAATCAATATTATGTATTTGATACTTTCAAGAAATGGAAAGATTTGGTTGAGATTGAGACAGAAAATAATTTGAAGTGTCTCATATGAGACAATGGAGGTGAATATTGTAGCAAACATTTTTATAGGTATTGTTTAGAGCATGGAATTTGCAGAGAGAAGATAGTTCGAATAACATCACCAGAAAATGGTGTGTCAGAAAGTATGAAAAGGAAAATCATGGAGCATGCAAGGTGCATGAGATTGCATGCAGAATTTCCTTTAAAATTTCGGGCAGATGTTGTAGATACTGGTGTTTATATAATAAACAAAGGGCCTTCAAGTTCATTGGATGGCGGTATTCGAGAGGAGGCATGGACAAGTAAAAAGGTAAACAACTCTTTTTTAAAACCTTTTGGTTGTGAAGCCTTTGCCCATATTAATAAAGAAAATAGAACAAATCTTGAGGAAAAATAAAATAAATGTACCTTTATTGGATATGGAGTTAATGATTTTGGTTATCGCTTATATGATTATGAAAAACACAAAATAATTAGCATTAGAGATTTAATATTCAATGAAAAGGTCTTGTATAAGGATCAAATGCAGGAAAAGAAATAGGATAAAGAAAACATAGAATACACAGTGCTTCATGATATCACAGAAAAAGTAAAGGTGTCTAAAAATAATAATAATCAACACCCACAACAACAACAACCACCACAAAAACAACAGACACCTCAAACACCTGAAAGTCGTGTTAGAAGATCTACCAGGATAAGCAGACCCCAGAATGATACTTTCCTTCTGTTATCACAAAATCAGACCTGATAGGCTACTCATCAAACCAATCTTGTGCAACTATTTCAAACCAATCTTTTGGTTGAGGCTTAGCCTCCTCAACCTGAGAGGGCTCTCTCAAGGGTTTATGATTTTTGATAAATATGTAGATGGCTAACTCTATATGAGATAAAAACAGATAAATGATGTAAAATGGTTGTAAATCACATTAACAAGTGTTCATTGGGCTTATGGGGTCATGATAGCTTCAGAAAAATCAAGATAATCTTCCTAGAATGGAAGTCAGGACATATCAGAGTTTCAAGTCAAGGAAAAAACATGTAGAACAGTGAAACACACAGTCATCTTCTTTATGAAGGAAGCCAGAGCATCATTGATGAATTTTGAGTAACATAAGAAAACACCACTGCAATAGAATAATATAAAAATGCCATTAGAACAAGAACATACAATAAAATCCTTATGAATCTTGAGTTGTCAAAGTAGAAATTCTCTATTAGGCTGAAAACAGTCACTTACATAAAATAGAGTCTTTTTGCTAACAAATGTCCAACCCTTTCTATTTCAACTTCTTGATATTTTATAGATCCTTTACATCATGAGATAAGCTTCTCCATAACTAGATACATCAAATTCCCATGCTTTGACACCTATTCTAACTATAAAACATGGTATTTATTACAAACACAGTTATAAAGCTAACATAGAGTCCTATTACAAATAGAATTATAACTCTTTTGGTTCTACTCAAAAAAACCTTATCTAAACTTAAATACATCATTTTCCACCTATCATTCCACTCAGTCTAATTCTGATGATGAGTTTCAACTTTTTATAACCATAATGTTGATGATGTTAATTTCCTGTAATCTAGGAAACTGCTCCCCTGTTTTTAGGCTTAGGATCCCTTTAGTTTCTTGAGATATTATGACCAATTCCAACTGATAAATTCGATGCTAATTGATGTTGGGAACATGATTGAAATATATTCCATGTCATCCCTTCATTACAGCTATGCAAAACCACCTTGAATTTCTCAAAACCATGAAAAAAGACTTGTGCTACAAAAACAACACAATTTCATAGCGCTTTTTGTAGCACGGTCTTTTTTACCATTTTCCTTCAAAATTTAACTTCTTTTCCTTCAAATTTAATTTTATATTCAATTGATATATCTCCCTTACGAATTTCAAATCAAAATTCTTGGTCTTCCCTCCAAAAATTGATAATAAAAAGGGTGAAAAAGCTGCTACAGCAGTTTCGTAGCGCTTTTCACCCTTTTTGGACTACAGGCACTACGAAAATGCTGTGTAAGCAGTTTTAACCAGATTTTCACAAAATTTAAAAAAAAAAAGGTACCATAGCTCCATAAAATCATCGACTTCATCAAAATCATCAGACATTTGAACTAAAAACATAATCTTCACAAAATTTGATCCTCATTTTCCATTCAGAGTTTGTTTTGAATTTGTCATTTTGTACCTCTTCTCTTTAGTTCATCTTGAGACTGTTTTAACTGTAGCTCCAAATCCTTCACTTGGCTTCTTAGATTCATGTTAATTTCTCTCAAATGAATGTTGATCACTCTAGCAAACCTTGCTTCTTTAATAGCTGGAACTGTCCATGTAAAGAACTGCTGGGAACTGCTTGGGATCTCTAGCCTAGAAAATGTTTGACCTTCCCAAATAGTATTCAACCTCTTGAATTCTATATTTTCAATGTTGTGTTGTCTTTCCCTCTTTCTCATCATTTCCATTTCTTTAGTTGCTAGCTTCAACCTTTCTTCCAGTAGTTGACACTCTGACATGTGTTCTTTTCCCTTCTCTACCTTGTTGACTGCATGCTCTACTATGGGAGATGAGATATCAATCACCTTCTTAGGGGCTTTGGTTGATTCAATAGTTATTTGGGTATCTTTACTACTTTCTTGGAGTTTATTTTCATGTTTGGTTAGAGGTTTTCTAGTTTGAAAAACAAAATTTTCATTCTCTCCTTCAAAATCCAATTTCTTTGCTGATTTGATTTTTCTTTGTTTAGGTTCATTCACTTCAATGAAATCTTCCTGCACAATGGGTGATTCTTCTATGTCTATTGCATGCAGTATATCATCCAAGTTGTATTTCATCATTGGACTATCCTCTGCCATTGAAACAACTGCTTTTCCCTTTGATACTGATACTTGACTTCTTGTCTTTCTCTAACTCTCCTGCTTACTGGCCACCTATTTTTGTCTTGTATCTTTGACCTTTTCTACTTTCTGTTTTGTAGGTGATGGGGTTTTTGCAACAAGAATTGATGCTTTCTCAATTCTCTCTTCAACCTGTTTCCTTGGTTTCAACTTCACAAACCTCTTAGCTTTGGTAACCACTGTCTGACTGGATTCTGCTACTGGTGGTGAAGGATTTCCCTTGATCTTAGGGTTTCTAGCTAGGGTTAGAGCTTCCATTTCAAATCCAATCATAAATAAAAAAGAATACCAATCTCTATTTATTTTCTGTAGCTCATTTAAAACCAGTAACTTAATCAAACCATGATGAAATAGAGATGTTTCGCAGCCATCAGATTTAGCTTGGACTTTGTCAGCCATTTTGGAATGGCTTCTATGTAAATAAAATGGTAAATCTAATGATATCATTCCTGTGAAATGCAACAACAGTTTAAAATGATAAGTGTAGACTTTATGGTACCTTCCTTCACATGTGAAATATATTTGGATGTTGAATAACAGCTTTACATATTTATCCTTGATACAGCTCCTGGGTATTGCATTGTTCAAATCCATATCTACAAATTCAGGTTTCATAAACTCTTTGGATGGCTCCATGTCAAACCTAAAACCTTTAAACCAAGATTGTTGTCCCCTTGGTATCTTTTTCATAGCAGCTATGATCTCAGGTGTCACTGGCATGTTTATCATTCCAACTTTGGTAGTGGTTCCACTGAAATGTAGAGAAAACTCTTTGGACACTTGAATGTGGCAACCCCATAGCTTTTCACAAAATTTGAGACAGCCAGCCTTGATAAAAGCCTCCATTACCATTTGATCCTCCATGATAGCATTTTCATTCTCAGTTCCATATCTTAAACAATGTCCCCCTCTGTGAATCTTCTTTTCCTCTTCCATATTCCTTGTAGAAAATTGGATGGTTTCTTAAAAAGCTAACTAGTCTTTTTGGAAAAGTGTTGTTTCTGGTGCTGGAACTTCTGGATTGAGTTCCAAGATCGCTTTTTGAGCATTCTTGGCTGTTCTGCTTTATCAGAACATAGAGCTTCTGCTCACTTACTCGCTCCTATCTTTGTGTTGTGCTTCGCATTGCGATTTTTGCTTCGTTTTTGATTGGTTTTCTTGAGTTCCATAGGCTAGGTTTTGTTGCAACTTTTGAAGAGCTTTTCTAGCTTCTTTGGAGTTTTTGTTTGCGACGAGTTTGCACTATTTGTCTAGGCTGAGTGGCTGAGTTTTCTGGTCTTCTTTTGCTCTTATTGATCTTGCTACGAGTTAGCCTTATAAGGTTTGGGAGCATTGTTGAAGTTTGTGCTTGAAATTCGGTCTTATTTGGTTTGGATTTTGATAGTTGTGCTTGGTCTTTTCGAGCTCTTTCCCTATAAAACAAAAAATCTCAAAAAACATTTGTTTTGCTTTTTGTTTTTGCATTTCAAAAACTCAAAAAAATTTTTGTCTTGTTTTTGTTTTTGTTGTTGCATTTTCATTTTCGTTTTGCCATATCTTTTGGAGCTTTTGTGAGGTTTCTTCCTTCTAGTTTCTGACTTGATTTTGAGGAGGAGTTGTCATTTGATTTCTTCTTCTTGTTTTTAAGTGTTTTTGGTGTCTTATATTAAGAGTTCTTGTTTCCGAGAACTAGCTTTTTGGGCCATCAAAAAGGAGTTAAAACTGAAGGAGCTTTTTGGGAAATTTCACTCTGTTTTAAGAGATTTTTGCATCTTAGGATTTACATGCTTGTAGTGATTTGCATTAGGTGCATTTCAGCATTTAGTTAGCTTCTTAGTTTTTGTGAGTGTGAGTTTGCCATTTGAAAAGAAAAAATACAATTTTTAGTCTCGTAGAACCTGTATAGAGATTACTTTTCATCGAAAGACAAAGAACTGCATGTGCATGTAGTTAAGTTTTTATTAATTTCTTTTGCGTCAAAAACACCATACGTTTCATCTCCATATCCTTGTGACTTAAAATAACAGCCCATAAAATAAGCGATTTAATCTAAAATCAACTAGCAAGTTTTTTCTAAGTGTCAATCACCAACTAGCTAGGTTGTAGGGCCTTGGAATAGGTGAGTGGAGAGTTAACTCTCCAAGGCCGCTCAAACAAACATAGAAGTTGATTAATTGAGCGAAATCCAACTCCGTGAGGTGGACTGGGAAAACTCTCATCCGAGAGTCAAGCGCGAGGGGAAGTGAAGGTTGAGAAGAGGGATACCGCCCCTCCGATTAGCTGAATCTAACCTCAAGACCGTTCCGCCCAGCTTCAGATACGGATTGGTGTCCATAGTTGCTGTTCCTAGGTTCCACACAGGTGACTGCGGGGGGGAATACCCGTGGTACCTGAGGCAGACGTCGCATCACTTCCAGCAGTACTTCTGGGAGGTGCCCTTGCGAAGCTTGGGTGCAATGAAATGACGTGCGTCGAGTCGCGTAATGCTTGTTTACGTTGAGAAAACACTAGTTGTTCTCCAAGACCCTAATCATCCCAGACTACTTTCGGGAGGTCCTATATTTTGCTTTCATGTATTTTGGTGTCCGGTCCTCATCACCCGGAGCGGAAATACTTGGAGGCTGTTTGCTTGCTGTATCTCAGGGATTTTTATTTTAGTGAGTGCTCTTTGCTCCTAGCTTGCCTAGCTTTTCACTTTTTTGAGTCTAATTTAATAAATCTATAAAAGTGGCTGATCAAGCGCCTCGACGTTCGAGAGGAAGAAATGGGGTTATTATCGGGAAAATGAGGCACTGTTGAGAGGGCCGGGACGTTGCCTGAAGTGGATACACCACCTGTGGATTACATTTTGATGGAGGATTCAGGGGTCGGGGTTTCACCGTGATTCAGTGTCGAGTTCAGAAGGAGCGTTCGCTCTTATCGCGGTGGGGCTGTCCCTCGAAGGAAGAAAGATTTTGAATGAAAGATATGCACGAGCCTCTACCTTACGGTCATCTCCTCTTCATACGATTGTCAGTTTGTTGTTCGGTACATCGTAGGAGGAGTCAGAGGCAGCGGATGCTGGCCTTGTTGTTGTCTGCAGATGTTTGGCGGGAGCAGGCACGCCGTGAGTGCTGTAGGCATTCAGACTCCTGCTTCTGCTGAAGCAGGGGGCACTATTGCTTCATCTTCGATTGCTTCTAGTGCTGCTGTGTTTGGCTCTGGGTTCACCCAAGCACATGCTTCTCATTCTGGTCCCTTTTGTTCAGGGATGTCCTTTAGTGGAAATCCCTCTTTTTCCTTTTCTGCTGCTTCAGCTGGATCTACGCCCATATCTAACATGGCTAGTGGATCAGCTTCGTTTCAGGGTTTCCCCTTTGGGACTGGACATATTCCAGTTCCAATCCTTCTTTAGGGTCGTTTCCGTTTACGTCCCAGACCCAGAGTTTTAACCCTTGGTCTGGGGGGCAAAGTTCGACTACTTTTACGGGATGGAATCCTGTGTTTACTACGGCAGGGGCAAGGAATCAGTTCTTCGAAGGTCATCAAGGGAATGCTTCTTTCCCTTCGTCGAGTGCTTATCAGACCTTTTCTCCTTTGTCTAATGCATGGAACCCCTATCAGGGGCTCTCTTCTTCATTTAACACTTCAGCGGGGGGAACTGGTCTGGGCTTTGGTAACTCGGCATGGGGAGGAGGTTCTTCTCCGTTTTCTATGGGTCCTTTCTGGCAGCCTGGTGCCTCATCAAATCCAGGCTATTCTTTTCAAAATGTTGGGAATCCATCCCATCAAGGATGGAATCCTCAGGCTCCGCCTTGCTTACCATTTCTGGCAACGTTAAACTTGCCAGATTTGTCGAAGTTGACTAATGACCCGATTCGTTATAGTCCGGGGTGGCCTCCGGTTCCAACCAAACTTCCTTCAGACATTCCAAAGTTTGAAGGTAAGAATGGCGAAGATCCGGCGGACCACATCACCACTTTCCACTTATGGTGTTCTTCGAACTCTCTGATCGATGACTCGATTAGATTGAGATTATTTCAATGCACCCTAACTGGAAATGTTGCCAAATGGTATATAGAGCTCACTGGGGGCAGTTTCGCTACATTTGGGGAACTGGATGTCACATTTCTCAACCATTTCAGTTGCATGTCAGATATGAGGCTGGGACCGAACTTCTGGCTAATTTTAAGCAGGATGAGGCAACTCACATTTCTGATCACATTCAGGAATGGAGGAGAAGGAAGAGGCTTATCAAAGCCCATATTCCAGGTGAATTCCTTCTCGAGTGGTTTTTGAAATCTCTGTAGTCAGACATTTCAAAGGATGTATCCCTATCTGGGGTATTTTCTGAGGAGCAGGCCATCTTTAGGGCCCAGCAGTTAGAACTGATCTATTCTCAGTCTGGGGTACTTTATAAGTATTTTCCCAATGCTCCTCGCTCCAAATTAGATCTATTGAAACCTAAACCTGGTCCGCATGGTGACGGGCTTGTCGGATCGGTCAATAGTGGTGCAGCCAGCCTGCTTTCTCAACTGCAGCAGTTGTCTTTACAATCTGCTCCTTCTGGTCAGGCTGTGCCTACTGATTCATCACCTTCCCAGTCTTTGTCCATAAATGTTGTCCAAATTTCTGATCCCAAAGGAAATCAATAATCCGATGGGAAGAAGAAGGGACGAAATAACAAGAAGAAGGGCAAGAACGGGAAGGGCAATGCAAATAAAACCAACGAGCGTGTTGGTGAGGGTCAAAAGGAGAAAAAGAAAGTGAAGTTTCCATGCAATCTTTGTGCTGGAGACCATCTCACACACCTTTGCCCTAAAATTCAGGATGCTCAGTGCCTGTTATCCCAGCAGGGTTCTTCTAGTTCCCAGGCTGTGCTAACAAACCCTTTTCCCCAAGGGCAGCAATTAGTTGTTGGCGCGAACCAAAATCCTGAGGCTTCCTCTGGAGGTACTCAGGAAGGGGAAATTCCATCGAATATCTTTATGATGAGTGCTCACGCGGATATCGCCACGAGATCCCGTGATTATGGCGGAGAGGAATCTTCGAAAGCTAAGGAAGTTCCTGATGCTACTGAGCCGCTTCACATTACGAAGCCAACTGTTGAGTCTATGCCTCGGATGCCAAAAGCATCTTCTAAGCGGTCAACGATTAATCCGAACGCGAGGGCTGCCCAGAACTACTCGATTGTAAAAGATCTGGCGCAGAGTCCTTGTGCTATGTCAGCTTTAGAGGTACTCCAGTCTTGTCCGGCTCAGCGCAGTGCTTTGCTCACTGCCATTGGGGCTATTGATCCGAAAAATTCTCTTCTGATTACTTTTGATATGACTAACTTTAAGAAGAGACTTCCTCATCACATGGCTTTTCACATTAAATCGTCGTATCGGAAGTGCAATATCTTTCGAACGGTTGTTGATGAGGGTGCTTCTACATGCGTGATGTCTCTCGCATGCTGGAAGACACTTGGATCTCCCAAAGCTGTTCCATCTAGCACTGTTCTTACTGCATTCGATGGTCATTCTCATAGACCCCATGGTATTGTCCCAGCTTTGCCCATCTGTGTTGGGGGCAAAACTGTTAACATAGAGGTTGAGGTAGTGGATGCAGCCTTGGACTACAACCTTCTGTTGGGGAGGAATTGGATTTATGAGATGGATGCCATTGCATCCTCACTACTTCGAATTGTATGTTTCCCCCACGAAGGGAGGATTGTCACAGTGGATCAACTGGACTGTCCTCCTGTAGACCTGGATGCGCCTTCTGACTCATCTGTTCCTAAGTTGGATAATACTAAGGTGCCTGTCGAGAATCTAGGAGTTGGAATGTATTCTTCCTTGATGGGTACTTTCGATCTTCCTCCTCCTAAGGTTCATATTAATGCTATTTCATCCTCCAAGGCTCCCCTTCGAAGAGAGTTCTTTCGAACTCATTATTTTTTGGACCCTTGGACCTTACCTTCTCCTACTGCCACATTAGAGGAAGGTCAAGTGGGTGGAATGGCATTCCCGATTTCTGCAGCTGAGATTGCATATCAGTCTATTGTTGACACTGCAGAGTCTGATCCAGCTCCTCTTTCACCGGAAGAGTTAGATGGTGATGTGGCTCCGACTTGGACGCTTACTTCTTCTTCTGCCCAGGATTGTCTAGATACCACTCTTCCATCTGACGAGGCCATCCTGGAAGCGATGACAGGTGTAGATAGATCGTGGGATGATTTGCATCATCGGTATTACTTCCTACCTGACTTGAGCGAAGTCGAAACAAGTTTTCCAAGTCCTCAGTCTCCTGGTCCTGTTCACCCAGTCTTGAGCCCTTTGGCACCAACACAGGTTTATGCTGAAGGGAACATGGCTGTGATCTCTCCTACTATCCCGGTGAACATTTCCAGGGATCCCAATATCATTGAGAATGTCTTCATTGGAGCTGAATGTTCCCGTGAAGAGATTCAAATCTATACCGAGCTCTTCAAAGAGTATAGGGATGTTTTTGCTTGGTCTTATGAGGAAATGCCTGGCATAGACCCATCTATCGTCCAGCATGAGATCAAGACCTATGAAAACGCTAAGCCGGTCAGGCAAAAACTTCGTCCGGTTAATCCTAGGAAGGCAGCAGCTATCAAAGCTGAAGTTGAAAAGCTGCTTAAGGCGGGATTCATTTTTCCAGTTCCTCTGACTGAATGGGTTTCAAACCCCGTTCCGGTAGATAAAAAGCAAGGAACGATTCGAGTGTGCATCGATTTCAGAGACCTGAATAAGGCGTGTCCTAAAGACAATTACCCCACACCTTTCATTGATCAGATTATTGACGAGTGTGCGGGTAACGAGATTTTCTCCTTCATGGACGGTTTCTATGGTTATAATCAAATTACTATCCGTCCAGAAGATCAACATAAGACCGCATTTATTTGTCCCTGGGGTACGTTTGCATATAAGAAAATGCCTTTTGGTCTTAAAAATGCTGGAGCTACCTTTCAGCGGGCCATGTCTTACGCCTTCCACGACATCAAGAAGATTATTGAGGCATACTTAGATGATTTAGCTGCTCATTCTCGAAAGAGGATGGATCATCCTGGTCACCTCCGGCAAATATTTGAAAGATGTCGTTTTTATAAGATTCGATTGAATCCGAACAAGTGCGTTTTCACGGTTACATCCGGTCGGCTATTGGGATTTATTGTGTCTAGGGAAGGGATAAGGGTAGATCCCTTCAAGGTTGAGGCAATACTTCGGTTGCCTCCCCCGTCTTCCATCCGTCAGCTTCAAAGTCTCCAAGGAAAGTCTAATTTTCTTCAGAGGTTTATCGCCAACTATGCTGAGATTACAAAGGGATATATGAGACTGTTGAAGAAAGGAGTTCCTTTTCTTTGGGATGACTACGCTCAACGCTCGTTTGATGCTTTGAAAAAGGCATTGACCTCTGCCCCTTTACTGAGTCCACCCGATTATAGCAGAGATTTTCTTTTGTATCTGGCTACAGCAGAATCTACCATTGGTATGGTTCTGGTTAAGGAGGATGATGCTCTTGCTGAGCATGTTATTTACTACCTTAGTCGAGGACTGGTAGGATCTGAACTGTGATACACCCCGATAGAAAAGTTAGCCTTAGCAGCAGTTCATGCTGTGCAGCGACTCCGGCATTACATTATTCTTTGCAAAACTTATGTCTTGGCAGCTGCCAATCCATTTCAGTTTGTCCTCAGCAGGCGAGTGATTGGGGGCAAATATAATAGATGGATTGTGATATTACAAGAATTTGATCTCGAGTTCATGTCTACCAAATCCAAGAATTCATTAGTCTTTGCGGAATTGATCTCCGAGTTGCCTTGTGGAGAGGAGATGATCTATGATGAGTCCTTTCCGGACGAACACTTGTTTCTAATCTCTCCACAAGATCCTTGGTATGGGGATATCATTATGTATCTCCAGACTGCGAAGTTTCCCTCTTCTTTTTCGAAAGATGAGCGTCGCAAGCTGCGTCACTTAGCTAAAAGTTATCTGATTATTGGTGATGCTTTGTACCGTCGAGGGGTTGATTCAATCCTAAGACGCTGCTTAACTTTCGAAGAAGCTGAGGCTATGCTCAATGATTCTCACAGTGGAGCTTGTGGGGGTCATTTATCTGGGCTTGCTACAGCCCAAAAGATTTTGTGTGCAGGATAATTTTGGCCCTCGATTTTCAAGGATTGTATTGAATCGGTCGAAAAGTGTCATCCTTGTCAGGTGTATACTCGAAAAATGCGCGCTCATCCAGCTCCGCTTTTTCCAGTCGTTACTGTCGGACCCTTTACAAAGTGGGGTATGGATTTTACTACTTGTAACCCGCCTTCGGCAAAAGGTCACAAGTACATTATCGTAGCAGTAGACTACTTTACGAAGTGGGTCGAGGCTATGCCTACTTTTGGGAACGATGGTGAGGCTGCAGCTCTTTTCTTCTTCAACCAAGTTATTTCTCGTTTCGGTATACCTAGAGAGATTGTCACTGACCATGGCAGTCACTTTCAGAATAGTATGATGGCTGAGTTGGCTCTCAAATTGGGTTTCCGGCAGGAGCATTCATCTCCATATTATCCTCGGGCCAATGGGCAAGTGGAAGCCGTGAATAAATCCTTGAAGACCATTCTTCAACGGACAATTGATAAACATAGATCCAACTGGCATATTATGCTATATCCTTCACTTTGGGCATACAGGACGTCAGTGAAAACTGCAACTGGCTTTACTCCGTTTCAGTTAGTCCACGGGGTGGAATCCGTATTTCCCATTGAATGCGAGATTCCTTCCCTTGAACTGGCTGTTGAGCTTCTTCCTGACACTTCTAGTCTGGCAGAGCGGCTTCTTCATCTGGAACATCTTGATGAGCAGCGTCGAGATGCCGCCACGTTGAACGAAGCGCATAAAAACAGAGTTAAAGTTCGGTACGATAAGGCGGTTAAGCCTAGGGTCTTTTCCGAAGGCGACCTTGTTTTGGTCTATGCCCAAGAGAAAGATGCCTTGGGGGCAGGAAAGTTTAAGTCGATGTGGTATGGCCCCTATCGTTAAGTCCTTAAGAAAGGAGCTTATACCTTTGTTGATTTCGATGGGAGCAGAGTTTAAGTTATAAATGAGCTCTATTTGAAGAAGTATTAATACTGAAGCTGGCACAGCATCTTGCTTTAATATGCTTGTAGTTTTTGCTTTATACATATGCGATTGATTTTGATTTTGATGAGTTAGTGATGTTTTTGTTGCTGACGGAAGGTTTTCTGGATGTCATGGTCATTGCTTTGGCGGAGTGGTCTTCGTAGACACACACAGAGACTTAGCTTCCTTTGACTTGGGTCTTCGTATCCATAGGTCGAACGTTGATATCGAGAAGTGCGCATTGGTCCTGCTTCCAATAATGTAGCAGAATACACTGCAGTGGTTCATCTACTCTCGGAGGCAATATCTTTGGGTGTTGATTCGTTGGTATTTTTCTTGGACTCCCAGCTGGTGGTGTCGCAGTTGAACAACACTTATCGGGTACGAGATCCATTTTTATTATGATTGTTCTTGAGGGTACGTTTGTTACAAAGGTCATTTCAATTTTTAACATTCATTCATATTCCTCGAGCTGACAATTGGTTTGCTGACTCATTAGCTAATCAAGCATTGGATTGGCACATTAATCATTCAATACGATAAATTTTTAATCATCAAAAACATCATACATTTGATACATTTATCACATCACATCAAATATCGCTGTATATATATATCATCAGAGTGTTTCAAAAACTTTACAAAATTTGGATCCATAAATGCCGTACAAAACTTGGGCTTATGCCCTATCATGTTCAGTCTTAAAGAATATACAGTCATCTAATATATAAAATCTGTCTACTCCTGAGGTCCCTGCCCAGAAGTCGTGTTCCTATAGAACATAACTGCAGTGGCCACACGGTGGAATAATCTAACCCAGTCTCGTGGTACTCCAACCACCCGTCTCTGGATGGCTTCAGGCAAGTCCTCCACGGCAGCCATAGGGATTTGGCGGGTTAATCCCTCCAAGTTTCTCTGCACGGCCTGGAGAGTCCTGTCTGAGTCTACTGTCTCTGCCTCGCCCCTGCGACGCTTATGGCGTGGGAGACCCTCAGGTCTAACTGGTCCAACATCTGAAACATGATCATTTTTAATTGTCAGTCATTATGAATCCAATCAAAAACATATTTGTTTTTCATTTTTCATACATATTTGAAAAATCCAAAAAAATTATATAAGTCAAAAATTTTCAAAAAACTTACCGACTGCTCCCCATGCCGTTCCTGGTGGAAGTACTAGATCTGGATCTCCTCGGAAGTCCATCCCGGCATAGGGATAGTTGTCCACTGCGATGATCTGTTCTCCCCACCAAAGGAAGAACTCATCGTCCCATGTGGTGCGGGGTACTTCGCTGCCCCCCAGTCTCTTCATCATGTCTGCCCAACGGGCAATTCTTGGGTCCTGCGGGCTGCTGATGGTCGAGATGACTCTGGGTCTCAAAGCTGGAATCCTCTCAAAGAAGAATGTTGTCAAAATGGTCCTATAGGCAAAGTTTTTGGTCTTTGTCTGGCGGATCGAGGTCAATTGTTGTTTCATATTCAGTAACAGGGCTGTGCACCAATCATACACATGAGTCAAACACTCAACAGCTATGCTCATTTGCGTCCTAGACGCCTGATGTAGTGAGGCAGATTCTGCCACTCTGCTGATGGTGAAAAGGAGGATCTTCATGTACAAATCCCTGATATCTTTAATGGAAATATAAGTTCCAATCTTTTTGGAACCCTCTACGCAATATACGTGGACATAGTCTTCCACGGTTAACCCTCCCAGGGGTTTCTCGTGCAAGTCTACAGGATCTCCCCTCCTGGAGAGTCCAGTGATGAAATATATATCCTCCACTTCTATGCGTAGTGGCATCTGATCAATTATGAAGCAATCCTGATCTGGTTCCCAGTAATTTACGAGCATTTCAAGCAACCGCACATTGCTTTTCATATTGGGCATTTTAAAGAATTTGAACAATCCGCAGTTTCGGAGGATATTTTGTGCTACGCGATCCTGCATGACCTCTTGGTCTATTGCGCTATGCTCACGTTCCCTCCATGAGATGGTCATCCTGAGAAATTTCATCAAAATTTGCATTAGAAACACTTTTTTGAAAATGGACCTGCGCATACGCTACTTTCCCTGTGCACAGTCGCGTGTATACGCGGCTTGCCTTCATTGAACCCGCGTATGCGCAGATACGCATTTTTTAATAAGGGTTTCAAGGTAAAAAATCACTTAATTTTAGTTTTTAAACGGACAAAATGAATAAACAGGATGATTAAGGAGCCTACCTGAAGTTTCGCTGAATTCCGACGGTCGGTTGTTCCTGATTTGACGAAACAAGTTTTTAGCTCCAGAGCTCTTTTTCCAAATCAGCTATGCAATAATGAACCAAATGAGAGGTAATTTGTCTATTTATGGCTAAAAAGTTGAAAATTTTCGCAAAAATTCCTTATGCTTATTTTTTCGATCTATCTTAAGCTGCATAACTCGGATGCTTGGAAGTGCCCAGTTTGGTATGTTTTCAGGTACATTTTGACGATTTTGAGATTTTTCTCGGTTTTTGATCCATGATTACCGACTCGTCACGGCAGGTATATGATCTTCACTGGCATATAGGTTAGGGAAATCACTTTCCGCTGCATCTTGCATACTAGCCTCCATACTGATCACTTGCCATAGGGTCGATCCCATCAGGTCATGACTATTACACCCATTTCACTCGCCGATTATTTAATCATGACTTGATGGTAGAACCTTCCTTTACATGGGCTTCCTAGTTAGTTCCTCGCTATCACTTGTTGCCCATGCTGCATTTTATGTAGGCTCGGGAGTCCTCTTTAGTCCCGCCATGACTTATGTGTTGAAGCTTCATTCTTCTTCTTCCTCACTATCATTTTTCTGGATTTTACCCTAGAGGCTCCCTGGTGTCGTTAAGTTGTATTACTGCATTGCATATTGGCTACTTATTTATCCTGGCCTTTAGCTGGCTTCATTTGGACTCGATGTTTAAGCCAACTTTTGACCTTGACTTTCTGTACAAGTTAACCATTGCATGCACTTAGCTATCATGACTTGACACCTTTGTACCCATGGATGGAACGTTCCTTTGAGTATCACTGACCAGTTTTCGCCACCTTGCATTGAGCATAGGATTGTTCCAATCCCAGGAACTAGTGCATCTGATTTCTTGATACTCGTTCTATCCATTGTACCATAGCATTCTTTTATTCTTTTTCAGGCTTATTATATGAAAAAGACAAAAAAATCAAATATAACAAAAAGAGCGGGAATGGGATGTATCTTCATTATTTTGATGGCAGTACAGAGTCAGTTTTTTCGCCCTTGAACAAAGCACATATACTTATATATATTTCCTTCATTTGGGATGGTTCTAGTTTTGACCTAGGTTCAGCCTTTACCATGTTTCACTTGTCAGTTCTCCCCCGGTTGGTTATCTCTTCCAATCATATGGAGAGTTTGTTGTGCCTCCTGCATAACAAACTTATATAGTGTCACTTTTTACTGCCATGGTCATCATGAGTCGTGCTTTTGTTCAAGGGAAGTCTAGCCTGAGTCGGCCATTCTGCGGTGTCTCTTGACTCATTATTCAGTCGGCCTTCCCGGTCTTGTCAGTATCATGTTCTATCACATCAGATGTTTTGATCTTCTGCTCGTGCTGGTTTGAGAAGGTCCCCATTGACTTCTTGTCGGCGGGTTTGTCTCTTATCGACTACGACACATTGCTCTGAGAGCAAGCCTAGAGCCGCACCTTGGGCCTATTTCCATCATTGATAGGTGACCTCGTGCTCGGCATTTGATCATCATCATGGGTCTTTGACTGAGTGGTTTCCCCTGTGTTCGACGTCAGCACACATTATCACACTTGGGATTCGTGCAGTACCTGGATTTCCATTTGACCCTATCGGTGGATTTCTAGCCTCTGTGTCAGCTTTCATTATTGGTTGGTTCAGAGGGTTTCTTCCGTGCGCTAGCTTCATCTTGTGCACGTCGGAAACGTACTTCGGTTTTGGTTCCATCACTCTACTTCGTCCGATTCCTTCCAAATCTTGGCCTACGGGTTACACTCGCGCTGGACTGATGTGGGATGCCTTAATGCCTTCCTTCCAGCAGATCTTTTCCCATCGACTCCGACTCATTTCTCTGGGAATAAGGTCTAGAGTCTTTTTGTCAGTACCTTAGGGTTTGCAGTCATCAGTGGCAGACTCTTCGCTATCGATAGTGGGGATTCATCATTGCCTCCTAATTGGTAGATTCTTTCAAGTGTTAGACTTCAACTCATTCATTCTCACTTGTCAGATTGTACTGGGGCACCTTGATGCTCATTATCATTATCGGTGGGTTGTCTCGCGTTGGTTAACGGTATACATCATTGACCGGTAATCCAACGATTTCTCACATGGTCGACTTCAGCTCATTTATTCCCATTGTGTAGAATTGTGCCATAGTGATCGGTGAAGACCTCGGGTTGCATCAGCATTTTTCGGTTCACTTGTGACAGTCCTTTCAGTTTCTGCCAGTGATGTCGTCCACCCTTATATGTTGCAGTTCAGCACAGCAGCATCCTATATGTTGGCACCCGAGTTGCGTGATTGTACCGTTTGATTCCACCACTTATGATCCGGTACTTGGAGATTCAGTTACTTATACGATCAGACATCCTATTGCACCATCTTTGCTCAGCTTTCTATATGTGATACTTGGACATTGATTCAGACTTATATTTCCGGGCCCTGCTTAGATGATTCACTATGTACTTTCAGTTCAGTTATACTTGTATACATGTTGGATCTATTCAGTACTTTTCATATGATGTATTTTTGACTGAGCATGGGTATGCCCGCCTCAGCATTGAGTTGAATCTCTAGTTTCTTTCATTGGTTTTTGGCAGGCTGAAATCTGGTGAAGTCCTCTCTTGTCCTTGCGAATTTCTTTCTATGTGCATAATACATTTCGGCCATCATGTACCCCTTCTGACCTCATATATTAGGGGGCATCTGTTATAGCATCATTTCTCACCTTGATATGATTCATGATTGCTTTGATGGTTTTGGGCACCCATTCCTACAGACTTGGAAAATTCACTTAAAAACAGTGTAAAAATCCCCATACGCAACTATGCCCGTACTTTTCCGCGTGTATACGCGAGTCCAGCTAGAATTTTCCGCATATTCCATTAAAAATTATTAAAAAATATATAATTATTCCCTATTTTCGGGCTGGGTTGATGGTTACTCAGGTAGTTCAACCACCCCAGCACGTGGCCAACTGTTTCCAACTGTTGAAACTACTTGGAGGGAGTATAAAAACCCCTCATGTGTATGGCCTAAGGGAGAGAGAATTATTGATATTATACTCTGTTGGTATTCCCTATCCAAGTCTGATTCCCCGTGCCTCCTGCACTTTCCCAGTTCATCATAGGAAACCCTTGTTTCCTTGAGATACACATCCCTTTATATGTTATCTCGTATGCACCAGTTTGGAAGGAGTCTTAGCGAGGCAAGGGCTGGACGGATCCGGACGATGGTCTGCGAAGGCCTTGGAAGGATCAGGTGATCTCTCCACTCGTACTTTTGTACATGCTATTTATAATACAGAAGTACCATGTTGTTCCCGAAATAAACGTGTTGGTGTATGCTTATTTGTATGAGAATATTTGTTATACAAGCATTCATTATGATTTATTTAATGTTTTATATGAATCTCACTAACATTTAGAGTAGACATATGTTGTACAACTTGTCCTTTGTGCTGGTTTCTTCTTGTATTTCAGGTTAAGAAGGAAGGACGGTTGCAGGGGGTTTGGACCCCACGTGGATCTACTTCAACCGTAGGACCTACGGGTAACTTTCTCATTCTACTCTATTTGGTTTTTCTGAACGTGCATGGTTGTGTGAGTCTCTGTTAAGTAGCATGCCCCTGCTCTGTGGAGGTTGTACCCCAACCAACCTCTAGGGTTGTAACCAATCCAACCTAGGTGATATTCTCAAACACCATGCAGAAAATATAAACTGGTATTTACAATGAAAGTGAAACATTCTCTTAGAAGTTGCATCAGAAATAATAATGTTTCAAGAGCCTACCATTAACTGGTCCTCTTGAACATTCTTGTCCATTCATCTATTTCAGCAAATAAGAATTTTTTAATCGATAATCTAAGATCTTGCAGGGTCCTTTCCAAAGATTTTCAAACTTCCTATGATTTCCTTTCTCTTCATTTCTTGCATCCCACCGCAACACTACATCCTCCAGCTGAAACTTATTTACCTTGATTTTCCGATCATAAATCTTTTTGATTTTCTCCTGAAGTTTAGAAGTAGTCTGAGAAACTTCCTCCCATTTTTTCTAAAAGTGCATCATTTGATTGATTCGACGTTGAATATCATCTTCCTCACTACCCGCTTCTTGCAATAATTTCATAACTTGGACTGCAAGTGATGTAGGAAACAATGTATCCATACCATAAATGAGTTCCAAGGGGGACATACCTATTGAATTCTTGGTGCTCTCTCGGTCTTCCCACAAAGCATTGGTAATATTTCTATGCCAATTTTTTCTTGTTCTCCTCTAACATTTTCTTAATGATATTAACCAAGGATTTATTGGAGGACTCAGCTAATCCATTTCTCTGCGGATAATATGCAGTGGAATGGCCCAACCTGATATTATACATGTGACAAAACTAAATCATATTATTTGACTTGAATGCTGCAGCATTATTTGTAATAATGTTGCGAGGAAAACCAAAACGAGACAAAATATTGGATTCTAAAAAATGAAAAATTACCATGTCTGTAGCTTGCCTTGTAGGAATAACATTGATCCATTTAGTAAAGTAGTCAGTAGTTGTTAGAATCCATCTATGTTGTGCTGATGATGTGGGATGAATTTCCCCACTAAAATCGAGTCCCCACTGTTGAAAAGGAGCATTTACTACAATAGGCTTCAGCGAAAGAGGAAGGAGTTTCCTTTTTCCCTGAAAAACTTGACATTCATGGCAGTTTGCGACTATTTTTTACAAATCTAAAAATAGATTCGGCCAATAATACCCTACTCTAAACACTTTTTTAGTTGTTGTTTTCCCAAAAGAGTGGCCTCCACAATCTCCCCTATGGAAGTCATCCATTACCTGCTTAGCTTCATCTTCAACCAGACAATTCAAAATAACACCTCCTGGATCTTTCCAATAAAGGGTACTACCTAGAATGCAATATTTAGCAAATTTCAATTTCAAAGACCTACTCTTACTTTTTGACATTCTAGGAGGAGGACATAAGTGCTGAAGAACATACACTATATCAGAATACCATGGTGAAGTGAGAAACATTTCTGATACCTATATTAGAGCGCTATCTTCCTCATCATCTGGCATTGATGAAATGAGGTTTATGTCTAAAGCATGCAAATTGGACTCAGCCATGAGCTTGGATAACCCTTGTCCCTTGATCAGCTTGGTGGGCCTGATCTCAAGATCATACTCTAGAATTTCTACTATCCACTTACCTCTCCGACCCTCAGGATCAGTCTATGTGAGAACTTATTTTACCGCTACATTTGGAACATAAGCTATAGTATGTGAATGTAGAATATAAATTCAGAAATACTTTAAGCTTTGATTAAGGCTAAAGCTTGTTTCTCAATAATATTATAGCGAAGAGCAAAATCTCTAATGTTTCAACTGAAGAAAGAAATGGGCTGCTCAACCTGATCCTTCTTTTGCATCAAAACTGCAGCCAATGTGTGCTCAGATGCAAACGAAAATATTATGAAATCACTAGTATAATATGGACTAACCAAAACAGGGGCTATGGCTAAAGCAAGCTTTACCAAGTTGAAAGACTTCATAGCATCTGTAGTCCATTTTACACTTCTGTCATTTTTCAACATATTAGTCATTTCACATAAATTCTCAGCCAAATTAGGAACAAATTTGCGTAATAAGTTCATCTTACCATTGAAAGTTTGTATCTCCTTTTTATTACCCGAAAAATCTATTTGTTGAATTTATTTTACTCTGGAAGGATCAATGTGAATTCCATCCTTGGAAATTATATGAATAAGAAGTTTTCCTTCCTCCATAGAAAAAAGACTCTTCTTTAGATTCAGAGAAATTTCAAATTCCCTGTATTTCTGAAAAAAAATCTCAAATGATACAAATGATGATCATCAGAACTAGAAAACATTGTCAAATCATCTAAATACACCACTAAGAAAACATACTTCTCATTAGCAAAGGATATATCCATCGCCCGCTGAAAATTAGCCCCTGCATTCTTGAGTCAAATGGCATTTTAGCATACTGAAAGGTCCCCCACTGTGCGGTGAAAGCATTTTTACCTTTGTCTTCTTCATGTACCAAAATATGATTATAACCTGAATAACCTTCAAGTAGTGACATCCGTGATGCTCCAACTACCCTTTGCAAAACATGGTCCATATTAGGAAGGGGGTAATTATCCTTTAAAGACACTTTATTCAAATTCCGGAAATCAATGCATAACCTTATCTCTCCAGTATTTTTCCTTACCGGAACCAAATTTGAAATCCAATCAGAAAACCTAGTTGGCACAATGATACCCGATTTATACAATCGATTTACCTCTTTCTTGATGGATGGAAACAATCTTGGATTTATCCTTCTCAACTTCTGTCTGAAGGGCTTTTGATCCGGCTTGATGGGAATAGTGTGCTAAATGATATACTTGTCATAGACCTTCAAGTCTGCATAATCCAATGCAAAAATATCAGAAAATTCAGATACAAATTTGATGTACTTATCTTTTGCCTTGGGAGATAATGTCTTAGACAACTTAACCATCTTGGGCTTATCTGTTGTTCCAATGTTCACATCTTCCACACCCTTTTTTGTAGGATTCAATTTTGGTTTTCTCGCCACATCATCATGATCAAAGAGTTCTTCTAAAGGTATAAGACCTCTAGGAATAATATTATCTTTTAGCTGCAAAATACTCATCTAATTGGTTTCTATGTTTTGATCATCAGAATCACAAACATCATCAATAAAAGCATCTTTGAATTTCCCTTCATTCTGCAAAAAACTGTTAATTTCTTTGTCATCCCAAAAAAAAATCTAGTACCTTAAGTTATCAGGAACACTAGGTGTATGTTTGACATGAATTTCAAATTTATTACTGGAGTTCATAGTAATTTTGAGATTACTAGCTATTGTAGCAAGCGAATCTGCAATGATATTTTGATTTCTTGGCACCACTGTTGATGTATATTCAGGAAACATTTTTAAGATATCCAAGACTGCATTCATACAGGCTCTCATTCACAGATGTTTTGCTTGATATTCTCCTTTCACCTGTTTTATGACAAGCTCTAAATCACCATAAATATAAATCCTTTTTGCACTAAGTTTCTTCAAAATTTTGAGACCTGTGATCAATGCCTCATACTCCGCTTCGTTGTTAGAATAGTCAAATTATAAGAGCATTCTCTAACATTACTTGGAATTCCATCTGACTTACCAACCAAACTTCAGATCCAAATACCAATACCTGCACCTTCCTTACCCAAAGCATAGTTGAAATCCATGCTCCAAAGTCCATCTTCGTCTTCTAGATGCTGAAACTTAACTATTGGTTCTGATTTACTTTGGACAGTCACCTCATTTTTCTGATCTGTACTTATTTTCTGTTCTTCTGAAGGCTGTTTAGAAGAAGTCACTGTTTCTTTTTCTTTATCAAGAATTTCTCTAAAACTCTATGAAACTTCTGGTACATCCTCTACCACTACTAACCAATTATTTACATCATTCAAATAACTATCATCATTATACAAAATAAAATATTCTAGATCTGTATGTACAGCCTGTATTAGATAATTTATGGGCTTCTCCTTACTAATTATCATATACTTCATTTTCTTTTCTCGATACAGTTTACTGAATTGCCCAAAAACAAGAATAATAGCATAAGAGAAATCAAGTTGTAAAGTACCTTTGAGTTTGGCTCCCCATGATCTAGACAACAGCATGCCGAACCGAGGTGGTGTATCAGCCACCACCACATCCATCCAAACATTCTTGCTAGGATTTGGTCTAAGGAAACCATTAAATCTTTAATGAGACTAATGCAACGAACTCTACCAGAATCAAATGAATACAAATCATGATATGGTCGAGTGATATCCATGCCCATGTTTTCCCTAATAGCCTTACGCACCAAATTGTGAGAAGCCGCAGAATCAAGCATAGCATTATGAAGTGTGTACTCATGCAATCTAAGGCTTAAATAAAAGGGGGGAACTTCACTCTCCTCTAATTGACCATCTATAGCTGGACCGAAAATGAGCTCAAGGTGGTCATCTTCAACATTAACCATATCGGACAAAGGATCAACTGGCAACATTTTAGACACCTGATGTTTGTAATAACTAGTCTTTACTAATTCTGTCAAAGGAATGGACACTTTCAATTTAGCTATTTCATTTTCTAAATTAAAAGTTGTGACTTTATCTACCTCTTTGACAATAGGATCCTTTGTTATATTCCCCTTTTTTTGAGTGTCCTTCTCTTTAGTAACTAAACTTGTTGATGACTAGTTGATGTTGCTATGATTTTGATCTACATGCTCTTTACCCTTTCTCTGATTATTCGGAAGATCATTCTCTTATTGGACCTATTTCCTTTTCTGAATAGGATTGACAGGTACATATCTGCTCCTAAAATAATATTGTTTCTATTGTGCACTCAAATAATTCATATACCCATGCTGGTAATCATCTAATTCCATTTCCAAATCATCATCATTTGCCAAGATATAGTCCTCATCTTTTGGAGAATCCAAATTTTCAGTATACTCTTCATATTCAATTAGGAACATGGGCAATCCATCTCCTGTAAAGAAATTATTTGTTTCAACCACTGGATCTTCATATTCTTCCTCTTTCACTCCTTGAACATAATGTTGCTGTAACGGGGTCCAAATCTGTTGTTGTTGTTGTGCTACCTGGTCGGGTGCTTTCTGCTCTCTCTGTTTGACTCTAAACTGAGGCTGTTGCTGCCCTCTAAAATTTGGGTTTCGGATCTGTGGTTCAGGTCTATCTGAGATATAAAATTGGTCAACCATTATTTCTATAGTTCAGAGTAATGAATCCATTTTGGCATCAGAAGTAGATGTCTCCTCTTTGATGGTCACCCTCTTTTCAAATCTCATCCTTACTCTCTTGGTCAGAAAATTTTATTCGACACTTACAACATTCTTCTGCATCTCTGCTAAAGTTGTAAGATCACATTCACACAACTGATATGCCATATCAATATCAAATCCATTAGGATGTTTGACTAAAGGAAAACCCTCCATTGGTTTGATATGTGCAGGAAGAGCACTATACACTGCAGTAAATCTTACACAATAATCTTGAATAGTCTCACCAACATTCCTTTTGATGTTCTCATATTTGGACATAATTTGAAGGGGATTTTTCTTTTCTTCCCATATTTCTACAAACTAATGATGCAAAACTTCTAAAGTGTCAATAGTGGCTGTTGGTAGAGCTCTGAACCATTTTCTTACTTCCCGTCCCAGACTCTGTGCCAACAACCTCACCTTGACATCCTCAATATCAATCTCGTGAAGATCAAATAAGTCATTCATATTATCTACGTGCTTTTGTGCTGTCATGGATTGAGTATTGTCAAACAAAGGGATTTTAGTTTGGTAATCTTGAGGCATAGCACCATGGTTCTGAGGGAAAAGAAGGGGGGCATATCTTACATCTATGATTACTGGAGGTGGAGGATTTAAAACAGGGTTTATAATAGGGATTTGGGTACTGGATGTAATCAAGGGAGGATTTTTCACTGACTGAGTAGTGTGAAAAATTAATGAAGTAATGGAAGAAGAAGATGAAATATGAGGTCTGTTTATTACCCAAGAATTTAATTGCAAAGAATAGTTCTACAGATCTTTAAGAACTTGTAAAAGTTGTGATCCTAACTGTGAACCTGATTGTGAATGGGAAAAGAGATCTTCAACGGGACTGTGAAAGGAAATGGAGGAATCAACAACTGTTTCTTCGATCCAACTTAAATACTTTCTCCGGAATAAGCTTTGTTCAAAATTTATATCAAATTCAATATCCTGCAAGTTTTCTAATTTTCCAGGGAATGAATTAGCTCTGGGAATAGAACTTCTTTCTGATTGATTTTCAGCTGAACTAGATGTCTCAACAACAGCTTTAGTTTTTCTTCCAATGTTCTAAGGATCACTAAAAATGGTGGGATGATTCAAATCAGGATTGGATCTAGTGTATCTTCTAGAAGCCAATATGTCTAATTTCGAAAAACAAATTGCACTTTACAAATTTTTCAATTCAGCCTTTGAATAAACTCTAAACTTATCATTCACAAGTTTAAGAATTTCAATGAAAAATTACTATTGGGGTTGATCCGATCTCACTTTTCTTCCCCAATTGAATCGCCAAAATTTTATCACTCAGATTGAACCTTAGGCTGAAGAATGCAATTCTGAGGTAACCTCAAACCACGCTTAGTCAAGTAGCTAGCCCTACTAGGCTAAGAGAGGGCTCTCTCCATAAGGATGAAAACCAAGATGATTGAAGAAATAATATTTTAGGCTAGGTATAGTAGCTCATATTTTCTTATTTTGATTGTGTAGGGTTTTGCTGGATCAGGAGGAGTCAAGCAGCTAGGGCAAGGAAATTAGGTCAAATTTGCAGGGTGTTCTATGGGGAAATGTAGGTAAAATGTTTATCACTTTATGGTTTTGATGATGGGATGGTTTAGATAGGTGAGGAGCTAGAAAGAGCATGGTGAATTCATGGTTTCTTTCCAAGCTGAAGAAAATTAGAAATTATGAATGTTTACCCAAAACACAGCATAGAAATTATGGATTATGTTCATCTAACTTGAAAACATTCATTCAATAGCAACGAAATGATGGATGAAATAATAATACATTCTAACATATGAGCACAAAAGAGGAAAATTAAACTAAACACAATACCACATGGATTCCATAAAAATAGCTGCAAATTTGATTGATGTTCAGTCCAAAATTGATACAAAAGTATGTTTCTTGAGATGCCAAAGCTCAAAGTGAATCCAACCATTAAAATGACTAAGGAAATACATAATATATACCTCAAAACCACTCATCATAGCCTCATGGAGTTGAATCCATGAAATATGGATCATTTTCACCTACTCCCAAACAAGAATCTGAAGACTAGAAAGACCCAACAATTTGCCTCTAAAGAGAGCAAACTGATTCATTTGACCTCTAGAGGAATTATCTAATATATCTACCCTAGATAAAAATAAAAACATGAAAATTACATTTATCTTAACCTTTTACATCATTAATTTCTCATTTCTCAAAATAAAAAAGTCAAAAAGTCAAAATTTGCTGGAGATGATGAAAATTGCATTTTCCTGGCAAACGCGTAGCGCCATGACAGAAAAAATAGCCTCTTTTGCAGGCAACTTTTGGAGGCCTTCTCGGTGTCCAAATCAGCTCCATGATATCTCATTGGAAAGCACTCTGAGTCTAGTTTCAAATTGTTCCTCCAGTTTCCAAAATGGTTCCCATCTGCCTTGTCAAAAAGTGAATATACCAAGGCTAGTAAATGCGCAATTCCAAGGTCAAAAAAGAGGGAAAATTTTGAAAATTGGGTGGTTTTTTGCACTTTTGAGGGACCATTTGTCCTCCAATTTTTCTGAAACTTGCTAGGGTTGATGTATTCATCATTATAAAAAATATGGTGGTGGCCATTTGTCCATTGGAGGCTCCAAAAAATAGCGCGGTGCCTGTGGCGCTGCACGTTTGGCAAAATTTTTGTGTGCCAAAATTGCTTAAAAACTCAAAAATGCACTAAAGTGCCAAGCATGCCAAAATTTGCCAAAATGTGTGAGGTTACTTGTTGATCAAGGGCTTGAGGCATGAAGAGACAACTCAGCAAGTATGTCTAACCTCTCCTTCTACTTTTTCTCAGTCAAAGCTTGAATTTTTGCACGGGCTCTTTTGAGCTTAGCCCTTGAAATTTTGTTTCTCATGGCATAGTGCTTTGCCATTTTCCCTTGAATATCATTGTATCTTTTTGCCTTCTTTATCAAACTCTCCAAATGAAAATTGCCTTTATCAAGCCATGAATCTCTATCTCTGCTAATCTCTAGGGCAAGAAACTCACTTGGAGTGAGCTGCTCTACCAACTCGGCTTCCTTCTATCTCTCAAGGGCTAGAGCTCTTTTCAGCCCTGTAGTCTTTGGTCCCTATCTTGGAGGCTGATCCTCCTCATCATCAATCTCACCAAATCTATCCATGGTATCCTCCAACAAGGCCTTAACCTTTTCTACCCCTCTTTATGCTTTGATGGTCCTAACCTCATCAATGATTTTCTTGGTTTTCAGCTGCTAATTTTCTTGCTTAAGATAATCAATCACATATTGTGCTCTGTCAATATTAGCTTGAATTTCACTAATATTTGCATATTTGCCTCTGATTGATGTACTGGTTATTCTATCCTCATCCTCCTCATCAAGGTCAATCAACTGAAACTCCTGCTCTGTTTCATGTTTATCCTCTTGC
This sequence comes from Pinus albicaulis, assembly GCA_034641835.2. Classification (NCBI taxonomy): domain Eukaryota; kingdom Viridiplantae; phylum Streptophyta; class Pinopsida; order Pinales; family Pinaceae; genus Pinus; species Pinus albicaulis. The sequence goes on along the minus strand of CM076583.1, from coordinate 1,019,811,740 downwards.
TCCTCAATGATTGGCTCTTTAGCCTTTTCCTTGCCCTTGTATACCTTTTTTCTGATGAAGAAGGCATGGCCCCTTTCACTCCAAGTGAAGAAAACACATCTCTGTGGCCTCTCTGATAGGTCTTGGGAAATGGCTCAACATCAGTCACATTAGCCCGAGTTGCCTTAATGTCCTTCTCACTGCTTGATGCCTCAGTATCATGATGTGATGATGGTGAAATGTTATGGAAAGGTGAAGAGGTAGGATCAACATGAGGTGAATGGATATGAATAGGTGATTATGTATGAGCAGTAGGTTGAGATGGAGAAGTGGATATGGGAGGATGAGATTATGAAGGGATACTCTGCTCATGATGACTAGGTGTGGTAATGAAGACTTCATTTGCAATGAATGTGTCCCATGGGATGTTATTTTGCTCAAGTTGATGCATGACTATCATCTTGATGAGGGATTGATGAAAAATACTCTGCATTTGATGATTATAATCCATCTTTTGTACAATGTATTCCATCTTGTCAATGATGTGGGAGAGATAGTAATGCATGTGAAGCATTCTAACTCTAGTGAAGTGCATGAGGAGTCGGATATGATATGAATAGAGTCGAGAAAACCTCCCCTCACAGGTGAAGTATTTCATGATTATCTTCATCATAGGGATATATTGGTCAAGGAGATGAGAGAAAGGGAAAATGGACTTCTTTTCATCCTTCTATCTAGGTTTGAGATATGGTTCATAATAGGTCAGATCAAGGTTTCCTTGTTTAAACCATTTCTCTCCCACATTAGGGATCCCTGTAGCAGCTAAAATGGCATTGGTGGACATGGTTAAAATTACCCCAACAAGAGTGACCTTCCTGTCATAAATATTTGTGATGAACAACCTTTTCAACATAGGGTGATACTGAATCTGTTGTAATTTCTCACAAAACTCAAAGCAACCAACATGCTTAAAACATGACACAGTGAGAGGAGAAGCCATGAGCTCCTTTGTGGTTATTGGTTCATATCTGTTAATTTTCCCTCCTTTGTGGTCACTTCTCCTTGGTATTTGTTCCTCACTAACACCTCTGTTCTCCTCTTCAAACATTTTTAATTTGAAGGATTAGGAAACCATAGGGTAAATGGAATGAGATGAAGGGAGTGAGAGATGAGATGACTAGCTTAGGAAAATGGAGGGAATGAGTGTAAATAAAAACCTAGGTCTATGAAAACCCTAGGAACTAACAATGTTTATGAGTAATATGTGTTTAAGGAGGTTAATAGGGATATGGTGCATGAAAATTTGAAATGATATGGAAGATAGGGTTTCATAGGCAACAAACACTTCAAATATTTAATGGAACACCAAATATATTAGAGGCAAGGTGATTTAGTGTGCACTTACTGTTTTAAAGCTCCTTGGAGAATTTTGTGAAGAGGTTTGAGCTTGATGGAGGTGGTGCAATTCTTCAAAACCCTCACTGTGCAGATGTGCAGTGCTGCTGGGCAAACGCGCAACACCAAGTCAAATGTGAAACGCCACTCTAAGAGCGCACAATGCTAGTGTAAATTTCTCTGGTGTTTTTAGGAAAATGCGTAGCATGGCTGGGTAAACGGGCAGCGCCAAGGTGCAAACGTGCAATGCCTTGAAATTTTGACCCAAACTGCTCAGAAAACTCGAAATTTATCCTTTGCTGGGAACTTCTGATGGCTGAATGGAAACACTGACTTGTTTTGAGGTGTTTGAAAGACTTTATAGCCAAGTTTATTTGAAATTTAATTTGAATCACCCACTTTTCTAATGTTCACTTTTCCTTTGGCATTGCAGGTTGATCAATCATGGATTTTGGCTTTCTTTTCTCCACTTAGGATGGATGATTGCATTTGACAGCTCGAGATTGAATTTATTATATATAAGAACATAAAATTAAATAAATTACATATTTCAATTTTATATCAAAATGACATTTTGATATAAAAATCATTAAACTGAAAAAATACAACTTTGAAAGTACAATAATTACATCATGATGATCTTATTTAGTCCCTCTCATATATGTACTGGCCTCATCTAAAATGAAGGAGTGGCCTTGGGAAATTTAAAAACCCAATGACCTAATGGGACTGCTTTTGACCTGACTTTCATAAATGAGAATTTGACCTAAAAGAGTTCCAAGTGAAAAGATAATTTCCATAGGTGTTGTTGTGCCCAAGGAGACATGAGAATGAGTCAACCAATATGATCTTCTGAGGGAGAATGAAACTTATTGACAAGGAAAACCACAACTGGAATAATTTTATATCATGACCTCTCGGAATGATGGAAAATTTCTTCAGAATGGAACACCAAAGATGCACATGCAAAATGTGTTTTGATTCCTGGTGGAAGTATGAAAATACTAACACTAACACTACCCATACATTTTATACAAAGAATAAAGGGGTGACTTGGAACCAATTCCCCCAAGTCCACACTACCAAATTTGTGAACAAACTACAAAATGTTGTGTTTATTTGTTTTTTGTAGATCTTGGTTGGAACACAACTCAATCTCTGATTACATCTAGTCCATATAACATACAAACAGCTGATAATATATTTTATTTATTTCATTTCCTAATTGGTTTCTCTATTTGGATTATAGTTTTCCAACATTTGTAACAACAAAGATATGCCTCGAAAGAACTACACATAGCTCTCAAATCATGCAGTTTTTGGAGAAATTGCCCGAGATTCACCTAGTTGGGGATGTTTTGGAAAAAACATATCTAGTATATTTTCCATATTCATCTTTATTTTTACAAAATTCATGCCCAAATTTTGTTACTAGATTATGCTTGACACGAGTTTCTTAAATTGTAGATCATGAGATCGAACCTTATGGAGTTGACCTGGGTACGAATTAAGTAACATAAATCCATGTCAAAATCCTTAGGAACCAAACCCATTTTCCAGAATTTCTCCTAAAGCTAGATATATATGCCAACCACAAAACCCATTTTCCAGAATTTCTCCTAGAGCTACATATGTATGCCAACCACAGAGGTTGGTTATAGTAACTACATAGGTTCCATAGAAGCAACACTAGGAAAATCATCATAAGAAAAACCAACAATAATCCTTTCCAATTCAACAAAAATAAAGGAAAATGAGAATAGTTAACTACTTTAACATTCATAATATTATTTTGGCACATTCACAAGGAAACATAAGAAGAAAGGTAATAGAGAAGCAAGGAAGTGTGATAAAATGATTGAAATTGAATGTTTATAATGGTGAAAAAGGTGACAACTTGGTGGCTCAATAAAAAGTCCCAATTAGAATTACTTTCTTTTGGAATAGTAATTTCCAACCAATATGTGGGTTTGGTTTTCCACTAAAAAGAGATGGAAATCAATTACAAATCCTCCTAAAGGGGGCAAATTTAATTTAATTCCCTATTTATGTAGTTACTAGATATAACTATAAAATAATAAATATATTGCCTATTTATCCCATCCAAGAGAATAAATTTAATTTCAAAAGAAGATGTAAGAATAAATATCGATAATTGAAGCATACAAAATATATTCATCTACTTTAATAATAATTAAGAACAAAACAACATCTATTGATAGATAAAGAACTATTCAGATAACATAATTGTCCTAATATTATACTTGATTATATATTACTTCATGCAACCCACAAAAATGTTGTTCAAAGAAACATTCATTCGCACAAGTTTTTATACATCAAACGATTTGTACTCTCCAACTTATATTCCATATTAATAAAAATATATTGTCTCTTTTACAAAAAATTTCAACCCATATTTTGTATATAAAGGTTCATTGTATAATATATAATTTTTTTTTGTGAACTTGGTAGTACTTCTCCATTCATTATCTTTAAATTAGGTTTACAAAAGATATATTCCCGACAACCTCAACCTCCTCAAAGGAAACCATGTTTGTTGGCCACCGGTCTACATTATATACCATCCAAAATTTAAATGTTTTGAGGATGTTCAACCGAGTTTTTGATCCTATGAAGTCTACTATCATGTTACAGAAATGTAAACAAATGGCAATGTAAATTCTAGCTGACATCGTTATAACAATATTAACAGGAAAACCATAGAAACTGCAAACATCTAGTGGTCAGAAGAATCAACTGGTGCCCGATCCTTCACACTTGACTATGGAATTTCTTGCTGCTACATGGTCTGCAGCATCTTCTCCATTCATCCTAGCTTGATGTTTTAGTGGAACAACTGAACCTGCACTGACTGAATTTCCTTTTGGAGCACCAGTATACTAGGTTCATCATCCCTGTTTTGATTTTTTCCCTGTTGGACTGGCTCCTCTCTCTGCTGGTAATTTTTAGATATGAATTTTGTCAATAAATTATTCATGATCTAGTAATTTTGGATGACTTTTTGAAACAATTTCATCCTGCCTCTATTTTTTCCTGGGTTCACAACCAATGGATCTCATTCCTCTTCTTGCACCTTCTCCCTTGTAGCTCTTCCTCTCACTTCTGTCTCTCACATGCATATTTCAGATTTCACTCATGCATGCAAGATTTCACTATACACATGCAATAAATTCTTCATTGTCTCTACCATTGACCTCCTTCCTCTTTTCCAGGGGTCCGACTCATGGAAATAGTGGCTGCCCCTTTTCCTCTGCCACATTCCTTGCGGCCCTACTGACCCCTCTTCCATGTCGCCTCTTCTTTCTTAATTTTTCTTCCCTATGCCCTTGCAACCCATAGTTTGACTTTGACCACCCACACTGATAGCCTCTCAAGTGTATTAGTGGTCACAACCTCATGGATATTACTTGAGCCTGCAGAACAAGCAAATCCCATTAATAAATTAATGGTGGTCTTATTTCCCAGTTCAATTCTCAAATTACCTAATTGCAATGGCACCTCTGTGTTTACATATATTGTAGGTAGAGAAAGTTCCCAGGTTACAAGCAAGGATTCCCCCCCCCCCCCAAGCCTATTCTCCATCATTATTTTTCCCTTACCCCCTCGAATAGACTCTTTTCCCTAGTTTTGGGGCCTTAACTAGCCTGTAAATTTGGCAGCATTGCTCCCCACTCTTAGAATAAAGACAAGGTTAAGATAATTGGTTCGTTCCCTCTCTTTAAGAGTCCAAAAGGTGTTACTCAACTCCCTACTTCCCTGCCAACCTTGACCATTGAACACCCCTCTCTCCCAATTCTCCTGAGTCTCTTCCAGCCAACTTCTCGGCTCGCTATGAGATTTTCCTATCCCACCTTCCCCCAACATCAAAGATGCAAACACTCTCCCCCCGAAACCATCCCATTCCTCCTCAGAAGACCATCCTACCCAAGGGCCCCTCAAGTCTCAGAAGACAACAAGCCTAAGCACAAGAAAAGGCTTCAAGGAGCACCCAAAAGGTTTGGTCACAACAGTTGTGAAATTCAGAGATCCGTGCAGCAAAGGTCCGAGTATAATAAGAAGTAGACCCGCCCCGCCATATCTGAATATCAAGAACCACCAATAATTCATTTTCCTCTTTCTAGTTTCATACACAGGTATGGTATTGGCTACATAGCGATGTTTATGCTTCTCTGGTGCCTTATGGTGGAAATGAACCCTTGGTTTCCACCGATGATGTATGCTTGTCTTTAGCTGCTTCCCGCTTTGACAATCTCTAGGTTTCATGCTCCGCATGCAAGTCCTTACATAACATCTATTAGACGTCTCCACTACTGTGAGATAGCTGGCCCACTTGCTACCTTCCCGCTCATTCATTAAGTTTTCTCATTTGACGGCGTCGGCTTCCACGCACTTCTCCATAGCCTCCCATGGGACCCTTCATCCACGTGTGGTTTGACCAGACCATCTGTCCTATTTGCACCCCGATCAGGGGTAGTGTGTCTCATTCCCCTCTGCATCTTTCTCCATAATTTCCATTAGTTCTGTTAGTCCATTCTCCTACTCGAATCTTTCACCTGCAAGGTCTAACTCCTTGCCTTGATTATTGCATCCCCAGTTGGCTAAGAAGTCCGTCGTTGCATTACCCGAGCGTCGCACATCCCTCGGGGATAATATTGTGCATTCTTGATATTAACATGCCTATCTCTTGTGTGAGTCTAGTCGTTCTCCAGATATTTCTTATATTCTCCCATTTGGATCCTTGGTGAAGTTTTTTTATTGTCTCTATCACCAAGGTGGAGTCTCCTTCCACCACTAATTTTTGGAATATTTCTCTTTGCACCAGGATTAGTCCTTGCTTCACCGTATTGAATTTTTCCTCGTTATTGCTTGCTATGCCACAATCAGCTATGCACACTCTAACTAAATTACCCATGTGGTATCTAAAGATGCATCCACACCATGTCACGCTTGGGTTTCCTTTCAATGCACTATCGGAATTTAATTTTATGAATACAATGGGCTGATTCCTAAATTGGGCATCCTCTAGAGTCCTTTGAACTTGGGGCTTCCATGAGCTTATTTCTAGCATCTATGGTGAAAGGTTCAACATGTTGAGTATCCTTGATTCCTGCCCCATTGCTTTCTAGTCATCCTAGAGCCATTTCTCTGCTAGGATAGTTTCCCGGATATTTTTTATAATGATCCCCCAGGCTTCATTCTCTACCTTATTTTCCTCTTTGAATATTCTATTGTTTCTTTCCTTCTATAATACCTACATTAGGAACCCCAGGGATATGCCCCATGCTCTGTTTAGAATTGAGTTCTTGTATACTTTCTTCCTCCATTTTTCCATAGTGGTTGGACATTGTTGCAATCATGATCCAAGTACCCAAGGAGGTCTTCATGGTTTTTCCATAATTGCTGGACGTAGGGGCACAAATTGAGAAGATTTTCTAGTGTTTCATGTTGTATGCCACACATGGGGAAGATTGAAGGTCCCCGCACCCCTCGTTTTTTATGTTGGTCCCAGGTGAGGGCACGACCATGGTAGACTAGCCAAAGGAAGAAGACCACTTTAAGACAGACATTTTGAGTCCATATTTTGTCCCAGATAGCCAGGAGGTTTTTCCTTTTGTGTTCAACTTTAATTTGGTATCCTTCCTAGATAGTAAACATCCCCTTATTCTGGTATCCCCATCTTAGAATTTATGGTCCCTTTCTAATGGCCATTTTCCGAGATTGCATCTCCTTCTCAAATTCTCTCCATTGTGGATAATCCGATGCATTCTGCCAGGGTTCTCTTGATTTCCATGTATGCCAGTTATTCCTACGTTCTAGCTTCTAGTATTTTTTTACCTTCCTATGATTTGGTCTGTTCGTGAACAATAATATTTCAGCCAGGTCTCGTCTATTGAAGAGCTTCTCTCGATGCTGCCATGGCTCTTCCTAGAACAACACCTCATCCCCTCCTCGAATTTCCCAGAAACTGTGTATACGAATTAAATCCTCGTTTTCTATTGCCAGATTCCAAATTGAAGAACCTCTTGGTGTTTATTGAATTCTAAGTCTCTCTCCCATGGCTTGTGGCATCTTGTATTTCCTTTCCCATATTTTTTCCCACAGGTCATATCCCCCTTGAATCCATTTCCACCATAACTTTTCCCCCATCACCTGGTTGAGGGTCTGCAGGTCTCGGAGCCCCAGCCCCCCTTCCATCCAAGGTTTGGAAAGGTAATGCTATGACAAGAGAGCCCCTTTTTTTTTTTTTTGCGCCTATTTCCACCAAAATATTTTAAAGATATTATCCATTTAATTTCAGGCCATTTTAGGTGCTGCAAGACCTGAGAGCTGGTAGATGGAAATAGATTGAAGAACTGTTTTCAAGAGTACAACCCGACTAGCCATTGTTAGGGCTCTAAACGTCCAATTTTGAAGGCGCCCATGAATCTAACCTAGAGGCGGCTTCCAGTTTGAGGCTCTAAGGGAATTTAGGCTCAAGGGGATGCCCAAATTTTTCATTGGGAGAACCCCAATACCAAAACCTAGGGTCCTGGCTAAGGAGGTTTGAGTTTGGGTATTGGTATTGAAGAAATATATGTTGGATTTTTCCTTGTTTATATACGTTCTAGAGGCTTGCATGAAGTCCTGGAATATTTTAAGAAGGCTTCTTTCCTCTTTCAGGGTAGCCTAACAAAACATCATTATGCCATCTACAAATTTCTGGTGTGTGAGGGCTAAGTCATTACCCCACATCCCCATGCCTCTGAATTTCCCTTCTTCTTTTTTGGATTTGGTATATCCACCCAAGCCTTTTGCGGCTAGAATGAACATGAATGGGGAGATAGGATCTCCTTGCCTTAAACCTTGTGAAGCATTAAAGGTGTGGGTTGGAAATCAATTTAGGAGAATGGAGAATACCGAAGTCGATATCACAGAGTAGATCCACTGGATCCATCAGGTGTCAAAGCCATAAGCATGGAGTATCTGGAGGAGATAGGTCTAGCTTAGTCAATCCTATGCTTTTGAGAGTTCCATTTTGATCATCATCCCTTTTTATCAGAGGGTCTTGAGGGAATGGATTGCTTCTTGAGCAGTCACAATTATATCCATGACTTGGTGCCCTTTTACAAAACCAATTTGTTCAGGGGAGATAAGATCTAGGAGAAGTGGTTTTAGACAATTTACATTAATAGTGGAGATAATTTTGTAAATTAAATTACATAAATATATTGGACAAAAACCTTGGGGCTCTTCAGAATGATCCAAGTTTTTAATCAAAGCTAGAAAAGTAGAATTGAGGGCAGGATGTGTACCTTTCTCGTTCTCCTTGATTCTTCTACCACCTTCAAAATGTCTGGTCCAATGATTGGTCACACTGCTTGGTAAAATTCTGCTGTGAATCTGTTTGGACATGGCAGCTTATTTTTAGCCAACCATTTGACTACTTACTTCAACTCTTCCATAGTGACAACCCACATTAGTGCAAGGTTTTGGTCCCTATTTATCGGTCGGGGTATGTGCTGAGTGATCCTGTCAATTATCGTTGATCGGTCCAGATTTTGTTTTGAAAGGATATCTTAGAAGTGGTTTACCATGAGGTTTTCCATTTCTGCATGCTCAACCACCATGTTTCCATCTGGGTCCTTCAAGGAGAATATTATGTTTTGTTGTCTTTTTTGAATTAGTGGCTTGTGAAAAAATATAGTGTTCCTTTCTCCTCCCCTAAGCCTTTGAACTCAAGATTTTTGCCTCCATAATATCCCCTCCTCCTTCCTTATTTCCTCAATCTGAGTAAAAAATTTCCCTTCTTCCTCTACTAGTTCTTCCTTTCTTCACTTCATGATCATATTTTGTTGTATCTATTTCATCCTCCATTGAAATAGTTCTTTTTCGGCCTTTGATGTGATCAGGTTGAAATCTTCCCGGACCAACCATATTTTTTTGTCATGTAGCTATCCTAGCTTTCCCAAGGCCTGTATGAAGGCCTCCTTCTCTCTCGAAATGTGTTGGCCATATACTTCTGAGATAAGAACCCAATATTTGGCTCCTATAGGTCGTAATATTCCTGATAATATATGTGTCATACTCATCCACGTATCTACTTTTACTTAAGTGGGGTTCCAAACTATCGTTATTACTCCCACATTGCCCTTTGCATCTATCGCTATTGCTTCGTATTTGGTTTTCATTTGGTTGAGAATGGTCTCAATTCTTTCCCTAGATATCTTAGTTTCTTGTAGAAGCAAGATCTAGGGTTTCTCCTTTTGTAGTCGTTCTTTGAGGTATCTTTGTTTTCCCTGGTTGTTTAGGCCTCTCACAATTTAGGAGATTACTATCATTGGGAAACATTGTGGAGTTGATGGAATACCACTGATAGCAGTATTACCTTGCCAAAAATCACCAATGCTTCTCCTACAATATGTATTGATTCCTGAATATTTTTCCTTGTTATTTTTTCCCTTATTTGGCCTCGGGGTGAGGTCCTTGTTGTTCCCCTTGGTTCACATTTTCTTTGTCTCTATTTGGTCATGTACATATGAAACATGTCTCTGTATAAATTCTTCTGGTCTTCTAGTATAAACCTTTCATCCAGGTGTCTCCATTCATTTAGTAGCCTTCTGAACACTGTTTCCTCCAAACTCATTTCCTCCTAGGGGGCTTCTACTTCCATGATTGTTATGTGTAGGGTTTGTTCCCATTCTTCCTTATCTAGTGGTTTTGTTTGGGCTTTCCTTTTTGGTGTCATTGCTAGTTTTTGTTGGTATTTCTCTATTTCCTGTTCTATTTCCACCTCCATCTCCTTGGGCCTCTCCTGATCTAGCTCCTAATCTCCCTCATTTGTCTTATACTCATCTTGTGATGCTTCCCCTTACTCTAATAACACTTCATACCTATTATGATTTGTATTTTGTTTAGGGTGGTTAAGATTTAGGGTGAGCGGTCCTTTTGTGTTCTCATTCTTTCTTTTGACCTCTATGAACCCATCCTCTTCTTCTGCTACATTTTTTGGTCTCTTCCCCTCCTCTGATTCCCCTATATCCTGATTTTTCAGAGGGCACGCTTTGTACAAACGGTTGTACGCATGGCACCATCGGCATATGAACGATATATGTTCATAATCTAGGAGTTGTTTCTAGACCTCATCATGGTATTACAGTTCCACGGTGTCTGGGAGGGGATCTGCTATATTCATACACAAACAGATGCAACCATACGAAGTATATCTACCTTTACAAGTGGATTATGATATCTACACAAACTTACTGATGGAGTTTCCAATCCCTTCTAGTATTTCTAGATCCCAAAAATCAACCAGTAGGGTAAATAGTCGCACCCATATCGATGGTGCCAAGAATTAATCCTTATCTAGATTATGTCATTCCTCCCAGTACCTAATGAAAAATCCCGCATTATAGAAGAAATACGACCCATTTTCAAATATTCTATCTTTGTCTTGTAGGTTTGAGAATATGACTGTAAAGAAGCCTTTGGCATCGAGCTTCAGTTCGATGTGGCCTTTAGGCTAAAATTTTAGTTAGATCCATTTGATGAGGTCCTTTTTCACCGACCATGTTCCTATAAACTTATAGATTATTGCGTGATCCTTCATATAGCTGTGGTATTGTTCTATTTTGTTTGTTGGAATCATAATTATGGTCTTCTTAGACACCCATAGAAGACATTAACCTCGCATTCTGGCCTGCCAGCTTGCGCCAAGAACTAGGCCCATGACTTCATCATTTTTTTGGGAGCTTGGTTTGTTTTCTTTGCTCCTATTCGCTTCTCCTATTGTAACTTTGTTGTAGGAGGGGATCACACCCCCCCATCTGGTGTCCCCATTTCCTCTGTAAATTTCCTGAAGTCTGTGGCCTGTCGTTTCTGACTTCTGAGTGGCCTACATATCCTTGAAACCCTACCCAATGCTTCTAACCCTAGCCATGCACATTCTGAATCTTCCATGCAACACTTTGTATATAATAATTACATATTGAAGTAATGGGAAGCTACTATTTCTTTGTAACTAATATCTAAAAATAATAAAGAAATAAAATATAAGAAAATCAAGTAGAACCATGTCTCTTAATTTTGGAATATTCTCTATTGATTCTTCTCCTTTTCCTTAATATAAAGTTCCCACATTGCAACACTGCCAAGTAGTTGAGTGATAAGGGTGGGCCATGGAACTCCCATGATATGTTCACAAATGTATAAGCGAGTGGGAGTTCTAAGAAGTTTTATTTTTATTTTTATTTTATTTATTTTATTTTTATTTTGGTAGCGTGGGAAGAGATATAATTTGAACATTCTCGAGGTCGTGGAACGATTTCTTCAATCTTCTTAACTTGATCCTTTAACATACTTTCCACATTGCTTAAAAAAAATGTGAGTGGAACGATTTGACCAATAAATCACAGTGTTGGAATTTCAAAGTCCTCAATAATATCATGTGATCCATCTCAAATATTTGAACATTAAGTGTTAGCCTTTGTAATGATCTCCTACATAAACTCACAGTTACTAAACCAGGCATCCAAAGATACTTGATAATGAAGTTGTACTTCCTCTGTCGACTCAGGAAGTTTTTTAGGATTATCTTTATTTTTTATTTCCAACATTTCTAATATTATGAAGAGTAACTTGTTTATCTTTCTATTCAATAATTTGAGTTTTTACTTGGTCATATTACTTAGTAAGATTTTCATATAATAACACAATTTCATTCAATTTTTTATAAAAATGTTTCTTTAAACTAAATAAATTTTCAATGATTAATACAATTTGATTCTTCAAGAAAACAAGACTTCCCTATTTTTCCTTTTATTCATCATCATGTATTTCAAGAATAGAAATTTCTTTTGTATATACAAATTTTTTTGTGATTTTACCTTCCTATACCTAATGTATTTAAAAAAAATGCCTATAATGATCTTCCTTAATGAATTTAATTCCTTTAGCATGATTTTCTTCAATCCTAAAAACATTAGCATCATACTTAGTTTCCAATTGAATAACTTATTGTTTGGGTTTTTTTTTTGGATACATTATTTATTCCAAAATTATTCCCATAAGACAACCATTCGTTCCTTTTATTCCTTTAGTTGGTTGGTCAATTTACTTACAAACCATTTATTTGCATCTGCAAATTCCCACAATACATCTATTTGTTCTTCTACAAATTCATTATCATTAAAGTGAGAGGCATTCCAAGTGATAGATGGATCCTGGGGCAAGCCTTCTGATTGTTCCAATTTTATTTTCTTTCTTTTGGATTTAATTATACTCTTTTTTTATGTGTGGAATACATAAATATTTAGTGGGATAACCGTATCTTCCAAAAATGACATGGCATCTAAGTTCACTAGTGTAGGAAAAACTATACTGGAAATTGAGCTAATAGGGGTAGTATCAATGATTGTTTGGTTGATGGGGCCTAGACCTAGGTTCAAATGTCGTTGCATGAACCAAATAAACCCACTATTACTGACCCTTTCAGAAACAATATGCTTGTGTAGGCCAAAGTCTCATCTGAGGCAATATAGGGGGATGTTAGAACCAATTTTATGCATCCAGAGGGATACTGGATTGTGGTTTTAGGGATTTTCTTCTTTGACAAAGCTTCCCAGAATAGATCTATGAATTATACAAGCATTTTTCAACACATCTGTTGAACTTACTACTAGACTATGCGATCTTTCTTAATAATACATAAAACAACATAAATAATCATAAACCGAACTTCACTATGCAATTACAGATGGAAACCCTTATTTAGCATAGATATTCATAAATATAAAGTAAAGTAAAACACATAAACATAAACTCAAATCTATCTTCAAAGGTCTTTCATTCATATTCAAATCTTTTTCATACATTTATTTTCACCTTGTGCACTTAGCTACAGGGGTTTGCACACATAGCTGCAGGCTTTCTAAGGTCTCCACACACTCATCTGTAGGAGCCTTTCCTCTAACCCAAAACATAGACTCTGACTCAAAATAGTCTTACATCCAAATGCATTTCATCAACTTATACTCGAATGCCTATGACTTCTACTTAGAATCCTTATATATATTTTTCATTTACAATACCATGGTCCAAAACCATGGGCATAGTTCAATGTTCACAAAATATTCCCATTAAATTAAAGAATAAGGGGCTTTGACCTGCCCCAATGCCCCTAACATTGAAAAATGGACTCTGTGTTATGCACACTGCTCCTTGAGCTGCAAAGTCTTTCTCTAATTATTTCTTTGAGGGAATCCCATGTCCAACAGGCCCCCAACACAAAATTGTGACTTGTCCCAAGTCACAAAGGTGGTGCACCATCGATCTTAAATTTGATGGCACTCAAGGCATCCTTTAATGGTGGAACCGCTTCGGTTCATTGCTTTCTTTCCAAAGTCTTGGAACTTGTTGGATTGAGGGGTCCTGACCCAGGTTCAGATTTATTGTGCAACCAACAAACCCTCCAACTACTGGCCCTTTTGACAATGACCTGCTTGTGCATATCAAAGTCTCACCCAAAGCAGTATGGGTGGGTGCTGGACCTACGTTTTCGCACCTTGAGGAAGAAATTGATGTGGTGGTCCTAAACATATTTATAACAGAACTTAAGTAGATGCACGTATAAACAGATCAATAATTATCAGATCAAATTTGTCATAGATGTGAACAAATAACAAAATCGGATCTTCGCAGGTTATTCCAACACAAGAGTGTATATTCACACACAATATCTTAAAGAGATCTATTCATATATCATATTAACCATCGACTGATATTCATGCATAAATTTTAGGACCTATTCACACATATGCATTTGATCATAAACAGAGGTAAGGCGATCTTAGAGGAATAAACAGAATTAAATTCACAGTAATAAGATAACTCAACTATCAAACACATTTGGTTCCACCAAAAAAATAATTGTATTAATGGTCTAACAATTCAATACATTTAGACTTCCCTTACAATTACCCTTTCGTGCACACATGCAATGAAGTCTTCACATAGCTAGGACAAGGTCTCCATGCACACAACCAGCAGGGGCCTTTCTATCCAACCCAGACATATATTGAGAACCTTATGAAAATGTTTACCACATAAGCATGAGATTACTACTTAACTTACTAGACTCAATAATTTTATATTTATATCCATTCAACATGCAGATACTATAGTCTCAAACCATGGTTTGAGACCCATAGTTTTCCCTTAAAGCCAATTTACATAAAATAGGGACTTTGACTCACCCCAAAGCCCCCTTGACTCTTCTGCACAGTGCAAATAACAAAAAATATATAAAAAACATGATCAAAATTCACCCCATGGGACCTCATTCCAATAGGCCCCAAACAAAAACTCATGACTCATCCTGACTCACTGTGGGGTGGGCTCCTTCATTTTTTATTTGAGAGCGGAAACAAAGGTCTCCAGTGGAAAACCCACCTCTGAAATGCTCTACGCAGCAGCGCCCTGCGCTTCATGCACCAGCTTCTCTGTTGTCGGTCCTTCAGCTATAAGTTCAATGCTTCGTTGGGTTTGTTGAAGGGTTGGATCTGCTGAAGGGTCTACAAGGCGCCATCTAATGTCTGAGATAGCTACATAGCCTCCTTGGCCGATGGTTGCACCCTCACTTCTAGGATTTTCTCATGGTGACGTAGGTCCTTCATCTCAGTCTAAATAACCTGAACCTCACATAGGCGAGCAAGGCACTACACTATCACTAATGTAGGTGACACCATCCTAACGTTGGAAAATTGTTGTTATTTGATGTGCAACTCGTTTCACAACTGCTGCACCATTGGGTCATTCTGAACTGAAGTACAGATGCCAATGGCCTAATCCAATAGTTGGTGCACTCTGTAATTGTGGTGGCGATGCTGTCTATTGTTGTATTCACCTCGGAAACCCGCTGAGCTCTGAATTTTGGAGGGGTCTCCAGCTACAGATTCATCTGCATATCTACTATCTGGAGCTCAAATTTGACTCTAATAGTATGAATTTCCTTTTGTGAGGCCTTCAGTGCAGCAGCCAACCATTCAAATTTTTCTGGTGGGGTGGCTGAGGTAGGGACCGTTGGCACGTCGCTCCAAACCTGGTCATTTTTTGCTTCTAAGGTCATGCGCCAAGCCTCTGCTGCGCAGAATACTTATTCAACTAATTGTTCCCTCTATTGGAAATCAACTGCATGTTGTCGTGCCTCAGTGGTAGTGCAGTAGGCTCAGGCTTCGCAGAACTAGAGCTCATCCACGATCATGTTGTGGACCATATGCAGCTTCCCTGCAGGTAACACAACCAAATCTACATTGATGTCTTCGCATGCTTGGAGCTGTGCACACATAATTGACAATTCTATGCGGATCGCAGGCTCTAGGATCCGAATGAGGCGACTCTCCCCGTCGCAGGTAAGACTGTATAAAGTGGTTGTGCACTGGTAGCCAACATGCTCACTTGCATCTGGCTCACCTGAATCAGGATTGATTGAACCTTTAGCTCCTGGATGCCACTATGTACATTGTCGAGAATAGCCTTGTACTATGCTTCTAGGTTAGTCCACATGTCCTCGATAGCTAACATGACAATGTTGGTGATTTCATTGAGGTCATCCTCTCTCAGTGTCAGCTATTCTTCTTTGGAAAATTTTGAACCTTTACGCTTCTTCCTCGAACCTCTTGCGGTCTAAGAGCCCCACTTTGTTCCATTGGCAATCTGCGCTTCGACTTGCTCAGTCATCTGAGCCGTTGTCTCCTTAGTTCCAACACCATTATTTTAAAGCACAATATCATTTTCCAATTAAATGGTCTAACTAGTTGTGGAAGGCGTGGCCTCGTCTCTAGTGCCCTTTTTTGTTGTTTGTGTACCTATTATTTGTTTGGTGGGTGTCTTTGGAATGGACATGGAGGCACCTTCCGTGGTGCATGGCTCCAACCAAGATGGCGTCCACTCTACAGTGACGCGCAAAAAATCATCTTCAGTAACTAGATATGGTAGCTCGTTCGATATGCCCTCCACAGTGCCCTTGGCATGGATATCAATGTTATGGAACGTTGCTTAAAAATCAGCTATCAGCTTATACTGCTCGTACAAGGTAGGGGACATACGCGGCTTCGATTGAATGGATTGAAAGATAGCAGCATCAAAAAATACCCAAAATATTTTTTTCTCTGTGACGCGTGGGAATTGATGAATTCCAAAGCTTGGTGTACCATGCAACTTCACATATCTGCGACTCAATTTTAGGGAACTGCATCTCCTCCAACGTCTTCCAGCTAATGAGCGCGATCAATAGCAAGAGCCAAGTTTAGTAAAATTTCTTTCCCTCCTCTTGTGCCTCACACATATTCTCCAAAAATGCCTTGCAAAGATATTGTGCCCAATTGTATTGGACACCCTTCTCGCATTACCCTGCAAGTGTAATTACTTGACCTGGAAATCCTTTGGGTTGACATTTCCTCATCATTTTACATGCCAATATGAGTGTCCCAAATTGGAAAGCTGGGTCATTAATTTTTCTCACCATGAACCCTCAGTTGTGGCACGTGACTTGATAGTGATTTTTTTATCTTCTCTGCCACCCTCTTCTCCTGGCCTTTTCCACCAAAATCTTCCATGGGGTTTGCGCCTTGATCAGGAAAACTGATGATCCAATGGATTAGTGCGAAATCAATAGGGATGCGCTCTCCAACTCACAAATATTCGTTGTGGACGAGTGCGAGCGGCTGTCGCACACAAATTTCATTGATCGGGTTGCGCTCGAAATGTGGGATTTGCAATAAGTTTAACAACCCTACCTTATGCAGGCCCAAAACCCAGCGCTTCGGCTCTGTGCACAAAATACCCCCCTCATAAGTCACTTAATCTGGGTATCTTTTGGGTGTAGGCTCAAGAAATTTATCAGTGTCTATGAGGTCCCAATCCTCAATCTTCGATAGCGACACCTTGGCGAACATATCACCCTCCATTGGGACATTTTCTGGGATCAGGGTCATGTTGATGTATGCCCCCACTTTTTCTAGGCCCTTAGGGACCTTTATTGATGTTTTGCGCAGTGCGAAATAGGTCGAAAACCGTGAGATGGGGGGGATTTCCACCAAATATTCCTCCTCCATAATCATCTCTAGGATTTATGACATGGTTTTCTTTTGTCCCTCAACTGTAGTGGAACACAAATTTGGGGTCTTCTCTCTTTGCGATCTGCAAGACCCGAAGGTCTATCCTTCTTTGTCTTAGTCGACGCAAGTATCTGAGCAGCCTGCATGATGGGATCCTCTCTAGGGCATGTGGTTGTCATACTTGGAGAGATAATGTATCCTAGACCTCTACAACGCAAATCCTCCTCAAACCAAATCCAAGCCAGACATAGCCAACAAGTAGACTTCAAAATTCAAATATCTTAAGGCACAAAATTCACACAAAAGGCAAAGGGAGCTAATGCGACCCCTTCAATCATATTTATAGCTTAGGCACATCTTAAACAGTCCCTTGTGCATTAATGTGTCTCCATAAATGGAAAAATAGTTCCAAATCTAGCCAAATCTCCTCATTAAATTCCACCTAGACTCTCCTCCAAATGGTAATAAAGCTATATTTTCCAAATTTACTGTTCCAACGACTATATTTTGGCAGTTCTGTGACCCAATAAACCTCTGTGTGTAGCTACCACATGCATGTCACACCTATTTGAGCATCTACCATCCCTTTTGCACAAATCCAATACTCTAGCCATATAGTCATTTGGTGCGCACAAGGAGACGGTCATCTCTGTAAAGCTTCAATCGACTTTCGTTGACATATCCAAGAAGAATTTCTCCATTCAACGTGGCCAGGCACACTACACCTCTGTCAGTGATGTACTTAATAATATATGGACCTAGCCAATGCATCTTGAATTTCCCTCGGTGGTGTGAAAAATTGATGTCATATAGTAAGACCAAATCTTCTTCCTGAAATACCTTCTATTTGATATGCCTATCATGCCATGCCTTTTCATGCGCCTTTTTCACTTGTTGATGGAAATTTGAAATAAATAA
Source organism: Pinus albicaulis (assembly GCA_034641835.2). Taxonomy (NCBI): domain Eukaryota; kingdom Viridiplantae; phylum Streptophyta; class Pinopsida; order Pinales; family Pinaceae; genus Pinus; species Pinus albicaulis. The sequence continues at coordinate 1,019,793,330 of CM076583.1, read as the reverse complement.
ATCCTCTTCAAGCACGACCAACTGCGACAACCATTCCTCCATAATATCTTCTTCTGCCATATTTTTGAATGTTGCAATGCATAGACTGGGAAAAATATATTCCATTGGCATCACATCTTCCTCCCCATAGACCATCCTGAATGGTGTCTTTCCTGTCAAATTTTTACATGTAGTTCTATATGCCCAAAGAACCAAAGGGATGCGCACATCCTAATCATTCTGGTTAGCATTGAAAATCTTGGTGAGCATAGTCTCCAAATATTATTGAAAGCTTCTGCTGCCCCACTCACCTGTGGGTGATATGGAGTGCTCTTCTGATGGTGAATCAAGAATTTTTCTATCAACGCTTCAATGGTTTCATTCACAAAGTCCGTACCTAGATCACTCATAAAAATCTTATGGAATCCAAACAGATTCAATATGTTTTCAAAAATAAAGTGTGCAGCTGTTTCTACACTACAATCCTTTACTGGCTTAGCTTCATCCCATCAGGTTACATATTCCACCATAGTGATGATGTATCACGCACCTGTCTTCTCCCCTAGAAGGTCAATAGGTCTAACAAAATATATGGCCCATTTATCAAATGCTTGCAGTGCCATCTACTAATGCAAAGGCATCTCATCTCTCCGTGATGGCTTTCCTATCCTCTAACATACATCACAGGCACATCAGTGCACATATGCATCATTGTGGAACATGGGCCACCATAAACCAGCTCACAAATATTCTATGTGGTTTCCTTTCCTGCATAGTGACCTCCGAAAACTCCTCCATGAGCTTTAGCTAAGATGTTTCATCTCTCAAATTCCAAGACAGATCTTCACAAAACTTCATTTGCACCCATCTTATAAAACTGACCAGCAATGATAGTAAATTCAGATTCACACACCACCAATTCTTTCTTTTGCTGCAATGTGTACTCCTCATCCGCACATCTAGTAGTCAAGAAATGAATGATTTCTGGGAAATGATCATCAAATATCTTGATCGAAAATAACTGTGCATCTGGTAAAACATCCTCCAAACTAGTCAGCTCCTCTCCGTTCTCAATGCGCGATAGATAGTCTAACCTAGAATTCAGTCTTCCAGGATTCAAAATAACTTCAAAATCATATACCTGAAATAGAAAAAATCACTTGCAAATCTTCCCCCCCCCAACACAGGCTTATTGACAAGGTACTTCAAAGCAAAGTGGTTAGTAAACATCTTGAAATGTCCTCCTAACAGATAGTGGCAGAATTTCTGTAGTTCATGCACCATCACAAAGCTTTCTCTCTCTATGGTTGAGTAATTAATTTCTATGCTTGATATATTTTGACTTGCATAGGACATAGGATGATTGATCTCTCCATATCATGGTTGTGTTAAGATAGCTTTGAGCGCAATGTAGGAGGCATCCACATGCACATGAAACATCTTTACCCAATCTGGAAATATCAATATGGGAGAAATTACCATCATCTCCTTCAATAGTTCAAATGTATTTTGACATTCCTCGTCCCAACATAATGTCACATCCTTCTTGAGAAATTTCTCCATGGGCGCATTTATCAACGCATAACCCTGAATGAAATTCTAATAATATCCAGTATGCTCCAATATTGAGCGCAATTGTTTGACATTCACAGGCACTTCCAGGTTAACAATCACTACAATATTTGTGGGATCTACTATCAACCCTTGCTGGCAGACAATGTGACCCAACAATATCCCAAATGGCACACGAAATATGCATTTCTTCAATTTCAGTGAGATCTGATGCCTTCTACAGGTATCTAGCATTAGGCATAAACTTGAGACATGACTTTTCAATAACTCAAAGAGAGTTCAATCATCAAATTATACTTTGATGAACTTGTGGATATACTCCTTGAATGCAACTACTACTACGTGCGAGAAGATAGCAAGGGAATTCTTTAATCCAAATGGCATGATTCTATACTGAAAAGACCCCCATTTAGTTTCAAAGGTGGTCTTACTTCTATCCTACGGCGCAATCGTGATTTTATGATAACCTAAGAAACCATATGTGAATGAATAAGCCTCTTTTCCTCCTACTTTGTCAAATATCTCATCAAAAAAAGGAGTTGGAAATGGATCATGTACGCATGCATCATTGAGTTTGCGCAGGTCCACAAAAATCTCTATTTCTCCTTTTTTCTTCTTATCTTGCACTACCTTAGGGCTCACCCAACCAGACTCTTCCACTGGCTCTATAATTCCTGCAACAACCATTTTATCCAACTCTTCACTCAATTTTTTTTTGTATTTTGGATTCAATCTATAAGGGCGCTACTTCACAGGTCATGCATCAGGTTTCAAAGTGATCTTCATGACTCCAAGCTCTCCAATTATCCCTTTCAACTCAAAGAAATTTTTAGGAACCGTGTTTTGTTACTCTGCCAGCATCTCATCAACGTTTTCCACTATGCCATCATCCTAATAATCTCTAATCTTTTCCAAATTCAGTTGTTATTCAATCCCGATGTTGACTTCTCGAACCTTCAAAGGCTTTTTAACATCCAACGAGGTAATTGAAGGCCCAACAACTTCGCGTTGTCCCTCAGATTTAGAAATTGTGATATTATTTTGATATTCTTTCATTTCTTCTACTGTCAGATTTATGCAATTAACAATATCCCTCATCTATGCATCCCATGATAGTGAAGCACACTCTATTGTTGTATTTGAAGTATCAAAGATGAATTCTTGGATCCCTTGCAATTATTTTCATAAACAATCAAATCCACTCTCAAAGTTGAATGTAAAAATGAAAATTTCAGTTAGCGCAGACCATTCGTTGGTTCCTCGGTGTAGCTCTGTCTCCAGGTACCAATCCGTACACACCTTTCCCAACGTGTGAATGAAGAAGTGCACCCATTTTGGCCTTGGCTCTATGCCCCATACTTCAGTCCATATAGCTAGATGTATGTGTGGATCACTCTTTCTGGAATAAACTTCTTCCATTTTGGTAGTTGGACATTCAAAGCACAATCTCATCATTCGAGCACATTATTCCTAATTTCCCATGTTTCCTTTGTGAGTCTCCCACCATCGTGCTAGAGTAGTGCACAATTGTATATCCAAAGCATGGAATATCTGTCATTTTGGAACAGTTCTTTCAAGTTATCCTTAAAACATGTTCACATTAGTTAAGCCATCATAATACGACAATTCTTGTACCTCTGATTATATGCCATGAAGAGATCTGGTTATTCTATTATAGCACAGCGTAAATACTTCATGTAACCGATTTTTCTAGCTCTCCAACTCTTCATCTGAATCTGAGAAGCAGGAGATATAATTTTCCCAATTAAGCCTTCCATCAGCTGTTGGATTGATAAAATCATCATCTCGTGTAGTCAACTTGTAGATATGGTTAATATCATCATCAATGCACATCGATTCTATGTATCTTACACCTTTTGTAGGATGTAAGGGAACTATGACTCCAGTTCCATTGTTTTCAAATTCAATTCTTCTTCTCTTCATATTTATGATGCCATCCATATCAATAGCCCAATCCAACCCCAAAAACTCAAGATAAGGATCAGTATCATCCATGATCTGTATGAATTTCAAATCTGCAACCACCTTAACTCCTTCAATATTAACTATCACTTGTGATAGTCTGCCTAATGGAATGATTTTCTATTGTTTTTCCATGCGCAGCTGAATAGTATACCACTCCAGCTTAGGCTCTCCCACGCGCTGCCAAATTTTCTTAGGTAAGACATTTCATTAGATCCTAGATCCAGGATGACCTAATCCATCTCATAAGCATTAAGCTTAGCATTCAAACGCATCTCTCGTCATGTCCTCTTCTGGTTATTTTTCTTATAGATCTTGTTGACAACTTTTTGTTCCATTTGAGGTTTTTCTTTTTTTGTGCATTTATCTATAAGTGCTTGAATATTTTCTATTTACTTCTTGTTGTGAAGTAACTTAATGTAGGCTTGTAAGAATGACTTTATTTATTCATCTACTCCTACCTCATTCGTAGGTTTACCTAATTTCGAGGTGCTTACTTTTGCAAACCCCTTCCTTGCTTTGAAAAAAGTTTATTTTTCATGCTATAAATCAAATCCATCCTTTTTCTCAGGTGCCTTACGAATCCAAAGATCAACATCTGTCTTCTTTCCTTTATCCTCACTAGTGGTTGCACCACTCCTAGTGACAACATTCACGCTAGGATTTTCTTCGCATAGCTCTTGCTTGACCATCTGAATATTATGCGTTGGAGTCTCCGTCTTTTTATCCTGCATATTAGCAATTAAAACGTGACAATATTCTATTACATGATCAAACTAGCTATAGTACCTGCATGACTATCACACAGGGTTCGAACAGTCATGTGGATAGTAACCATCATCTCCACAATTATAGCAAATGACATGTCCCCTTCCTCGACTAGCTAATCCTTCTCCTCTTCCTATTCGTCTAGTTTGGAATCCACCACACCCAGATGGGGATGCTGGTGAGGTAGGTTCAACCTGCATACTATATAGCTCAGATTTTTCAATTATCAAATAAAAACTTTGGCAGTGTTTCTCAACATGTCCCAGTGATGAGTAAAATCTATCAAAACAATTGCTTCTGTTCTGGCATGTATTTTCCAATCCTTGGAAAAACTTCTATTGAATGCAGACCCATCGTGTGACAGACCATGCACCATAATGGAGGTGTCCCACTTGGTCCCATCGTGCTCTTAACCGAGCTTGGTCCTCTAGCATACAGATAATCATTGAATACTGGAAAGTGATCCTTATGATGCCAGACGACTTTACATCGTATGCACCATACCTTTGCGAATACCTCCTTGGCCTTATCTTTGTGCAGATTCTGAATCTCCAAATGAATTTCTTCTAACTGACTCTGAATCTTCTGAGTTCCAATCACAACAGGCACTAGTTAAACTTCTAATTTAATCACAATTTCTACAACTTCAGCTTGCGTGGCAATCTTCTATTGACTCAATGGCTGACACAGATGTAGGAGTAGCATAACAATAAATCATTCATTCTATTAGGTATCATCTATAGTGAATCCACCATATCTTATAGTGTGCTTCAATCTCTTATCTGCATCCCAGACAGATTCATTCACCTCCTCATGAATCTCTTTCAACTCCGTAACACATTTTGCATATGACTTAGGCTTTTTGAATTTTTCTTTTTAAGGCATATTTCAGATTATTCATAGTCTCATTAGGGTTGGATAATACATATCTGATATACCAATATAGCTTGAAATCTTAAAAAAAAGTGGCTAACTGCGCTTTCTTAACATCATCACTTTTAACATGCTATGCTCTCCATACAAAATCAATGTCAAAGAAAAATTTCTCAGTATCTTCATTTCCAATACCTCTAAAAGTAGTTAGCTTCATAGACGCAGCCATATCTGCGCTTGGGGAAGGTGGAGGTGGATGTGGAGTGGATGACTTGTGAGATGAGTGTGGAATTGGAGTGGATGGGATCTGAACTATGATCAATTCTCCCTGATTATTCTGATCTTGTGAGACTTCTTCTTGGTAGACTTCCTCTTCTTTAGAGTGCACAGATTCACTAAAGATACTAGTTTTTGGCTCATCGTCACTATCAGATATACCCTTGAGAGGACTGTAAATAAACCCTTCTACTAGGTCTGCACGGTAATTTCTTCCACTGTATGTAGTTAGGCCTCTTTGAGACATTCACGCAATATTCTCACACAGATAACCCCGTTCACACAATAGCATCTTAATCCACAACTTCGAAGAGTGCAGGAAATTACCTCATTAGGGGAATTTTGAGGTCTAAAATGGGCCTCCTAAGTAAAATGTACAATCAAAATTCACTTTATGAGAACCAATCACATTTTAGGGGATGACATCATCCCTAATGGTTGAGGTGGCATTGCTTGAGTTAAAGGTACTTACTTGTCACATTCTCAATGGTGGATAAAAACTCATGGCTAACCATGGTAGTTCTCTAGGCACTTTTAAATTCAAAGTAAAGTACTCATAATAAATGTCATTTCACACTTTTTGAATAAAATAATATTATTTTCATTTCATATTTCTTGAAAGAAACAATGAATATCCCTATACATTTATTATATTATATTATTTTTATATGGTATATTAATTACATGTTATTATACAATTTAAAAAATATAAATTTTAATTAATAACATATAATATAATTAAGAATTTATAAATTTATATTTATATTTTATTTTAAGTTATTTAAGTACAAAGGACAAATGCATTCGTTGTTCAATGATAATGACTTTTTTCTTGAAAATCTCATTCTTATTTATAGTCACATGAATACATTTTTTTATTAATTTTATTTTGGTTCAACTTTTGAATTGAATTGAACTATGGTTACATGGATTTTGGTGCAAAAAGTGAATTGCAAATTCATAAATATTATTTTATTGGTTTAACTATTATTTTATTATTTCCTTAGGAGGCTTATTTTAGACCTCAAAATTTCCCTAATGTTGGGACCCTTGAAAATCCGTCTTTCTGCTTCAAAATAAGACACAAACTTATCAATGGAAAATTCAGTCACAAATCCTCCCAAGATACGATCGATCCAATGGTCTATCGCGTGAGTGACCATATTTCTAGTCTTTTCTAATTGTTGTACCAAACCTAGAGTCCATTGAGTGACTACGTCATCCTTCGTGCAAGTATTAAATTCAGTCAATCGTGACAACCAATCATGCAGCTCAGTTGCAAAGGATGCAAATAATATTTCATGAACTTTTGTATAAATGTACTTTTGAACCCAATCTTCAGTAGATAGTTTAGAACTTATGTTCTCTTGGATCGAAAATTCACAAATCTTTCTATCTAGCCAATCTTGCAATTTGTTCTGCGTAGGATGCCAATACATCAATTCTCCCTAAAAATGATCCCATTCCCTCCAACGTCACCATATTTTGGATTGAGGGGTCTTGACCCAGGTTTAGATTTATTGCGCAACAAACAAAATCTCCAAATATTGGCCCTTTCAGCAATGACCTGCTTGTGCAGATCAAAGTCTCACTCGAAGTAGTATGGGGGGGTACTGGAACCAGGTTTCTGCACCCTAAGGAAGAAATTGATGTGGTGGCCCTAAACAGATTTATAATAGAACTTAAGCAGATGTGCGCATAAACAGATCAACTTCTTCATAGATGTAAAAAAATAACAGAATGAGATCTTCGCAGGTTATTCCAACATACAAAGTGTATATTCGTGCAAAATAACTTAAACAGATCTATTCATGTATCATATTCTTAATTATAAAATGATATTTGTGCATAAACTATAAGACCTATTCACACAGATGCATTTGATCATAAAAATAGGTAAAGTGATCTTAGAGCAATAGACAAAATCAAATTCGCAATAATCAGATAACTCAGATATCAAACACATTTGGTTCTGCCAAAATAGTCTTTGTATTAATGGTTTAACAGTTCAATACATTCAGAATTCCCTTACAATTATCCTTCCGCGCACACAACCAACGGAGTCTACACACATCCAGGACTAGGTCTCTGTGCACACAACCAGCAGGAGCCTTTCAACCCAACCCAAACTTAGACTGAAAAACTTACAAAAATTATTATCACATAAGCATGATATTACTACTTAACTTACTAGACTCTTTCTAACTATATTTATATCCATTCAACGCGTTTATACTATGGTCTCAAACCATTTTTTGAGGCTCACAATTTTCCCTTAAAACCCATTTACATAAAATAGGGACTTTGACCCACCCCAAAACCCCCTTGAATCTTTCGGGAAGTGCAAATAACCAAAAATATATACAAAACTTGATCAAAATTCACCCTATGGGACCCTTCTCCAACAGAGCTCTCTCACTTCAGCCACGCTCTCCTGAAGCTCTCTCGCTTGAGTCACACTCGCCTATACCTGCAACTTATTTATAGTCTTACAGTTTGGGAAGATGAGGATAGGTGTAGTCACTATATTTTCTTTCTAGAAATTGAGGCTCTTATGACAATCATTGTCCCAAAAAAACTTGACATCTTTCTTTAATAATTTCTCCATCGATGCAGTGATTTGCATGTACGCCTTAATGAACTTCCTATAATAACCGGTATTTCCAAGCGTTGTGCGTAGCTATTTTACACTTGTTTGGGGTTCCAAATTGATAATCACGACAATATTCACAAGGTCTACCATCAATCCCTATTTGCAACAATATGCCCCAATAAATACCATATGGTATGCTGAAAATTCATTTCTTGAATTTTAAGGAGATCTGATACTTTCTACAAGTATCCAACATCAAGAAAATACTAGAGACATGATTCTTTAATAGATCTAAGACTATCCAATCATTGAAATATACTTCAAGGAACTTGTGGACATATTCTTTGAAATTTTCCACAACAACTCTAGAAAATATAGATAGCGTGTTCTTTAATCCAAATGTCATGACAGTGTACTAAAAGGACCCCCACTCAATAATGAAGGTGGTATTGCTACTGCCTTCCAGCACAATTCTAATCTGATGATACCTTGAGAATCCATCAGTAAATGAGTAGGCTTCCTTCCCACCAACATTCTCCAATACTTCGTCTGTGAATGGTTTTGGAAATAGATGATGGAAACATGCATCATTCAACTTGCAGATATCAACGCAAATAATTATCTCGCACTTAGTATTCTTTTCTTAGACCACCATAGGGCTAACCCACTTAGACACCTCGACTAGTTCAATGATGCCAACGTCAAGCATCTTGTTGAGTTCTTCCCTCAATTTTTCCTTTTACTTTGGGTTCAACTGATATGGGCGCTACTTGATCGGCTTCACATCAGGCTTCAAAGTGATTTGCATAACTCCTAGATCACCCAAAATGCCTTTTAATTTAGAAAACTTCATTGGGAATAGGTCCTAGTATTCATGCAGCAGTTGAGTGACCTTGTTGATTGTGTCATCATCACAATAGTCCCCAATCTTCATAAATTTGGGTTCGGCCTCTGAGCCTATGTTGAATTGTTGAGTGCTGATAGATTGTGCTAAGTTCAACGTTTCTATCTTAGTCTGTACTACCTCATGTTATCCTTCTGACTCAGGAATGTTAACGTCGCGCAGATCATCCTCACCTTGCTGTGCCGTCAAATTGTAACATTCACGTGCTTGTTCCAATTGTGCAGCCCAATCAGGTTGTATCGACGTCCTTGGCTCCTTAGTAATACAGAACACTCCCGCTTTGACTTCTTGAAGAGCCTCATTAATGCACTCCCAACCATCAACAAAGCTATAAGTTAACAATAATCCTTCCATCGTCTCATCCCAATGCGTAGTGCCATGGTGCAACTCTCTTTCAAGATACTATAGTTAGGGTATCGTATCCAAGGAATGAAAGAACATGTGCACCCACTCTGGTTGAGGTTCTGGACCCAAAGATGCTTTCCATCGATATAAATGCTCGTGAGTAGCTTTTTGAACATCATTATTCTCCATGATATTCTTGTCTACATGAACAAGCCTCAACCTTATCAATTTGCAAAACTCCTTCCATCCTCCTAAGATTTCTCTATGCACGCCCCACCATCAAGCTGGGGTAGACCTTAATGTGAACTCCAAAGCTTTGTATCTCTGGTCCATAGGCACCTTTTGCTCAAATTATTCTAGAAACAAGACAACATTCGCTCACTTCTGATTGGACACATCGCAGATATTTGGTAAATATGTTACATCGCATAGTAGTTACTTCATGCAAGAGATTTTTCCAATGCTCCAACTCCTCGTCAGAATTCGAAACACACAAACTATTACACTCCCAACATATTTTACCATCCAGGATGGGATTAATTCAGTCTTCATCCTGTGTAGTAAGCTTATACATCTGGTCAATTTGAGCATCCCCATATTCATGCTGGACAAGCTTTGTATATCGCACACATTTGGAAGGATCTAATGGCACAAAAACTCAGGTACCATTCTTTTCAAAGATCACCTGCCTCTTCTTCATGTTGATTATAGCATCCATATCGTAAGCCCAGTCAAATCCCAACAACGTAGGATAAGGATTGATATCATCAATGATATCGATAAATTCGAAGTTGACCAATAGGCTAGCTCCATCAATATCTATGTTGATCCCCTAAATTTCCCCATAGGAATGATCTTCTACTGATTTTCCATCCTTAGTGAAATTGGTGACCATTATAGCTCAGGCCTTCCCATATATTCCCATGTATGTTTTGGCAGAACGTTGGCATTTGATCCCAGGTCCACAATGACTTGATCCATCTCATAGTCTCTGATATACACAGTTAACCGCATCTCCCGACCTGTTATTTTCTTTCTCTTGTACACTTTATTTACTGCATGTTGTTCCAGTTGCAACTCTTATCACTAAATTGATATTGATGGGTTTCTTCGACAGTCAACTCAGAGTAACTATTTCAAACCTACTTTTAGTTGGAACTTAGCCTTTCCAGCCTGAGAGGGCTCTCTCAAGGATAAAGATGAGATTAAGTAAATGAAGATCGACATATGGCTAACTCTAAAATTTTCTTTAAATGTATTTTTGTGCATGTGAAATATGTAAACAAATAACTACCATTGGGCATATGGAGTTACCATAAAAACTCAGTGAGATATGAAACGTTTCTCATGGAAGCTGAGGCATGTGTATTCTGATGAAACATAACATTTACAATAGACTATATGTTTGAAGGAAGTTAGAGCCTATGGCCATGAATTATAAGTAATCAAACAAATAGGATACTAAATATAGAATAATAGAGCGTAAAAGACAAACACTCATAAGAATACCAATGAATCTCGGGTAAGAAATAAGTCTACCACCATTATATATTACTGATAAAAATATTTACAAAATCAGTATGCAATATAACATCCATCAACCTTCTCTACATCTATATTATACATACTTATAACTTTAGGTACCTTTACAATGAGTTTGCCAGCAAGGCCAGCCCTTCGAATAACTCTAATGACACCTTCACTAACCAAAAAGAAGTGATACATGTTAGAATAGGAGAGATCTCAAGCAAAGTTTATGTGAAATGACCATGACTGAACAATAAATACCCCCACCAAGATAGGAGGACTATCTTCCAAGCTTTGAGGAGGTGATGCCATATTTGCTGAGGTGGTTTCCATGATGAGCTTGCAGCTTGAACAACTTTGTCAAGGAGTGTGTCTTCATCCAAAAATTTAACTGATGATTTTTAACCTTTCCAGGTGGTTGATTAGTCCCAAAAAGACAAATAAGTCCTGAAAAATTACAAAATTCCTCTTCGCTAAAAAAATAGAGGACTTCTACGCAAGTTCGTAGTGTTTTTTTTTTTGCTTTGGCCATATTTGAAAAAACATTTCCCTCTTTACTGATTGGAGGATGTTTGGTGGCACTAAACACTTAAATACATGCTTTCACCGTCCTTATTTGTGACAAATTCTATCATATATTCCCAAAAAACATCTTCAGTGAGTTCATAGTGTTTTCTCAGCGTTGAGGCCAAAACACGCTACGAACTTGCATAATAGATAGTAGGCTTGAAAATTCTTTGATTTCGTCTTCAAAATTGTTGATGGCTATGTAAGTGATGAGCTATAATGAGGCAAAAAATATTTTAAAATGCATTTTACCCCCTTTCAAGCAGTAATGTTTTCACCCCTGGCAGCAGTGGTTTAAGCTTCAACAACTTCATTTATCATTGTCATCATTAAGCCCTTTTTCTTGAGTTTTGTTTGTACCATTTCCACCTGTGCCTCTAACTCCTTCACTTGACCTTTCAGCTTATTCCTCTATGCCTGTGGCTAGATGTTCCTTTTCCTTATGTGCTTCATCCCTCTGCATAAAGGGAGGGTTCTCTTTAGGAGTTTCGTAGCATTTGTTAGGACTTCATCATAATAGGTAATTTTCTCATTCACTTTCTCCTTTAACTCCTCTACCATATTCCTTTATTTCTTAGCCTCTTCCAACTCCAACTTTCTTTCAATGACCTCTTCCTTAGCTTCCCTCAACTTCTCCCATAAAAGCTCCACTTCAGATTTTTCAGTGACCTTCTCCTTGCCTTTCCTCTGCTTGATAATTTCTTCTTTTGTTGGGGATAGGTCAATTATTTCTTATACCATAGGCTTTTTGCCCTTTTCTATATATTCAGGCTTGTTATCAGTCTTAACACATTTTGCAAGCTCCAATCTAGTGAGAGGTTTTCTTGGTTTAAAGACAAAACCTGCATCTTCACTGGAAAAGTCAAATTTCTTGGTAGTGAGGCCTTTCTTCTTTTTCTTACCTCCTTTTACCTACACATCCTTAACCACAGGGGTTTCTTCTATATCTATAGGTTGTAAAATATCATCATTATTACCTTTTCCCACTGTCTAACTAATAGTGATTCTTCCATGACTCTTTTTACTAGGCTTAGGCTTGTTGCTTGAAGGTGTGGGTTGAGGTATCTCTGTCTTTTGCAAATATCCCATTTCAACCTCCATGGTCTCTGTAATTGGCGGCATTTCTCCTTATCTAACATTTTTCCTAGGCTTCTAAATAGAAAAAATGGAAGTTCCAAAAGCTTCTTATCAGTGAAATGGAGAAAAAGTCTGAAGTGATACTGATATATCATGTGAAACCTCCCTTCACATGTGAAATACTTCTGAATCGCCAACAAGATTTTAGAGTAATTTTATTCGAGACAACTTCTTGGTATCCCTGAGGTCATGTCCACTCCTATGTGCTTAGTCTTTAAGAACTCATCATAATTATGCAATTTGAATTTGGTGGCTTTAAACCACTCTTCCCCTGTCCTTGGAATTTTTGTAGCTTGAGAAATAGTTTCAGGAGAAACCATGAAATTTATTACACCCAACTTTGATGCAGTACCAACAAAATTAATTGTAGAATTGTTAGAAACTTGGGCATGATACCCCTGCAACTTCTGGAAAAACCTCATGCAGCCAGCACTGGTGAAGGTTGCTGCAAAACTTGGATCTTCATTGACCAATTTTAATTCCATTGGCTCATACCTGACCACTGAGCCTCCTTTTTCGGTCCTCTTATGCATGGTGATTCTATTCAAAACAATGTTAGCCTCCTTGGCAATGTGACACCTGCAAAAGAAAATTACGCTTAGCAAGCATCTTGCAGATAGAGGTTGGACCTTCCTTAAGACAAAAATAATAGCTATACTCAGAAAAAAGGGAAAGGGTGGAAGCAAGTAACTCACAAGGATGATTTGAATGGTAAGTTTGAATGCGAGAGGAAGGAGGCCAAATAAGGAAAGAAAAACAGAATGATGGGATGGTAATGATGATCACACATGAACCATGACTCCAAAAAACTCAACACATGACCTTAGACTTAACTTCTATCCATTTGAAAATCGAAACCTCATCCATTACCTTGTCGGTGCAAAAAAACATGAGTTCGTATCATTTTCTGTTATGAGTTTGGTAGGTTCACTATGGATTGGTTAGGTGAGTCTATAGGAAATACAACCCGTTTTCCATATAATTTGGTGCGGACTTAGGAAAAAGTGGACAAGTGTCTTAAACATTAATTTAAACCAATGCATGCAGATTTTTTTGAAGATTTTATTAACATGACCTTAATGAGATACATGTGGGGACTCTAAAAAATTAGAACTATAATCAAATCATGAAATTTCATCAATTTTCATGAATTAATTCGTCAACATACTAAAACCCATACAAAATGACTTTCCTAACTCAACTAAATTTTATTAATGATAACAGGTCACTCAAAAGTTGTATTCCTCAGATATATCTTTCTAATGAGGTATTTTACGCATCAAACATAGATCCTATGCCAAAGTTATGTCCACGAGAAGTTGATGCACCAATTTACCCAAATGGGGCCCATAGTTTTGGTGCTTCATCTCCTAGGGTTAGGTTTTTGGAAGTTTATGGTTTTCCCATGTTTTTCAATAACAAAAAGGCCCTTGAGTCTCATTATAAGAAAATTCAGAGGCATGTAGTTGCCACATCTCTTGTTAGAGATAAGCTACCACCACTCGAGCTAGTTTATTTCCATTCTGTCTGTAAGTTTATTTCAGTTATTTGATATTAATGAAATGAAGTATATTATCTGTTGCATCTCTGCATTTATGTTAATTTCATTATTTTATTGTGTTCCTGCATAAATCTGGATCAAGATATTTCTTGTAGTATTGAGATCCCTCATTTTCTCAATGACCAGATTGTCAAGATTATCATACATTGCACAATTTGCAAGTGCATGCCATATCCGAGCTTGTTTTGAAGGGGTTTTATTGCCATAACCATTTCACCACTTTCCAAAACCCTTCTGTCTCCAGGCTTGAAATTTTTTAGCATTGAGCAGTGGAGCATCCTAATAACCCATGATTCACCTAGATCCTCATTCCAGTGATTAATCTACAATAAAAGACATCAAATTTTATACCACTTTTTGGGAACTAGGTCACAACTGAGAGGGGGCGGGGGTGGGGTGAATCAGTAGTGATAAAAATCATAATTTTTTTCCAAATTTAACTTCATTAGGAATTAATTTGCACATTATCATAAAAATAGAAAATAACATCATGAAAAGCACATAACCATCAAGATATTCAAATGCATAAGACATCCATGATTTCTGGTAGAAACCTTTCAGGGGAAAAAGCCACCCTGCTATTGTTGTTACTATGCTTCTTCTCTTTATTCTATTAATAACTTTATTTATTTTATAATCATATATCTGGACACCACCAACAAGGAGATACTAGCCCTATCTTAGAAATTCACCACTTGTCGTTGCCGGAGGCGATAACCTCCTCAACCTAAATGTGCCTCACATTCATATGTTTTCATACAGGGCCCCAGTACAAAAAAAACAATCCCTATTCTCTGCAATACAAAATTTTTCTCAACACAACCAGTATCAACCTCTAACTCTACTCACCAATTATCCCATAGATACATATCATCAAGACATCCTGACATACAGAGTACAGTAGAAACATACTCATTATAACCCAGACATACTAACAACATCTCAATCAATGAATCAAGACTCTTCCCTCAAGAAAACACATCAAACTCTATCCTTATACTCAACATGCTCTAAATACATCAACAACATCTCAAATACATTTCACAAGTTACAACAAAAAGCATCAATGCATTTCATTATGGCACTCAACCATCTAGCACAAAATAGGCTACAAAAAAATGGAATATATATGCTGACACTTTGGGACATTAATCTCTACAATAATACCACTATTATTTGCATATAAAAAATCTAACATAGGAGGTAAAAATGTGTCTAGAATTTGTTCTATATGTATCAATCTAATCGATCCATTACACCATAATTTTTCAGCACACTCTACAACCATCCACAAATCTTATCATTGATCTCTGCAATATCCATACCGGTCTACTACTAATATTCACAAATCACACTAACACTCAAATAACACTATTATTCTTTGGCCATCACTCCATTTAGTAGATTATATGAATTTCTCATTCCCAATATTCGTTACGGGCACAATATAATTCCTCTCATTTATAGGAATCATGCACACCATTCAAAAACCTCCTTTAGCTTTGCACTCTTCTATATACAATGCCCCAATATTGCGCAGACCCATAATGATCCAACACTACCTATGACCCTTGGTCTCAACATACAACTAAAAAATCGATCTTTGTATTCACCCAACACTATAGGAAACAATTATTTATTCTCCATTCATTTTATTATAACCTCTACATACTAAATATTTTTTCAGAAGAGAGTATGTGCAATCCCTTTTTTTATTCCATGCACACACACACTTTTTTTCCATTATGATCACAACCTCGAGTTCTTTCCATATGAACTCTCTAACCTTTGCGCAATGCATTTCGTAGGTAAATAAAACCATAGCACTCAACACTCCCACTAACTCAAATTAAAAATTCCTCTATAGCTACACAATGAATGTGTTCCAATGGTCCATCATGCAATTTAAACAACCATCAATATGTTCCCACTTCAATTGAAACCACTTTCTCTTTGTAGGACCAAATCACCCATACATGATTATGGAACAGGCTTCAATCACTGCCAAACCATGGGCAATTACTTTGGTTTGTGTCTGTGGTTTTATGGGTGTGCACCTACAGGTATTATCGCTATGATGACATAGGAACTTAGCAATTATCTTTGCATGCATAAAAAGGACACCTAGCGAATTTGTATCTATTGCAATAGATCACAACCTTGTGGCATTGAATTAAACACAAGAAATTTCACCTTCGTCTAACTTAGATATACTTCCATCTGCAACATGACTGCCTCACACAGTTGTATAACTATTGTAACCTATGCATACCTATGTAGCACTTCATTCTGACCAAAAACCATCAGGATCTTGAGGGCCACCACCAGCAATTTCACATCAATTCCAACAATATGTAAGTCCAGAACATGTATTCTCCTTTATCGAGCACTTAATTGTAGCAAGGTTTTGTCTCCAAAGAACATTAATTTTTGATAATGCTATTGATTTATCATTAGTATAGCTTACTAAGTTCACATTATATAAAGGTATAAAACTAGGATTATTGACTTATTTTCCTACGGGAAGGTTTTCTTTGGTTTCTTGTCTCAATATAAAGAAGAAAATTATGTAATATTCAGAAGAAAAAAAACCCATATTTATTTGAGGCACGGGGAATGTACCTAAATAAATGATCATTGTACTTCGACCCAAACGAAAATATTAAACATGCAGTACTTGTTTTGTTGAAGCTTCCCATACTCCCTCTATCGTGCTAGAGCAATGACTATCTAAGAGCAATTGGGAATGGTTTGGGGAAATATCTGGATAGAGCTAAACACAAGGGTTCTCATTTTTCTTGTGAAATATTTTTGTGGAAGTATATTTGGAGAAGGGCCTACCTACGAAGGTCATACACATACATGACAAGTGGATCGATCATCAAGTTTTGGACTATGAACAATTTCCTTTCAAATGCAGGATATGCCATGAATATGTCCATTTCAGAAAAAATGATTAGAAGGTTTAGCCATGAAAGGGTGAGGGAACAACAGAAACAAGAGGTACAATGGAAAATACAAAGGAAGGGGGGAAAAAAGGAAAAGTAATGGCAAGTAAAACTAAATAAAATCAAGGTAAGAACACAAATTCAACCTCATCAAATCCTTTTGATATTCTACAATCACAAGATGAAAATGAGAAAGAAGTATAAGATAATTACAATAGAAAAGAATCCTATGAGGAAGAAGTGGTAAATGTTGAACAGGAGGTTGGGGAAATCTAAGAGCCAGAAAATGGAGAAGAAGATAAGCTAGATGGGAACAATCAAAACTCTATTCCATCACATGAAGAAGACATTATTCCATTATCACAAGAACCACTGGGAAGCCTTTCATTGAGTCCAAAAAACATGTCGGACATCAACCCAAGAAAAAAAAAGGAGCCATGAGGGGAATCAAGGAAGATATTAACAAGGAAAATGACATATAACAAGGAAGAAAAAGACACTCGTGAAGAATACTATCAAATAAGATCAATCAAATTTAGATACAAAGGAGGCCAATGTTTAAAATGAAGCAATAAAGTCTCAATTTTGATTTTTCCTTAATTAAAATTTAGGAAATTCGAAATTCCACATCAGCAAACAACTTGGAGTAGTTAACTGAGGTGACATGGCTCTTGTCACTCAATTAATAACATTGAATTCGATTTTATGAGTTCAAGTTAAATTTACTTGAGTTTATTCCTAAAAAATAGTAGTCTAGCCTAGTTAATTCGATTTAGGGGCATGAAGTTAAGTTGTGTGTAGTGGGTTCCTAAATGTTAGGATCCTAGGTTGAGTTAATTTTATTTGTAACAATTTAATTCAATTAAATTGAGTTATGGTTAGTTAAACTATTTTTAATTTTTCGAGGAACTATTGAAGGGTCTACTAGTGGGGTGTGTAGTCCGTTATAACTCAGTGATCAACCATTTAATTGATCAATCAATCTAAATTAGCTCATGCATGCAGCAAATTAGAGTTACAAAGTTGATATTGGAGTTTAAGGGAAGTGTATTATCAGCTGTAGAATATTATAATGTGTACAGATGGTGCACTGATCTAGGTGGATATTGGTGGCCACCCGCCTATTTCATTTGGACCTGCAACATCAGTTCCTTCAGTTTTTCGTTTTCAACACAACTTACTATTTTTAGGAGTTTTTCGGGTCCTGAACTTCCAGATCCGTTTGGAGGCTCTAATGATCTAGGTGGATATTGGTGGCCACCCACTTATTCCATTTGAAACCCCACCATTGGTTCTATCAGTTTTTCAGTTTTCGCACAACTTACTATTTTTAGCAGTTTTGCGGGTCCTGAAATTCCAAAGCCGTTTTGAGGCCCTAAACAACATTTTTTGGGAAAACCAGGAGCAACATGGGCCCATAGATCGGCGTTTCTCACATAAAAAAATTCATTCCTCTAATAGATCTTTCTAAAGAGGTATGGTGCGAGTCAAACATAGATCGTATGCCAAAGTTACGTCCTTGGGAACTTGAAACACCAATTTACCCAAACAGGACCCATAGTTTTTCCGCTTCATCTCCTAGGGTTAGGTTTTTGGATGTTTAGGGTTTTACATTATTTCCCAATAATAAATAGGCCCTCGAGCCTCATTTTAACATAGTTCAGAGGCATGTAGCCACCACATCTCTTCTCAGAGATAAGCTACCAACGCCCTAGCTAGTTTATTTCCATTATATTTGTAAGCATATTTCAATCATTTGATTTTAATGAAATGAAGTTTTATTTCCGCTGCATCTCTGTGTCTATGTCTATTTATATATTTTATTGTGTTCCTACATAAATCCATATCAGTGGAATCAGATCGATTTTCTCTTTCTCTATTTTTCTTTGCATGTCCCCAACGCAGTGAGGGTATAAGGAGTTAAGGCTTGATCTAGATTAACTCTTGCAAGATCAGCCTCACAAGCCCCGACGAACTCCCATGGTGGAAGAGAGGAAAGACGAGGGAGCAGGAGATCCTATCAAATTATTTCTCGATGAGGCCCTCGAGAAATAGAGGAACGCGATGATGGATAACTTTGCCCAGATCCTTCAACAGCTACCTACCGGCAACGCATCTACATCCAACAACCACTCTACATGCACATCTCCTTTCAAGGTACAGGTCAAATTTGGCATTCATGTATTTGAAGGCCAGATAGATGCAGACACTGTATATAGATGGTTAAATTTGCTAGAAGGGTATTTATAGGTCCATGATTTCACCGACCGAGAAAATATTACTTTTGCACTCCTTAAAGATGCCCCGCATGTCAAATACTAGTGGGAAGCCTACTATGAGGAGAAGAAAAAGAGGGAACCCTCTCTGTTCTCGGCTGCATCCACTTGGAATTCATTCTAAGATGGCATCAAGGAACAATATTACCCTGTGGGGAGCTATGAGGACAAATACATTCAATGGACCACGCTACGCCAGCAAAGGGATCAAGATGTGCACGATCTGACAAATTTGTTCCATACCCTGCACACAAAGTTGGGTATTAAATATTCAAAGATACATTTTGTTGTCAAGTACCACAGCTGTTTGCAGCGATAAATTCAGGAGGAAATGGAGTTACTCGACATTTCCTCACTTGGCAAGGCATATCCCTATGGCACCAAGAGCGAGCAGAAATTTAAGTAGAAGAACCAAGAATTTGGATCCGCGAATCTAAAGCTAGCGAAAAGCGCCCCCGAACTATAGAAAAAGGGGAAAAGCCAAAGTGGGGTGACTCAAAACAACACCACAAATCCAAATAAGGATACGGGGAAGTGATCTAAATTTCATAACAGCCCCACTCACAGGACAAATGAGTGTCGGGCCAAACAATCACTGGTGGCCGAACTGAAGGCACGTGAATCAGATGCATGTTCTGATCCTGAGTCATAACTAGACAAGAGAAATGACAAAGGGAAGTAGATCATTGATGCAGATCCCAGTGCCATTTTTTCCACCACCAAGCTCTATAGGGAGGATCCTCGGGATCCAGAGGAGGGGCAGCACCTATTCTATTCACATATGTGCGTGAAGGGTTCTCCACTCCAATTCCTCATCGATAGTGGAAGCCAAAAGAACCTCATTTCAGCAGAGTTCATGAAGCGGATCGGCCTACCGATCATAGCACACTTGCAGCCATATACCATTGGGTGGCTTCACCAAGGAATAGATCTCCGCATCCACCAGCAGTGTTGCCTTCCATATAACATCAATCTATTCTTGGATGAGGTATTGTGTGATATTTCTCCTCTTGATGTGTCTGATGTATTATTGGGACAACAATATTTATGGAAGCGACATGTTGTGTATGAGTCTAGGACTTGATATGTTGTTATTACTTTGGGTAATAAATTGTACAGGATACCAGAGTTAGTACCGCCTCCTTCCATCTCCTTGAATATTGCAACACAACGCCGTAAGATTGTTTCCCAAACCAGGAAATTTATTTTCCTTACAACTCGCTCACAGGGAAAGAATAATATTGTGGCCACAGCCTCGAAACAGGGCTCCCTTACATGGCTGCAACAGATGGAAAAATTCGTGGAGGAATACGAGGACATTTTCTCCTCAACCACAGATGTTCCTCTAAACTGTCAGGACAGGAAATCCATCGATTTGAACCCCGGCGCACAGCCGCTTGATATTTCCATACCTCATGCGATTACATAGTCAAAATCCACACATGTACTATCTGAGGAAACCAAATTTATTGAACGCATCCAACACGTCCACTAGGAGGTCCACGACATCCTGGACAAATCCAATACCAAGTTAAGAAGAATTTTCCTCTCATGGAGGAGCTTAACGCAATGGGGAACATTGCTTCCTAAGGAGGGAGGAATGATCCAGGTGGATATTGGTGGCCACCCACCAATTCCATTTGGACCCGCACTATCAGTTCTTTCACTTTTTCAGTTTCATCATAACTTGTTATTTTTAGCAGGTTTCTGGGTCTTGAACTTTAGGAGCCGTTTGTAGACCCTAATGATCCAGGTGGATATTGGTGGCCAACCACCTACCATTTTAGCCCCCACAATTGGTTATTTCAGTTTTTTAGTTTCGACACAGCTTGCTATTTTTAGTAGTTTTTCGGGTCCTAAGTTTCAGAGCCATTTTGAGGCCCTAAATGACGTTTTTTGGGAAACGCGGGAGCAACATGGGCCCATGGATTGATGTCTCTCACATCCAAAGTTGTAGGCCTCTGATAGATATTTCTAATGAGGTATGATGCGCATCAAATGGAGATCACACGGCAAAGTTACATCCTCGAGAAGTTGGAACACCAATTTACCCAAACGGGGCCCATAGTTTTGGCGATTCATCTCCTAGGGTTAGGTTTTTGGATGTTTAGGGTTTGCCATTGTTTCCAAATAATAAATAGGCCCATGCACCTCATTGTAACATAGTTCATAGGCCTATATCCACCACATATCTTCTCATAGATAAGCTATGAATGCCCTAGATAGTTTATTTCCATTATATTTGTAAGCATATTTCAGTCGTTTGATTTTAATGAAATAAAGTTTTATTTCCACTGCATCTCTGTGTCTATGTCTATTTATATATTTTATTGTGTTCCTACATAAATCTGGATCACTAGAATCAGAGAGATTTTCTCTTTCTCTATTTTTCTTTGCATGTCCCCAACGCGGTGAGGGTATAAGGAGTTAGGGCTCGATCTGGTTTAACCCTTGCAACATCAGCCTCACAAACCCCAACAAACTCCCATGGTGGAAGAAAAGAAAGACAATGGAGCAGGATATCCTATCAAATTATTTCTTGAGGAGGCCCTCGAGAAACAGAGGAACATGATGATGGATAACTTTGCCCAGATCCTTCAACTATTGCCTACCAGCGGTGCATATACATCCAACAGCCACTCTGCAGGCACCTCTCCTTTCAAGGTAAAGGTCAGCTTTGGAATTCCTGTATTTGAAGGCCAAATATATGCAGACGCCGTAGATATATAGTTAAATTTGCTGGAAGGGTATTTCTCGGTCCATGATTTCTCTGATCGAGAAAATATTACTTTTTCACTCCTCAAAGATGCCCCGCATGTCAAATACTGGTGGGAAACCTACTGTGAGCAGAAGGACGAGAGGGAACCCTCTCTGTTCTCGGACACACCCACTTGTAATTCATTCCGAGATGGAATCAAGGAAGAATATTACCCTATGGGGAGCTATGATGAAAGATACATCCAATGAACCACGCTGCGGGCAACAGAGGAATCAAGATGTGCACAAACTGACAAATTTGTTCCATACCCTGCGCACAAAGTTGGGTATTAAAGATTCAGAGATACATTTGTTTCTCAAGAAACGCAGTTTTTTGCACTGACACATTTAGGAGGAAATGGAGTTCCTCGACATTACATCGCTTGGCACGGCATATCACTATGCCACCAAGATTCATTTCTAAAAATTAAAGCAGAAGAAGCGAGACTTTGGATCCACGAATCTGAAGCCAGGGAAAGGCACCCCTGAACCATAGAACAAGGGGAAAAGCCAAAGCAGGGTGACTCAAAACAACACCACAAATCCAAAGTACACAAGGAAGTGGGGTGAATTTCATAACAACCCCACTCACAGCACAAATGAGTGTCGGGCCAAATAGTCACTGGTGGCCGAACTGAAAGCACCCGAATCAGATGCATCTTCTAATCCTGAGTCATAACTAGACAAGGGAAGTAGATCATTAATGCAGATCTCAATTCCATTGTTGCCACCACCAAGCTCCATAGGGAGGATCCTGAGGATCTAGAGGAGGGGGAGCGCCTCTTCCATTCGCAGATGTGGGTGAAGCGTTCTCCACTACAATTCCTTGTTGATAGTGAAAGCCAAAAGAACCTCATTTCAGTAGAGGTTGTGAAGCGGATAGATGTACCGACCATAGCACACTCACAGCCGTATACCATTGGGTGGCCTCACCAAGGAAGAGATCTCCGCGTCCGCTAGTAGTTCCGCCTTTCGTACAACATCAAACCATTCACGGATGAGGTATTGTGTGATGTTGCTCCTCTTGAAGTGTTTGATGTATTATTGGGCCAACCATACTTATGGAAGCTACATGCTGTGTATGAGTTTAGGCCTTGTTCTATTGTTATTACTTTGGGAATAAATTGTACAGGATACCAGAGGTAGTACCGCCTCCTGCCATCTCCTTTACTATTGCAAAACAACACAGTAAGATTGTTTCCCAAACTAGGAAATTTATTTTCCTTACAACTCACTCATAGGGAAAGAAGAAGATTATGGCCATAGCCTCGACATAGGGCTCCCTTGCATCGCTGCGACAGATGGAAAAAGTCTTGGAGTAATACGAGGACATTTTCTGCTCACCCACAGACGTTTCTCTACAATATTAGGACAAGCACTCCATCGATATGAACCTCGGCACACATCCGCTGATATTTCCATACCTCATGCGATTACAGAGACAAAATCCACACATGTACTGCCTGAGGAAACCAAATTTATTGAATGCATCGAGCACGTTTGCTAGCAGGTCCACAACATCCTGGACAAATCTAATACCAAGTTAAGAAAAATTTTCCTCTCATGGAGGAGCTTAATGCAATGGGGACCATTTCTTCCTAGGGATGGAGGAATGATCCAGGTGGATATTGGTGGCAACCCACCTATTCCATTTGGACCCATACCATTAGTTCTTTTAGTTTTTCAGTTTCAGCACAACTTACTATTTTTAGCAAGTTTTTGGGTCCTGAACTTCCAAAGCCATTTGGACGCCCTAATGATCCAGGTGGGTATTGGTGGCCACCCACCTATGCCATTAGAACCCCCACCATCGGTTCTTTTAGCTTTTCAATTTTGGCACAACTTACTATTGTTAGCAGTTTTTCGGGTCCTAAACTTCCGGAGCCATTTTGAGGCCCTAAACGACATTCTTTGGGAAATCCGAGAGTAAAATAGTTTGTGGACCAGTGTTTCTCACATCCAAATTTTTAGTCCTCATATGTATCTTTATAATGAGTTATGGTTCACGTCAAACATAGATCGCATGCCAAAGTTACGTCCCTGGGAAGTTGAAACACTACTTTAGCCAAACGGGGCCCACAGTTTTGGCGCTTCATCTCCTAGAATTAGGTTTTTGGATGTTTAGGGTTTTCCATTATTGGCCAATAATAAATAGGCCCTTGAGCCTGATTTTAGGCTTTTAGCCACCACATCTCTTCTCAAAGATAAGCTACTAGCACCCTAGCTAGTTTATTTACATTATGTTGGTAAGCATATTTCAGTAATTTGATTTTAATGAAATGAAGTTTTATTTCCACTGCATCTCTGTGTTTATGTCTATTTCTGTATTTTATTGCGTTCCTACATAATTTCGGATCAGTGGAATCAAAGCGGTCTGCTCTTTCTCTATTTTTCTTTGCATCTCCCCAATGCGGTTAGGGTATAAAGAGTTAGGGCTTGATCTGGTTGAACCCTTGCAAGATTAGCCTCACAAACCCCGATGACCTCCCATGGCGGAAGAAAATAAAGACGAGGGAGTCAGAGATCCTATAAAATTATTTCTTGAGGAGGCCCTCAAAAAACAGAGGAATGATATTATGGATAAATTTGCCCACATCTTTCAACGAATGCCTACCGACGGCGCATCTACATCCAACAGCCACTCTGCAAGCACCTCTCCTTTAAAGGTACATGTCAACTTTGAAATTCTTGTATTTTGAAGGCTAGATAGATGTAGACATCGTAGATATATGGTTAAATTTTCTGGAAGGGTATTTCTCGGTCCATGATTTCTCCGAACGAGAAAAGATTACTTTTGCACTCCTCAAAGCTACCCCACATGTCAAAGACTGGTGGGAAACTTATTGTGAGCAGAAGCACGAGAGGGAACCCTCTTTGTTCTCAATTGCACCCACTTGGAATTCATTCTGAGATGGCATCAAGGAACAATATTATCTAGTGGGGAGCTATGAGGACAAATACATATAATGGACCATGCTGCGGTAGCAAAGGGATCAAGATGTGAATGAACTGAAAAATTAGTTCCATACCCTACACACAAAGTTGGGTATTAAATATTCAAAGATACATATGGTTCTCAAGTACCACAACTCTTTGTAGCGATACATTCAAAAGGAAATGAATTTCCTTGACATTACCTCGCTTGGCATGACATATCCCTATGCTGCCAAGATCGAGTAGAAATTTAAGTAGAAGAAGAGAGACTTTGGATCCTCGAATCCGAAGCCAGGGAAAGGTGCCCCCGAACTGCGGAATAAGTGGCAAAGCCAAAGTGGGGTGACTCAAAACAACACCACAAATCCAAGGAAGGAAACGGGGAAGTGGTGTGAATTTCATAATAGGCCCACTCATAGCACAAACAAGTGTCGGGCCAAATAGTCGCTGGTGGCCAAACTAAAGGTACCCGAATCAGATGCATGTTTTGATCTTGAGTCAGAACTATACAAGGGCAATGAAAAAGGGAAGAAAATCATTGATGTGGATCCCAGTGCCATTTTTTCCACCAAATATCTCCTTAGGGAGGATCCACAGGATCCACAGGAGGGGGAGCGCCTCTTCCATTCGCAGATGTGGGTGAAGGGTTCTCCACTGCAATTCCTTGTCGATAGCGGAAGCCAAAAGAACCTCATTTCAGCAGATTTCATGAAGCGGATTGACCTACCGACCATAGCACACTCGTAGCAGTATACCATTGGGTGGCTTCAGCAAGGAAGAGATCTCCGCGTCTGCCAGTAGTGCCGCAATTCGTGCAACATCAAGCCATTCACAAATGAGGTATTGTTTAATGTTGCTCCTCTTGATGTGTCTGATGTAGTATTGGGACAACCATACTTATGGAAGTGACATGTTGTGTATGAGTCTAGGCCTCATTCTGTTATTATTACTTTGGGAAATAAATTGTACAGGATACTAGAGGTAGTACTGCCTCCTGCCATCTCCTTGAATATTGCAAAACAACACAGTAAGATTGTTTCCCAAACCAGGAAATTTATTTTCCTTACAAATTTCTCACAGGGAAAGAAGAATATTGTGGTCAGAACCTCGAAACAGGGCTCCCGTGCACGATTGCAGCAAATGGATAAAGTCATGGAGGAATACGAGGACATTTTATCCTCATCCATAAAGGTTCCTCTACACTGTTAAGACAAGCACTCCATCGATCTGACCCCTGGCGCACCGCCGCCTGATATTTTCATACCTCATGTGATTACATAGACAGAATCCACACATGTACTGTCTGAGGAAACCAAATTTATTGAACACATCCAACACGTCCACTAGCAAGTCCATGACATCCTGGACAAATCCAATACCAAGTTAAGCAAAATTTTCCTCTCATGGAGGAGCTTAACACAATGGGGAACATTTATTGCTAAGGAGGTAGGAATGATCTAGGTGGATATTAGTGGCCACCCTCCTATTCCATTTGGAACCGCACCATTAGTTCTTTCAATTTTTCACTTTCAGCACAACTTACTATTTTTAGCATGTTTTCAGGTCATGAACTTCTGGATCTGTTTGGAGGCCTTAATGATCCAGGTAGATATTGGAGGCCACCCACCTATTCTATTTTAACCCCCACCATCAGTTCTTTCAGTTTTTCAGTTTTGGCACAAGTTACTATTTTTAGCAGTTTTTCGAGTCCTGAACTTCTGGAGCTGTTTTGAGGCCTTAAACGACATTTTTTTTGGACAACTAGAAGAAACATGGGTCCATGGACTGATGTTTCTCACATCCAAATTTTTATTCCTCGGATAGATATTTTTAACGAGGTATGGTGTGTGTCAAACAAAGATCGTATGCCAAAGTTACGTCCCAGGGAAGTTGAAACATCAATTTACCAAAACGGGGCCCATAGTTTTGGCGCTTCATCTCCTAGGGTTAGGCTTTTGGATGTTTATGGTTTTCCATTGTTTCCAAATAATAAATAGGCCTCGAGCCTCATTTTAACACAATTCAGAGGCTTGTAGCCGCCACATATCTTCTCAGAGATAAGCTACCTGCACCCTAGCTAGTTTATTTCCATTATGTCTGTAAGCATATTTTAGTCATTTGATTTTAATGAAATGAAGTTTTATTATGTTGTATCTCTGTGTTTATATATATTTCTGTATTTATTGCATTCCTGCATAAATCCAGATTATGCATGCACTCAGAGGAATGACCTAAAGGAATTGCACAATTGAGATGAGGGAATTTCCTAATTAATAGGTTCCTAATTCCTAGAGGAACAACACAGGGAATTAGGAACTTGGAGGATTAGAATTTTGTCTAAGTTTTGGTAAGGTTTAGTTAATCAAGGAGAGGATAGAAGATACAAGTGCAATTTGAGCTCAAGCTTGAGCTAAGCATATTGTATTCTTCCAGATTATTTGATTAATGCAATACATATAGTAAGACGTTTTGAGCAGTTGATTAACCCTAGGAAAATATTTGTGTATGTGTGTTGAATCTTGATGAATGTTAAGGATTTGTGTTATATTTCATGAATTTTCTTCTGCATATCAATAGAGTAGCTTCTAGTCTTATGATTTATTAAATTTCATGAGTGGTTTAGAATCTATACATTAATTTCTACATGGTATCAGAGCTAGATTCACAGTAGAGAATACATTTCAAAGTTGTCTTTGCAGGAGGATCGTATTTGTAGGATCAATTCTTCAAATCTAGAAGGATAGTTTTCTATGGACTAAGACTTGAGTATGCCCTTAATGGAAGCTCGAATTATGTTACCAGGAAAGACCGCATGGAGGCAGTGTTGGAAAATAATGGGTTGAAGGAATTTGTTGAGAGTGACATTCTGAAACCAGCAACAACCGATACTCAGAATGTAGCAGAATGGAAGAAGTGTGTATCCAGGGTGAGGAGAACCATATTAGAGGGAGTATGAGACCATAATGTCTCAAATATGAATGGTAAATAGACTTTGTATACAATGTCAAGAGCATTGACAAATCTATTCCATAATAGTAGCGACCAGAGGAAGCTGACACTCAAGGAAAAACATTGAAGTATCAAGATGCAGAAGAATGACTCAATTTAGTTGTATCTATGTAGGTTCACATAGTGTAATGTTGAACTTCTAGGATTCAGTTTCATAGTATAAGATAATGATTTGGTGAGCCTATCCCTTCTAGGCTTTCCCAAGAGTTAGCACAACTACCAAGATTCGGTAAATGGGAGGGAGAAAGCACCAAATTGGGAACGAATCTGGTCTGATTTAGTACATGAAGAAATAAGGCATAGTAATAGAGACATGACCTCATCCAAAGAAGAGGAAGAGGAATTTCCATTAGTTAGGAAAGGAAGGAAGGCCAAGCGGAATAAGTCCCAAGGTGAGGCTAATTCCATCCAAGAGGACAAGAAAAAAGACTTGTCCAAAATTAAGTGCCTTCATTGTCACAAATTCAAACACTATGCCACGAAGTGTCCACACAGGAAAGAAAGTAAGAAACAACCTACATTAGTAGTAGTATGTGAAGCTTTGGCTTCACAGTTGAAGCTTGAATTTACTCTCATCACATGGATGGGGAGCACAATGATGGGAATCATTGGTATCTGGATAATGGTGCCTCATTCCATATGACGGGGAATAGAGATTTTTTCAATGACTTGGAGGAGAAAGACCTCCATATGAACATTGAGTTTGGAGATGATGGGAGGTATATCACGACTGATATTGGTAAATTCACCTTTCATGGGGATTATTTCTCCCCTCTAATCCTCAAGGATGTGATGTTTTTTCAGGCTCTAAAGAATAATATGGTTTCCATCACAGTATTGGAAGATTATGGCTACAATGTGATATTTTAAAAAAGAAAGGAATTCCTAAGACACATCACCATGAGATAGGTGAAGCAGTTTGGTGCTTGAGTCAAGAAATTGTATGCACTTGAGGTAGAATATTCATGCAAATCCTTTAGGAGAAAGGAAGAGACTAGAGATATGGTGGTTGAGAGGGAGCATGTTAAACCTCTCAACATGCATCCTCACAAGAAGCCTCAGGAAGTTGTGGAGAAGCCAGAAATAGAGAAGCGCAGAGGATGAAGAGTGGAGACATCCACTCAAACAAAGACCTCCAATAAGGGGAAATTTTGACCTAAGTGGAAAGAGGGAGCACATGCATCCATACCTCTAGGTGTGAGGTAGAGCGATGTCGAAAGCCCTAGTATCAGATTTGAAGAAATTTGGGTAGGTTCTGTTATCACCCTAGTAATTTCCTAAGTTGTGGGATTTGAGTTTTTAGTCTAAAAACACTAGGTGTAACCAAAAACCTACTTCAAATCCTAGGATCTAACCTTCCTAGAATTTAGAGAGGGCTCTCTCTTTAAGATTTATCGTTGTTTTTTATTTATGTTTTTAGGCTAGTTATGATAGAAAAATTGGTTTTGTTTTTTAAAGGTTTTCGTGGGTAAAAATCACTTAGGATTAAACTAGAGAGAGATCTACTTGTCCATTGGGATATGGAGTATAATTATAGATAGCATTACTAGAATGCAAGGCGAAAGGGGTACAAATGTATTCATGGCAAGGTGGATAACCCTCAGAGATTTGGGGAAAGGTTTTTGATGAAATGGTATGATCGGGAGAAAGGGAAATGAAGGATCCTTTGATCTGGAAAATGGAAGAAGGAGGCAGAGGTCAAACTGAAGTAGGATAAATGAAGGATTTCTAACACCGGAAATCAACAGAAAACATTTAAATGGTATCTTAGTTAAAAACAGGGAGCAAAAGGCTCATCCTATAGTAATATTCCTAGTTACAGATTAAGATAGATCAAACACATAATGAATTGCATGAAACTCAGAAAATAAACAATGACAAGAAGAAATGCACTTCACTTTTCAACTTATCGCATGAATCCTAAATTATGATGCCACTTAAGCTTTGTCCAATCTGCTACTTTGAATTCAACACATGAGAGCCTCTAATGTATCAGCAAAAGTCTATAGTAATCTTAGAAATTTTATTCCACACTTAACACTTCTAATACATAAGTATTTATACAAAATGTTGTTTACGAATATTCTATAGAAATGTAGGAATAGCTTTAGGAAATATAAAATATCTTTACAAAATAAGAGGGACAACTTCTTAACAAATTAGCAAGCTGTCCCGTTATCCAAAATATATAGAACTACTTTATCTAGTCAAGTAGCTTTGAATGATTTTTTGTCCTACTTTGCTGGCTGTTTAGAAAATATCTTTGTTTGAGTTGCCTTGGCTAACACACTTTCTTCTGATACTCTTTAACGTTGCCTCTTTAAACGCTGATACACTTTGACTGATTTTTCACTCTTTACTCCTGAAAAATATGTCTTGCTGTGGTAAAAAATCATTTGACTTTTTCTTTATTTCATTGTTTTTGTTGGATTATTTTTGGTGAAATATTCTTCATTGTTTTACCTTTTGATTGTTACATTAAATTTGTGAATACTTGCCATTGCTCTGCATTTGGAATTTTCACATTTTTTAGCTTTCTAAAGTTCTCATCGACATCTGTGTACCTTGCAAAGGTAGGTTTGAAAACAAAAAGATGCCTAATCTCGTGCTGAAGAAAAAACATGTCTTCAAAATATTGAAGGATGACCTTTCCTATAGGAGTTCTGAGTGGCAGTGGTTTATTAACTTGTTCTTTTGAAAACTCCCTTATCTTCTTATCATAATATTTTTGGGGCATTAGTTTCTCATTAAAGACATGAATTTCTGGCAAGCCCTTCTTTCTCAAGTCTGTATACTTTACCATAAACTTTGTTATGGACACATTCATTACTCCACACTTCTCTTCTAACTCTGCTCTGTTCTTACTGTTCAATAAAGTAATGAGTTTTAAAGCCTGTGATGGCTTATCAGCTAACTCATCCTTGGTTTTCTGAATCTCTATTTGGGCTACCAATAGTAATTATCTCTGCTCATATATGACCTGAATTGAAGACCATTGAGAATGTATGGCTTCAATAATATTTGTCCAAAGATGATTCTTGATGTAGGAAATATGTTCAGTAAATGTTAACTCATTTTTTAAATTCTTTATTTGTTCTTCAAGTCTTATGGCCTTTTGTTCATGTTTTTTAGCAGTTATCAGTGCTATTTTGTTGGAGGCTTCAAGACTTTGAATTGCCTTTTTTAAGCTATTTATTTCATTGTTTTTCAAGCACATTTCTTCCATAGCTTTCACTATTTTACTTGCTCCATAATTTTGTTGTACCTGTGTTGTTGAAGAATCTGTGGCTGATGTAGTAGCTGAA
Source organism: Pinus albicaulis (assembly GCA_034641835.2). NCBI lineage: Eukaryota > Viridiplantae > Streptophyta > Pinopsida > Pinales > Pinaceae > Pinus > Pinus albicaulis. Next base: position 1,019,762,016 of record CM076583.1, on the reverse strand, counting down.
TGCACTAACACTGCAGTTTCCAATGGCTCATTAGGTGCTAATTTTTCTCCCAAAGTAGAAACCACAGCTGAAGTAATAACTGTAGGAATAGTTGGAGCTTCAGTTTCCTTTACAGTTTCTTTCTCCTTAACAAGTTCATCCATTTGAGTCTCCATTTCTTTAATCTGAGCAGTTAACTTGAGGATCAACTGCATCATCTCTTCTTTTTCTGTTTGATCCTAAAGTATTTCTTTGGTCTGTGGGTTCTCACTTTGAGGAAGCTTCAGTTGTTTCCTCAAATCAGAAATATCATCATTTTTCTTTTTAATCAAAACTTCAGCAGCCTTAACATCTAAGGGATCAATTCCCACTTGCAAAACTAAGTCTTCTAAGGCCTTAATCCTTATATCTTTGGCATAAAGGGATCCCTTATCTAGTTTCATTTGATCCTACAGGTTAATAATGGTATTTTGCAACTTAGTAGCACTCATAGCCTTTGTCACCATAGTTGAATATAGCATTTCACAACTGTGTCTATGGAATTCTATTTGGTCAAGCTCATGAATGTTTTTAGTATCTACCTCAAACTCCATCTCTTTGTAATCTGCTACTGTTTTTGGTGTTGAAGTAGTTCGCTACAAGAATGACATAATCATTTTATTTGTGGAATAGTCAAAGGTTGTCAGTAGCCTATTCTGATTCCCTAGTTTTTTCTTAAGAAACAGAGAGTAAATATCATATTTGATTTCTTCATTATTTTTCTTGATTTGCTTATACTTTTATTTAATATATAAGTATTTTTCCTCAGCTGTCTGTGAGGAAGAAGCATCCATATTTTGGGATTTTTCAATCATCTGAGTATATTTTTCTTTAGCTGCTGTTTGTTCCTTTTCAATCTTTGCTAGAGTCTCATTAACTATCACTGTGGCTTCATCATTGTTTACCTGAGGCTCATTTGTATCCTCAACATCAATTATCTTTTCTTTTCCTATGGAACTGAATTTGAGCCTTTTGTTGTAAATCAACTTGAATTTTTTCTCTATGGTCATCTTATTTGTATAAGTTAATTCATCTCTGTCTCTTTTTGTTGAAGTTTCAAGCTGTTTTGCAACTACCATAGCTTGTGTAGTATCCATTTTTTCTGTTGGCTTTGTATTGGTTGTTGTATCTATCAGAGTGTTTTCCATCCACTCTATCTGATTTGCAAAATTCTCAATTTCTGGCTTAAGTTCATGTAAAAATGGTGTAAGTTTGCATTTATCTCTTAAATTATTCAAGATCCCTTGAGGATCATAGTTCCATGGAAGGCTCTCCTAAAATTTAAATCCTGCTAACATCTTGGTGATTTTATTTTTTGCTTGTCTGCTATTGATGATAAAAGGCCCAACTTGATTTTTAATCTTGAATTGGGTCTTTTTTCTGGTAGCTAGGAAATTGATGGAGTCAGAATTTAGAATTTGCCTTAAGTATTCCAGTGCAAAAACTCTCATGCACATGTATTTTGGCCCTCTAAGTCCATTTTTTTGCAATGAAATTGGAAAATTGTCTGCTTGGAAGAATAGTAACAAATGAAACAAATATGATGAGTACCTAAACACCCCTTCAGTGGGTAGTTTGGTCAATTGGTGATGAATGCTATCAGCTATGAAATTGGCATAATCAAAGATGAGTGTAGGGGGTTGACTTGGAGATAAAATGGATAGGAAGCCAAGAATGGATTCATTAGTGAATTCATCTGTGAAATATCCTGGTATAAAAGATAACATGGAAATAACATGCCTTGACCCTTCAGGAAATTTGGCAGTTGAATAAGGAGGGTTCAATTTAGGGATGTCAACATGAGCAGGCATAAAGTTCTGAAATATCTTAAACCTCTTTGGGAAATCCAGGTTTAAGTATAACTAGGTTAAATATTCAATAGAAAGGGGAACTAAATTGGGATCAGATGGTAATTGCAGCATTTAATGTATGGATTTTACTGTGATTGTAAAAAGGACCTCCATGTCTGCATTAACAATACTTATTTTTTATGGTACATAATGCTTTTGACACAGTCTGACAAGGTCTTGGCCAGGATGAGTCAAAGCAACTACATACAGGGGAAAATGTGTCTCCCAGATAGGAATTTCATCTCTATCAAGGCATTTATCATAACACCAATTGTGGATTTCCAGAAGGTTAAATTCTATCACAGGGTCAGCAATCTTGTAATCCATATCAGTTAATGGAATGATTTCTTCAGTAGGTAGTGGAGGCTGAAGTGGATTTACAGACACAGTTGTTTTAGCAGTAAGTGCAGGAGTAGATTTGATGGCTTTGATGGCTCATATTTGGGAGGCTTGGATCCACCAGGTTTAATATGCTTAGAACCCCCAACTTTGGTTGTCATCTATTTCTTAGTCATTTTTGAATAACTAATGCAAGCTTAAACTGGTTGCAAGAGTTGATTTATTTATATAGAGGATAATTTTAGCAATTTATATGAAAAAGATAGTCTTCAAGTGATTTCTTTGATCAATTAGGCTTTTTGGGTATGCAAACTAGTTTAAGACATAAAACAAGGGTTTTCTGAATAATTTGGACTATAAAAGGCGTTTCCAAGAGATCTGTAGGCCTGAAACCCTTTTCTGGGGTAAGAATTGACCTTTAGAGATCGTAAGCTGAGGAATTTAGTTTTTACAGGGGTTTTTACGGACACAACAATTTCTGGGGAAAATTTGTGAGGGTTTGGCCTGTTTTGGGCATTTTTGGGCAATTTCTATAGTGAATTTTTATATTCGAAAGCTTGTTTCGCTTAAAGACATTTCAGAATTGACTGTGCAGGGTATTAAACTGTCGAAAAATACCTTTAATTTGTAGGTATTTGAATACTTGAAAGGGTTTCTGAAATGTTGAGGCCGAATGAAGGTCAGTTCTAGCTTACTGGTGCATTAAGTGGTTTAGTCAGTCTTCAAAAGGGAAATCTATGGTCAAATTTGGTTTTGAATTCGAATTTGATAACAAGGGCTTGAACACAGTCGAGAGGTTTTAATACAGTCAGGCGGAGCTTCTTTTTCAATTTGGAATACACAACTATACATTAAAAAGGTATAACAAAGGTTTAAAACTTTGATATTCATCTCTCGTAATGCATTAATTGCAGGTCCCATCAAATGGCAGGCAGAAATTTTGCTTTTAAAATGTGAAACCATCAATGGTTTTCACGTTGGCTTGGGGTGGTAAGCTGTATTTTCCAAAACAAATGTGATCGAATAGTTTTGTGCCACGTCGAAGGAGGCGGAAATGGGAAAACCACTCATTTCGTGTCCATTTTGGCTTTGGGCAAACATTTGGTTTACGAGCACGATATGGATCTTGCACTGTCGGATCATCGGGAAGGGAGCGAACGGCTGAGATTTGCTGGAAAGTTACGGTCGAATAGATGTGGGACTGGGGTTTAAATGATATGCGTTGTTGGTTTTTTTATAATAAAACCTTTGTATGATATGCGTTTATAATCAAAGTTTTATATTCAAAGGGGTTATATATAAGCAGGCCTTATGTTCAGTAAAAAGGGTTTAAAACGTATATGAGTGGGGCGCATGGAATTATGGGTTTTAACCTTGGGTTAATTATATATAAAACTTGAGGTTTTATATAATGGGAAAGTCACACTTTAACCTTGGCTTGAGTTTATGCAGGGAGGTAAGTGTATTTACCAAGGCACGAGGGTTTAAATCTTTATAAAAAGACTTAATATCTCTTTAACACTTAGGATAAAATGTGGTGGGTCGGGAAATGTTTTCGCGTGTTTAAAATACATAGGATATGTATAAAAAGCCTTTTTTCATTTTTAGTTTTATTATATAGTTTTATAATTTTGGAGGGGTCCATAACCATAGGGGGTGGGATATTAGATTAATGTCAATTTTCGACCAAAGGGGTATAACTTGGGATTTTAATTCGGCATGTGCATATTAACTTTGGTCTAAAAACTATATAATAGTGGGTTTTAGGGGGATATTTACATAAAAGGAATTATATAGTAGGGTGAGGTAATTTTAGTGATTTAATAGCATAAGTTAGGAATTAATATGACATGGGGAAAGGAATACACAAAATACACTTATATGACTAAATTTTAAAAGCAAAGCTTATTATGTCAGAACTTCACCACTTTTACTCAGGATAGAGTGTTTTTTAAGGGTTTGTATGCTTTATGAATGAAGGGAGTTAATCAAATGGGTTTTTATGTATCATTAAGTAAAAACTGAGTTTTTACTTATGAAAATGAATTAAATGTATGAATGATGAATGAATATTGGTGAGGGGGGATTTATCATAAGAATTCAACATTTTCCACTATCCAGTCACTAAGCCTTGGGTCTGGTCCCAACAGAAGTCAGAGAAATGCTCTGAGCCTCTTTGACTGGAAGTGTAGAATATTGAAGACTTACAGGGGAAGGGAAATTAGTGATTTTTTCCCAGTGAAGAATATTTACATGATTTTTCCCACTTCTTTCTACCTACCCAACATTACTCTAACATATTTTCTTCCTTTTAGCAAGTGCATTTAACCTTGCTACCTTGAGACATTTTGTTCTTTTGAAAGCATAAAAACTATCTAATTCTACCTTATTTCATCCAAGGGCTCAGATTAAACTAATGAGCTCCTCATTATTCTCTACCTATCTACTGATTAGTCAGAATTACATTTTCTAGCTAGTGTTTATTCACTATCTAAAACATGGAAATTTAAAAAAAAAAAAAAAACATGACAAGTCAAGATTAAACAGTTTAACTCATCATGGATTATGGCATTTATTAACACTCTACCATAATCATTTTCAAAAAGCAAAAAGTAGTGGAATTTGGACTTGCACACTTTCATGTTTTATTTTCATCTTTTTCTTTTGGGGTCTATATTTTTTAATTCCTCTGATCTTTCTTTTAGTACTTTTACCCTCTTTTTGATTTTGTATTTTATTTTTATTTTTTAAACAAACTATGGGAAAACAACTTGCGAAAAGTAAGGTATGTACTATTTTACAAGAATATCATAAGTCAATTCCAAATTATGAATCCTATACTTATAATACCCTAACAGTGGCTTCACATGGGGATGACATTTCCTGGTGAAATGTCAAGAACTCTAATACTAGTAGCCTTCAAATTTGACCTTGATGATCCAGTAATTGTCTTTTGTTTTCTGCAAAAACTCATATTTATGAAATTTTACTCTTCAAAGCTTAGGGCCTTCTCTCTAGGCTTCAACTTTGGAAATAAAATATCCAATACACTCTAAAATTCAATGAATATTTACAATGATGTAAAAAAGTAACTGAGACTAACTATTGGTTAACTCAGAAGAATAGTAGTGTTTGAGCATTCTACCATTAACTGGTCCTTCTTGAATATCTATTCCATCCAAATATTTGATGAAGAAAGCATTGTTACCCCTATATCCATAAATTACATATGGTCCTTTCCATAGAAAGTCAAACTTTCCATGCTTGCCTTTTTCTTCTCTCTTGGAATCCCATTTTAATACTTTATCTCCAATGAAAAAATCATTTTCTTTACTTCTTTTCTCAAAAATCTTCTTGATTTTATCTTGAATGACTTGATATTTTTCATAGAATTCTTCCCTTGTTTGTTGTAGATGTATAGTCTGATTTATCCTCCTTTGTATATCATTTAGCTCCACTTGTGATTCTTGAATGATCTTCATTACTGGAACACCCAAGGATGATGAAAATACTGCATCCATCCCATAAAAAATTTGATAAGGGGAAATTCCAATTGACTTTTTGGTAGTAAGTCTATCTGCCCATAAGGCATAGACTAACTTTTTATTCCAAGTTTTCTTGTTGTCTTCAAGTAGTTTTTTAATGATATTCACAAGGCTTTTATTTGAATATTCAGCTAGGCCATTACCCTGAGTGTAATAAGCATTAGAGTGGCCTAGGGTAATATGCTACTTGTGATAGAAGGCAATAATTTTCTTAGATTTAAATGTTGCTGCATTATCAGTAATTATTTTCTGTGGCCATCCAAATATAGATAAAAGATTGTTTTCTATGAAAGAGATAATGACTGAGTCAGTGGCTTGTCTGGTAGGAATGGATTCAATCCACTTAGTAAAGTAATTTGTGGCAGTCAAAATCCACTTATGTTGGCCAGAGGATGGAGGGTGAATTTCTCTAATGAAGTCTAAACCCCATTGTTGAAATGGCATTTCAGTTGAAATTGGCTTTAGGGGTAAAGGTAACAACTTCTTTTTTCCTTCAAAAATTTGACATTTGTGACATGAAGTAACAAATTTCTTAGCATTAGCAAACAAGGTAGGCCAGTAAAAACCAGCTCTAAGAATCTTATCTGCAGTACTTTTCCAATATAAGTGTCCTCCACAGTCACCTGCATGAAATTCTTCAAGAATTTTTTCAGCTTCTGATTTTAGTAAACAGTTCAGTAATATCCCACTTTGTTCTTTCCAAAAAAGCACATTATCCAAAATACAAAATCTCATTACTTTAAGTTTAATAAATTTGGCTTTAGTCCTTGTTAATCCAGGAGGAGCTTGTAAGTGTGTAAGTACAAAGATAATATCTGAGTACCATGGTGAAATTAGAAAGGCTTCAATGATAAATGGAGTTGTCATCTCTTCCTAGTTATCAACCTGAGCAATAAAATTTATATCTAATGCATTTCAATTGGATTCAACCATCAATCTGGATAATCCTTGTCCTTTGATGAGTTTAGTTGATTTAATCTCTATGTCATATTCTAGGATAGTGGCAATCCACTTTCCTCTTCTTCCCTCAGGACCATCTTGAGTGGAATGTCTTTTACTACAGAATTAGGGACATAGGCAATAATGTGGGAGTAAAGAATGTAAAATCTGAAATATTTTATAGCTTTAACCAAGTATAAGGCTTTTTTCTCCATTATGTTATATTTCAGAGGTGCATCCCTAAGGGTTTTACTGAAAAAGGCTATAGGTTGTTCAAAACCTTGATTGTTATTCTGCAGTAGAACTGTAGCAATGGTATGCTCTGAGGAAAATGAAAAAATTATAAAGTCCTTTTTGAAATCTGGACTGATTAAGACTGGTGTTTTAGTTAAAGGTTGTTTAATAGAGTCAAATAATTTTTTTTCTTCAACTGTCCATTTTAAAATCGAGTCCTTTTTAAGCATGTTATTCAGTTCTCTGATGATTTCTGCTAAGTTAGAAACAAATATTCTTAAAAAATTAATTTTACCTAAAAATGCTTGTAACTCTTTGATATTTCTAGGTGGATGAATGTTTAGAATGGCCTCTATTCTTGCAGGATCTATCCTAATACCTTCCTTTGAAATTATGTGTCCTAGTAACTTACCTTATTCTAAACCAAAAAGAGTCTTCTTAGGGTTTAAAGATATACCATATTTTCTACATTTAATAAAAACTTGTCTCAAATGATCCAAGTGTTCATTATCTAACTTAGAAAAAATAGTAATATTATCTAAATAAATAACCAATAAGTCACGTATTTCCTTTGCAAAGGCTATGTCCATAGCCCTCTGAAAGGTAGCTCCAGCATTCATCAAACCGAAAGGCATTTTCACATACATGAAACTGCCTGAAGGCGTGGTAAAAGTTGTCTTAGCTTGGTCTTCCTTTTGAAGAAGAATCTGGTTGTATCCTGAAAAACCATCCAACAAAGATATCCTGGAAGAACAAACTACCCTTTGTAAAATATGATCCATCTTGGGTAAAGGGTAATTATCCTTCAAAGATACTTTATTGAGATTCCTAAAGTCTACACATAATCTGATTTCACCTGTTTTATTTATGGTAGGTACTAAGTTTGAAACCCAATCAGAATATCTAATTGGTGCAATGATTTGGGCATCATACATGCGTTTAACTTCCTTTTCTATCAAAGGTAATAATACGGAATTAATCCTCCTCAATTTTTGTTTAAACGGTTTTTGGTCATCTTTTATGGGAATTTTGTGTTGGATAATGTTTCTGTCATAAGCTTTAAGATTTTCATAACTCCATGCAAACACATCCTGATATTCCTTTAAAAGTTCAATGTATTTTTCTTTTTCTTTAGGAGGTAAAGATTTTGACAGTTTAATCATTTTTGGCTTTAATTCTGTCCCAATGTTACATTCCTCAATGTCAAACCTGACTGGTTCCATTTTTGGCTTTTTAGGCACATCATTGGAATAAAAAAGGTCCTCCAAAGGGGTTAAGCCTTTAGGAAAAAAGTTATCTTTCAAATCTAACATGTCAATTTCTTCTTCAATGATTTCCTCTATATCTACTTTCTCTAAGTTATCAATGTCAGATTAAGTAAATACAGTGGGTTTGTTAAATTTGTGTGCATTTATAGTATCTATTTCACAATTAAAATCTGAATCTATATTACAATTTGAATCTATCTTACAATTTTGAAATTCTTCCTCATTACTCAAAAAATGATAAATCTGTTCATCTTCAGAGAAAATATACCAGTATTTGACATTGTCTGGGAAAATGGGTCTATATTTAACTTCAGCAACATACCTATGTGTTGGTTGAAAAGGCAAGTTACATGTGTTAGCAAATGTTGCCAAACAATGTGCTTGAATGTTCTATTTTCTTGGTATATTAGCAAACTTACATTCCAATAAATCTTCACATAAATCAATTGTTGTATCTCTATATCTGGCTAATCTAGGATTATGAACAGAATACTCTGCATTTATTTGTCTTATGACTAATTCTGAATCTCCCATGATTAAAATTATTTTACCTCCTAAATTTCTGATGATTTGGAGGCCTAAGATAAGTGCCTCATACTTTGCCATGTTATTAGTACATTTGAAGTTGAGTCTAAAGGCATGTCCTTCTGAATGACCTGTCTCAATGTTTGTGATCCATATTCTAGCTCCTACTCTTGTTTTGTTCACAGAGCCATCAAAGTGTAAGTGCCAAGGGGCTTCATGAAAAATATTTCCATTGTTTGGTTTTTGTTTTATGTCAATCAGTTCAGTTTGGATTTCATTGTTATCAGAGTTACATAAAATGAAGGAATCAAGGTCAGTTGGTGTTGAATAAATGGGTTAATTTATGGATCTTTCTACACTGCTAACCATGAATTTCATTAAAGTTTCCCTATAAAGTTTCTTGGGCTGTCCAAATACTGATATAGTAGCATAGCTCATGTCTAATTGTAGAGATCCCTACAAATTTTCTCCCCATGAGTGAGAAAGAAGCATACCATACTTTGGTGGGATGTCAGCTACTACAATATCCATAACCATGCTCTTACTAGGATACTGAACTAAATTCACACACAAGTCTCTAATCAATCATATGCACTTAACTTTGCTAGAATCAAATGAGAACAAATCTTTATAAGGCCTGGTTATTTCTAGATTAAGAGTTTCCATGATGGATTTAGGCATTAAGTTATGGGAAGCTCCTGAATCTAACATAGCATTGTGTAAAATCTGATCGTGAATAGTAAGGCTGATATAGAAAGGAGGGACTGATCCATTTGAATGCTTACCATTTACATCAGGGCCAAAAATAAACTCTGGTTGATCATTATTCAAATTAATGGCATCTTCACCATCATTCATATTCAAAATTTTAGTAATTGTTGATTTATATAAGTCATTTTTTACCAATTCAGTTAAAGGAATTGGTATTTTTAACTTAGTTATTTCATTTTGAATGTTGAATGAGGATTGAGACTTACTAATCTGAAGTAATTCATCTTTTGTAACTGTTATTTGAGTCGGTTTTTCTTGATTTTCAACAGATGTAATTTTATATTCGGTTGTTCTAATATTCTCTGTCTGAGTTTCTTGACTTTTTCTATTTTTAATTCTTTTTTCAGGGATAGTTTGTGTGGCAGCAGATGTTCTATTAGACTTTGAATTTTCAACAGCTATTTTTGTATTATCAGTTTTAGGATTTGTTGATTTAGAATCAGCAGGATTCTTTTTAGGATCAGGGATTGTTGTTTTTATTGAATTAGAGGCTTTTGTAGTATTAGCTTTTGGTGCATATTTGGAAGATTGAGCTACTTCATCAGTAATATCAACAATATTGAGATTTTTTGGTTTTTTAGGACTAGAAGGATTGGAATTTTGCTTGTTTTCCCTTGAGAGAATTTGCAAAACTTTTGTTTTTGGGGCTTCTACATTATTTTTAGTTTTATTTTGGGAATTGTTTTTTGTAGAAGATTCATTATTTTTCTTATTTCTAAGGTTATACTGACTATGAATTTCATTAATGGAAAATTCATAACCTTGTTTGTATTCAAAGGATTCACTTGAGTTTAATTTGAGTTGTTGAAGCTCAAATAGTTCCAGATCTTCCTGAGTGAGGAAAATGGTGTTGTTTTCATCTATTCCCATTAGATGATTGATTTCATCCTCATCTTCATCATTATTTTGAGAAATTTTAGCATAGTTCTCTTGAAATGGGGGCCTAATATTTTGATCAGGAGCAGCTTCTTTAGCTTTTCTAGGGTTATTGTTTTTTCTGAAATTGGGATTTCTGATTTGAGGTTGATTATCCCATTGAGGTTTTCTATCTAAATTATATAATATTTCAACCACCTTTTCTAAAGTTTTAGCAAGGAAATCCAATTTAACATCTAAGTTTGAACTTTCTTCTTTAATTGTAACTCTTCTTTCATTTCTAAGTTTGGCTTTCCTAGCTAAAATGTTAATTTCTAAACTAACAACATCTAATTTCATTTTCTCTAAGGTTTCAACATCTCTTTCTCTTAATTGATATGCCATATCTGTATCAAATCCATTAGGGAATTTGAGCAGTACAGAGTAAGGTGTTGGTTTGAGAGCTGCAAGAATAGCATTATAAACACTGTTATACCTAGTGCAATAACCTTGTACAGACTCAGTAGGAGATCTTTTCAAAGAATCAAACTCAGATAAAATTTGAAGGGGGTTCTTTTTTCTTTCCCATTTATTTAAAAATATTCTATGAAATGCTGCTAAATCAGCCATACTACCAACAACTAAGTTTTTGAACCATTTTTTAACTTCTCCTGTCAAACTTTGGGTAAATAACCTCATCTAGACATATGACTCATCAATTTCATAAATTTCACAGTAATCTGTCATTTTGGTTACATGTTGCTGAGCAGTATATTGTGAAATGCCATCAAACAGTGGTACATTATTTTGGTAATCTTGAGGCATAGCATGGAGGTTTTGAGGTAAAACAAGGGGAGCATACCTTGTATCCATGGCTTGAAGCTTTGCTGAACTGGGAGGTATAACAGTAATGATAGGGGCAATGTTGGATATGGTAGCTGAAGAAACAACTACAGTTGAAGAGTTGGGAAATGAAGATGGTATGTAAATGGTACTACTAGGAAATAAAGATGTGGTGCTTATAAAATTTGATTGCAAAGTAGTGGATGCAGTGGATTGAGTGGATAAAGGAAATAATATCCTAGGCTACAAAGGAAACTTAGGAATGAAATGGTCTGTAGATGAACTTGCAGAATTATTTATAAATGAAGTGAAAACATATAAAGATGAGTCTGATGTTGGTATTACTGTTGTGTGCAATTGAGAAACTGCAGGTTTTATGTAAGATAACAAATGAGATAATTCAATAGCTTCATCAATACATTTAATCAATGAAATATTAATCTTTTCAACTATATTTTGATATTCAGATTTACTTGACTTTGTTCCTACTAATATATTTTTCTGTTTTGCATTCAAAAATGAAAGGAAAATAGGATCTATAACAGTATTTTTCAAATCAGTTTCAGATTTAGTTTTATATAATAAATATTCAAATTTTATATCAAAATAAATATCATTTAAACTCACTAATTCTTTGGGTAAAGGATTGGCTTTTCTTAATCGTACTTTAGTCTCTAAATTGACAGTTTGTTTTTTCTTTTTTTCCAATCTGTTCTGGGTTATCTACTATAACTGCAGGCTTAGGATCTGGGCTAGACCTGGTATAGTAGGTTTTACTAGAAGCCAGAATGACTGTTTTGAATACCCACAACCTCTAAAAATAATCTTGAAGTGTAAAGATAAATAAAATATCTTCCTTTAAGATTAAATTTAAGATTGGAGATTGGTTAGTTCCCCAGTATGGTCACTAGTATGTTATCACCCTAGTAATTTCCTAAGTTGTGGGATTTGATTTTTTAGTCTAAAAAAACTAGGGGTAACCACAAACCTACTTCAAATCCTAGGATCTAGCCTTCCTAGAATTCAGAGAGGGCTCTCTCTTTAAGATTTATCTTTGTTTTTTATTTATGTTCTTAGGCTAGTATGATAGAACAATTGGTTTTGTTTTTTAAAGGTTTTGGTGGGTAAAAATAACTTAGTATTAAACTAGAGAGATATCTACTTGTCTAATGGGCTATGGAGTCTAAGTCTAGATAACAGTACTAGAATGCAAGGCCAAAGGGGTACAAATGTATTTAGGGCAAGGTAGATAAACCTCAGAGATTTGGGGAAAGGTTTTTGATGAAATGGTATGATCGGGATAAAGGGAAATGAAGGATCCTTTGATCTGGAAAATGGGAGAAGGAGGCAGAGGTCAAACGGGAGTACGAGAAATGAAGGATTCCTAACACCGAAAATCAACAGAAAACATTTAAATTTTAACTTAGTTAAAAACAGGGAGCAAAAGGCTAATCTTGTAGTAATATTCCTAGTTACACATTAAGATAGATCAAACACATAATGAATTGCATGAAACTCATAAAAGAAACAATGAAAAGAAGAAATGTACTTCACTCTTCAACTTATCGCATGAATCCTGAATTATGATGCCACTTAAGCTTTGTCCAATCTGCTACTTTGAATTCAACACATGAGAGCCTCCAATGTATCAGCAAAAGTCTATAGTAATCTTAACAATTTTATTCCACACTTAACACTTCTAATACAGAAGTATTTATACAAAATGTTGTTTACAAATATCCTAGAGAAATGTAGGAATATCTTTAGGAAATATAAAATATCTTTACAAAATAAGAGGGACAGTTGCTTAACAAATTAGCAAGCTATCCTCTTATGCAAAATATATAGAACTAATTTATCTAATCAAGTAGCTTTGAATGATTTTTTGTCCTGCTTTGCTAGCTGTTTAGAAAATATCTTTTTTTGAGTTGCCTTGTCTGACACACTTTCTTCTGATACTCTTTAACTCTACCTCTTTAAACACTGATACAATTTCACTGATTTTTCACTCTTTACTCCTGAAAAATATGTCTTACTATAGTAAAAAATTAGTTAACTGTTTCTTTATTTCACTGTTTTTGCTGGATTATTTTCGGTGCAATATTCTTCACTGTTTTACCTTTTCACTATTACATTAAATTTGTGAATACTTGCCATTGCTCTGCATTTGGAATTTTCACATTTTTTAGCTTTCTAAAGTTCTCAGCGGCATCTATGTACTTGGCAAAAGTAGGTTTGAAAACAAAAGGATTCCTAATCTCGTGCTAAAGAAAATACAGGTCTTCAAAATATTAAAAGATGACCTTTCCTGTAGGAGTGCCTAGTGGCAGTGGTTTATTAACTTGTTCTTTTGCAAGCTCCCTTATCTTCTTATCATAATATTTTTGGGGCATTAGTTTCTCATTAATGACATGAATGTCTGGCAAGCCCTTCTTTCTCAAGTCTATATACTTTACCATAAATTTTGTTATGGACACATTCATTGCTCCACACTTCTCTTCTAAGTTGTTAATCAAATTTTTCTTGGTCACAACCTTCTTGATTTGTAATATGGTTTTAGTTATGTCCTGTACCTACAACTCTTCTAACTCTGCTCTATTCTTATTGTTCAAGAAAGTAATGAGTTTTAAAGCCTGTGATGGTTTATCAACTAACTCATCCTTGGTTTTCTGAATCTCAGTTTGGGCTGCCAACAGTAAGTCTCTCTGCTCATAGATGACCTGAATTGAAGACCATTGAGAATGTATGGCTTCAATAATATTTGTCCAAAGATGATTCTTGATGTAGGAAATCTGTTCAATAAATGTTAACTCCTTTTGTAAATTCTTTATTTGTTCTTCAAGTCTTATGGCCGTCTGTTCATGATTTTTAGTAGTTATCAGTGCTATTTTGTTGGAGGCTTCAAGACTTTGAATTTCCTTTTTTAAGCTATTTATTTCATTGGTTTTCAAGGAAATTTCTTCCATAGCTTTCACTATTTGACTTTCTCCATCTGTTTTTTGTACCTTTGTTGTTGAAGAATCTGTGGCTGATGTAGTAGCTAAATGCACTAACACTGCAGTTTCCAATGGCTCACTAGGTGCTAATTTTTCTCCCAAAGTAGAAACCACAGCTGAATTAATAACTATAGGAATAATTGGAGCTTTAGTTTCCTTTATAGTTTCTTTCTCCTTAACAAGTTCATCCATTTTAGTCTCCATTTCTTTAATCTGAGCAGTTAACTTGAGGATCAACTACATCATCTAATAACTGTAGGAATAATTGGAGCTTCAGTTTCCTTTACAGTTTATTTCTCCTTAACAAGTTCATCCATTTTAGTCTCCATTTCTTTAATCTGAGCAGTTAACTTGAGGATCAACTACATCATCTCTTCTTTTTCTGTTTGATCCTGAAGTATTTCTTTGGTCTATGGGTGCTCACTTTGAGGAAGCTTCAGCCATTTCCTCAAAGTGGAAATATCATCATTTTTCTTTTTAATCAAAACTTCAGTAGCCTTAACATCTGAGGGATCAATTCCCACCTGCAAAACTAAGTCTTCTAAGGCCTTAATCCTTAGATATTTGGCATAAAGGGATCCCTTATCTAGTTTCATTTGATCCTGCAGGTTAATAATGGTATTCTACAACTTAGTAGAACTCATAGCCTTTGTCACCACAGTTAAATATAGAATTTCAAAACTGTGTCTATGGAATTCTATTTGGTAAAGCTCATGAATGTTTTCAGTTATATCTACCTCAAACTCCATCTTTTTGTAATCTGCTATTGTTTTTGGTGTTGAAGTAGTTGGCTGCAGGAACGACATAATCATTTTATATGTGGAATAGTCAAAGGTTGTCAGTAGCCTGTTCTGATTCCCTGTTTTTTGCTTAAGAAATTGAGAGTAAATCTCAGATTTGATTTCTTCATTCTTTTGCTTGATTTGCTTGTAATTTTCTTTGATATCTAAGTCTTTTTCCTCAGTTGTTTGTGAGGAAGAAACATCTATATTTTGGGATTTTTCAATCATCTGAGTATATTTTTCTTTAGCTGTTGTTTGTTTCTTTTCAATCTCTGTTAGAGTCTCATTAACTATCACTGTGGCTTCATCATTGTTTACCTCAGGCTCATTTGTATCCTCAACATTAATTATCTTTTGTTTTCCTATGGAACTGAAATTGAGCCTTTTGTTGTAAATCAACTTGAATTTTGTCTCTGTGGTGGTCTCAGCAGTATAAGTTCCTTCGTCTCTGCCTCTTTTTGTTGAAGTTTCAGGTTGTTTTTCAACTACCATAGCTTGTGTTGTATCCATTTTTTCTGTTGGATTTGTATTGGCTGTTGTATCTATCAGAGTGTTTTCCATCCATTCTGTCTGATTTGAAAACTTCTCAATTTCTAGCTTAGGCTCATGTATAAATGGTGTAAGTTTTCATTTAACTCTTAAATTACTCAAGATCCATTGAGGATCATAGTTCCATGGAAAGCTCTCCTGAAATTTAAATCCTGCTAACATCTTGGTTATTTTTTTTATGCTTCTCTGTTATTGATGATAAAAGGCCCAACTTGATTTTTACTCTTGAATTGGGTCTTTTTCCTGCAGCTAGGAAATCGATGGGGTCAGAATTTAGAATCTGCCTTAAGTATTCCAATGCAAAAACTCTTATGCACATGTATTTTGGAAACTTATAAGGTAATAAGTTTGGCCAAAAATTCTTATCTCTATGTGTTTTTCATAAAGGAACCAATCCCCCATCTTGTTTTTTTCTGATAACTGCAATATTCTTTTCATGTCTTCATTTACTCTAGGCTACTCTACTTTTTATAATATATTCATTACTGGCTGGAGGAATAGGTCTGAAAAATCTGTATAACTGAACTCATTGCCTTCTTTCCTCAATAAAGAAGTCCAAAAGATGATGGACAGAGGCTGGCCCTCTAAGTCCATTTTTTGCAATGAAATTGGAAAATTGTCTGCTTGGAAGAACATAAACAAATGAAACAAATATGATGAGTACCTAAACACCCCTTTAGTGGGTAGTTTGGTCAATTGGTGATGAATGATATCAATTATGAAATTGGCATAATCAAAGATGAGTGCAGGGGGTTGACCTAGAGATAAAATGGATAGGAAGCCAAGAATGGATTCATCAGTGAATTCATCTGTGAAATATCCCATTATAAAAGATAGTAGGGAAATAACATGCCTTGACCATTCAGGAAATTTGGTAGTTGAATAAGGAGGGCTCAATTTAGGGATGTCAACATGAGCAAGCATAAAGTTCTGAAATATGATCAACCTCTTTGGGAAATCTAGGTTTAAGTATAACTGGGTTAAATATTCAATAGAAAGGGGAACTAAATTGGGATCAGATGGTAATTGTAGCATTTGATTTATGGATTCTGCTGTGATTGTAAAAAGGACCTCCTTGTCTGCATTAACAATACTTCTTTGTTCTGGTACATAATGATTTTGACACAGTCTGACAAGGTCCTAGCCAGGATGAGTCAAAGGAACTACATACTGGGGAAAATGTGTCTCCCAGATAGGAATTTCATCTTTATCAAGGTATTTATCATAGCACCAATTGTGGATTTCCAGAATGTTAAATTCTATCACAGGGTCAACAATCTTGTAATCCATATCAATTAATGGAATGATTTCTTCAATAGGTACTGGAGGCTGAAGTTGATTTATAGACACAATGGTTTTAGTAGTAAGTGCAGGAGTAGATTTGATGGCTTAGATTTGGGAGGCTTGGATCCACCAGGTTTAATAGGCTTAGAATCCCCAGCTTTGGTTGTCATCTGTTTCTTAGTCATTTTTGAATAACTAATGCAAGCTTAAACTGTTTGCAAGAGTTGATTTCTTTATATAGAGGATAATTTTAGCAATTTATAGGAAAAATATAGTCTTCAAATGATCTATTTGATCAATTAGGCTTTTTGGATATGCAAACTGGTTTAAGACAGAAAACAAGGGTTTTCTGAATAATTTGGACTGCAAAATGCATTTTCAAGAGATCTGTAGGCCTGAAACCCTTTTCTGGTGTAATAATTGACCTTTAGAGGTCGTAAGCTGAGGAAATTTAGTTTTTATAGGGGTTTTTATGGACACAGCAATTTATGGGGAAAATTTGCGAGGGTTTGGCCTGTTTTGGGCATTTTTGGGCAATTTCTACAGTGAATTTTTATATTCGAAAGCTTGTTTTGCAGTTCAGAATTGACTGTGCAGCATATTAATTGTCGAAAAATACCTTTAATTTGTAGGTATTTGAATGCTTGAAAGGGTTTCTGAAATGTAGAGGCCGAATGAAGGTCATGTCCAGCTTACTAGTGCATTAAGTGGTTTAGTCGGTCTTCAAAAGGGAATTCTATGGTCAAATCTGGTTTTGAATTCGAATTTGATAAACAGGGGCTTGAACACAATCGAGCGGTTTTAATACAATCAGGCGGAGCTTCTTTTTCATTTCAGAATACACAACTATACATTCAAAAGGTATAAAAAAGGTTTAAAACTTTGATATTCAACCCTCGTAATGCATTAATTCCAGGTCCCATTAAATGGCGGGCGGAAGTTTTTATTTTAAAATCTGAAACCATCAGTGGTTTTTGCGTTGGCTCAGGGTGGTAAGTTGTATTTTCCAAAACAAATGCGATCGAATAGTTTTTCACCACGTCGAAGGAGGCGGAAATGGGAAAACCACCCATTTCGCGTCCATTTTGGCTTTGGGAAAACATTTGGTTTAAGGGCACGATATGGATCTTGCATCGTCGGATCATCGGGAAGGGAGCGAACGACTGAGATTTGCTGGGAAGTTGTGGTCGAATAGATGTGGGACCGGGGTTTAAATGATATGCGCCGTTGGTTTCTTTTATAATAAAACCTTTGTATGATATGCGTTTATAATCAAATTTTTTTATTCAAAGGGGTCATATATAAGCGAGGCTTATGCTTAGTAAAAATGGTTTAAAACGTATATGAGTGGGGGCGCATGGAATTATGGGTTTTAACCTTGGGTTAATTATATATAAAACTTGAGGTTTTATATAATGGGAAAGTCACACTTTAACCTTGGCTTGAGTTTATGCGGGGAGGTAAGTGTATTTACCAAGGCGCGGGGGTTTAAATATTTATAAAAAGACTTAATAGCTCTTTAACACTTAGGATAAAATGTGGTGGGTCGGGAAATGTTTTCGCATATTTAAAATACATAGGATATGTATAAAAAGCCTTTTTGCATTTTTAGTTTTATTATATAGTTTTAGACTCTTGGAGGGGTCTATAACCACAAGGGGCAAGATATTAGATTAATGTTAGTTTTAGACCAAAGGGGGTATAACTTGGGATTTTAATTCGGCATGTGCATATTAACTTTGTTCTAAAAACTATATAATAGTGGGTTTTAGGGGGATATTTACATAAAAGGAATTATATAGTAGGATAAGGTAATTTTAGGGATTTAATAGCATAAGTTGGAAATTAATATGACATGGGGAAAGGAATACACAAAATACACTTATATGACTAAGTAAAGTGAGAATTTTAAAAGCAAAGCTTATTATGCCATAACTTCACCACTTTTACTCAGGATAGAGTGCTTTTTGAGGGTTTTTATGCTTTATGAATGAAGGGAGTTAATCAAATGGGTTTTTATGTATAATTAAGTAAAAAATGAGTTTTTACTTATGAAAATGAATTAAATGTATGAATGATGAATGAATATTGGTGAGGGGGAATTTCTCATACGAATTCAACATTTTCCACTATCTAGTCATTAAGCCTTGGGTTCAATCCCAACAGAAGTCAGAGAAATGCTCTGAGCCTCTTTGACTGGAAGTGTAGATTATTGAAGACTTACAGGGGAAGGGAAATTAGTGATTTTTGCCCGGTGAAGAATATTTACATGATTTTTCCCACTTCTTTCTACCTACCCAACATTACTCTAACATTTTTTCTTCCTTTTAGTGGGTGCATTTAAGATTTCTACCTTGAGACATTTTATTCTTTTGAAAGCATAAAAACTATCTAATTCTACCTTATTTCCTCCGAGGGATCAGATTAAACTGATGAGCTCCTCATTATTCTCTACCTATCTACTAATTAGTCAGGATTACATTGTCTGACTAATGTTTATTCACTATCTAAAACATGGAAATTAAAAAAAAAAAAACATGACAAGTCAAGATTAAATATTTTAACCCATCCTGGATTATGGCATTTATTGACACTCTGCCATAATCATTTGCAAAAAATAAAAAGTAGTGGCATTTGGACGTGCACACTTTCATGTTTTATTTTCATCTTTTTCTTTTGGGGTCTATATTTTTTAAGTCCTCTGATCTTTCTTTCAGGACTTTTACCCTCTTTTTTATTTTCTATTTTTTTTATTTAAACAAAATATGGGAAAACAACTTGCAGAAATCAAGGTATGTACATATTTTACAATACTATCATAAGTAAATTCCAAATTATGAATCCTATACTTATAGGACCCTAACAGGTTCCATTGACGTATCCTCCTCATGGATCATTACCTTGATACATGGGCCCACAATATTTCATAGCAGGAGAATAAGTGTCAGTAATATACTGAGGAGTGTTGATAATAGAGCATGTGCCTCAGTAGAAAAGTCAACAACAACATAGTTTTCTCAGTAGGAATTTGCAGACAAAGTTGATTCACTTTGTTTTCTTTCTTGGATTATTGTCAGTTGCAGATGTTGCAGTAGAAAGAGAAATAGTGAGAAGTGTTTCATGCATTACATTCCATAGAAGCAGGATTGGGGTATCTGATAATCCATTTATTATTGAGAGAGAGTGCTGAAAATGCAACAAGAAAGTCTCAATTTTGATTTTGACTTGAATAAAATTGAGTAAATTCGAAATTCCACATCAGTAGAAAACTTGGAGGAGTTAGCCGATGTGTCATGGCTCTTGCCACTTAGTTAAGAACTCTGAATTCGAGTTTATGAGTTCAAGTTCAATTTACTTGAGCTTATTCCTAAAAAATAGGTGTCTAGCTCAGTTGATTTGAGTTAGGGGCATGAAGTTCAGTTATGTGTAGTGGGTCACTAAATTTTATTATCCTAGGTTGAGTTAATTTCAATTGTAACAATTTAATTCAATAAAGTGAGTTCTGGTAATTTAAACTAGTTCCAACTGTTGGAGGAACTAGTGGAAGGTCTAGTAGTGGGGTGTGTATTCAGTCACAACTCAGTGATCAACCAGTTAACTGATCAATCAGCCTAAATTAGTGCATGCATGTATATATTTATAGTTACCCAATAGATATTGGAGTTTAAGGGTATTGTACTATCATTTGTAGCATATTCCAATGTGTACATATGGTGCACGCAGTCAGAGGAATGACCTAAAGGAATTGCACAATCAAGATGAGGTAAATTCCTAATTTATAGGGGCCTAATTCCCAGAGGAACAATGCAATGAATTAGGAGCTTGGAGGCTTGAAATTTTGGCTAAGTATTGGTCAAGTTTAGCCAGTCAGGCAAAGGATAGAAGATACAGGTGTAGGTTGAGCTAAAGATTGAGCTAAGCATATTATATTCATCTAGATTCTTTGATTGATGCAATATAGATAGTAAGGGGTTTTTTGTAGTGGATTTCCCCTAGATAAATCTATTTGTATGTGTGTTGAACCTTGATGCATGTTTATGATTTGTGTTCTCGATCATGAATTTTCTTCCACAGATCAGCATAGTAGCTTCTATTCTTTTCATTTAGTAAATTTCATGAGTAGGTTAGAATATACACATTAATTTATATGGTCCATGTTCAAATCATGTACATGAAGAAGAACCTTCCAAAAGAAACAACCAAAATATATACGACCCCTTGAAGTCAATACAAAACATGGGTTGTATCCTATTTTGGAAAAAGGGAAAAAACATCTCACCAAGGAAAATGAGAAGTCAATAAAAGACATATCGACAAGTAGTAAGAAACGGAATATAAATGTATTTGGATCTTGGCGGTGTTTTGGAAAATATTTATCTTGAAAAGGAATATTTTTTTTTGCCTCATGGAGTACCCTCTTGGGGGTTTAGATTGAGTGGACATGCTCAATCACAAACTCACGATTAATATTGACATCTATAATGAAATGTAATAGTTTTTGGAGAGATCCAGGTATTTTTTAATATTAACCATCATATTTGTTTCTTTGAAAAAGGAAAAATAAAGGTATCAAAATAAAACACTCTAAAAATTATTACCCATAGGGTAATAATATCGCATAATCCATAGACAAAAACTTTCTTAAAATAATTCAGAAAACCATTAAGAATAGTCAACTAAATTAGCGAATATCCATTATCAACGCTTTATGGGCTGATAGAGTGACTTAGAAGACCTCGATTGGTAATTCATGATTCTTCCTTGTATATGGAAATGAAGTTATCCTTCATTCAAATGTAGCCTTACCCTCACTCTAGTTGGCTCAAGCAATCCAAGGAGATCCTTGTTCCAAAATGCAACATCACATTATGGAATTATTGATGTTAAAAGAGACTAAGGAAAAAACTAAACAGACATTTACCAATCAGCAGAAAACTCTTAAGAAATGGTTTGATAGTTTCTTAGTGAGAAATACAGATTTCTAAGTTGGAGATTTGGTTTCTAAATGACACAAATCCCATGAAGACAAAGGTAAGCACACCAAATTCCTAAAACTTTGGCTTGGCCCATTCCAAATATATTAAAAGGTCGGTTCTTCTAATTTTATCTTATAATTTTTAGATTGGAAGAAAGAAACTCTCCCTATGAACGACCAACTCCTTAGGAAATATTTTTCTTGAATCCTAAATGAACCCTTGTAAATATATACACACTCTTCTATATTTCCTTGTAAATAAATAATTTTTTGAGTTTTGTAAATCTTCAATGTTGTTAAATGTTATAATTTGGTCTCACAATGGAAGTAATTGATTGTTGTCATATATTTATACATTAAATTCATTTTTTCATAAATGTGGATTATCAAATTTTAACGAATAATGTATATTCATGATTAATAAAGCCTTTGTCTATCTTGTTATTAATTTTGAAGGTTCATGTTCATAGGAAAATGTTTTTCAGATAACTCTTCATGAGAGCCTAATATATTTTTATAAAGGGTATATACAACTAATACGAATGATTGAGGCAAAAGAGGTCAAGGAAGATATGTATATATTTAGATGGTTTTTATATCAAAATAAATTTTGTATTACCCTGCTTCCTAGTTGCCTTAATTGCAAATAAAGAAATTCTATAAACTTTTACAAATCAAAAGGAGAATCTAAAGCTATCATAGTAAGTTGAAAGAAAAAAAAGAGTGGGAAGTGTATACAAACCCCTTGAGGCTATGGATGCTCATTGGAAGAGGGTCAATGTATATGTGATACTAAGGAAACTTTGTCGAGTCTATGGGCACTCATTGTAAATGGTTAAATGTATATGTGATACTAAGTAAACTTTGTCGGAGCTATGGATGCTTGTTGGCAGTGAAGTAATGTCGAGTCACAAGAAATGTGAGCTAAACTAATTTCATCTACAAATTTTAATATAATTGTTTTCCCTCTCATCTCAACCTTGAACGAAGTATAACATAGTTTCTTCATAAAATAAAATTTACCCCATGTATTTTTTCTCTCAAAGAATGGTTGAATAAGCATGAGTAGTAGAAATGGAATGCTTTTGTATAACAATTAGACATTCAAAGCTAAAAAATCCATGATTATATGTGAAATTTTTTGAATAACTTCCTATTTTTGTTTACCCTGATTCTTTCATTTTTTTCAAAGGACGAAGAAAATTGTTTAGCCCAGTTTGCCACCAATTGTTGTAGCAAAAAACAAACCCCATTAATTTCCTTAAGAACATATTAGGGGCCTTAAACTCTCATTTTTCCCAAAGTTTTCATTTTTCTTTAAGAATATCTCTTTCCTATTCCTAATTTTTCTACACCTTATGCTTTAATAATCCAAAACTCAAATATTTTTCTTTGCCAACAATTAACGTTTAGGTCTAAACCTCAAAAATTTCACGTTATGTCAATATTTCCCATTTATCAAGCCACCATTATCACCTATAAAAAACCAATCCTTAAACACGTGACTCTCCTGAAGCCCTAATGATATGGAAAAATTAAATGTTAAATAATGTGTGTTCTCTCATAAAATGATTAAATGAATATCTGTCTTTCACCACCGCTTAACTACCTTAATACATTGACACATACTTCACCCCAAGCTCAGAGGTTTAAAAATGGATCTATCATGACATGCTATGTTTTGATAAAAAAAATAACCCATTCGACACTCACCACTCATCGGATGAAATGTATTTACTGGCTTATAAATCCTTGATGGGCCAATGGTGTAGTGAAGCTAGTTATTTTTCCACGTCCTTAGTTTTCTTATACACATGGATTCCATGTATTTCCTACATGGATCCCCCATATCAGTATCTCCGCATCATATTAGAAAATATTTACATGCTTTATGTTGGGCCGGAATTAAGGTATGTTTTCACCCTATGATTAATTCAAATTATCATACATTTTTATAATTTCTCTCGACTTAACAGTAAAGAAAAGGAGGGTTAATGAAAAATCAAGAAAAACAGAATAATGGTAAAAAGCATGATAAAAAAAACAAGGATTTGACTTATTTAATCTCTTTTCGCAGGAAAATGAGGCAGCTGAATCGACGTAGACCAAAAGAGAGCTGACAAACAGAGAACATGAATCCACAGTAACCCCCAGGGACGAGCGGAAGGTGGAAAGATAGATCCATGTCCGAAGAACTCAAACGACAGCCACGCTCAGTGGGTTGTCATTTGGGAAAGACCATTCTACTAAGAAAAATCACCTTTAAAAAGGCCAGGGATTGATGAAAGAAGGGAGAGGCGAAATAAGAACTATTTTTTCGTAATAGGCGTATTAGGACAGAACTGCCCAGTTGTATTCATATCTTGACTCTTTTAATAAATAATTTTGGTATTTTTGAATGATCATTTCCTGAGTTTTTTGTCGCGTTGGACTTCTGGTGGTTTGGGCCCAACCTGGGAGTTTCCGTGCTCACCCCTATACTGTACATTAATTATGGAGTCTATGTTCAATTATCTAATGCGTTCTATGAGATATCTTTCTACTTGCTAGACATCGACGCCTGTAATGCTGTATTTTCCTCTGCCACTCATGCAGTTGATTACTCATGTTTCTGGTTTGAAGTAATAATTTTACAAATGTTGGAAATTTTCATCGCTTTCTCAATTCCTCTATCTCTGTTTGTAAGATTTAGCACAATTTCTTCTCAAATTCTTTATATCTCCAAGAATTAGATCTTTTTCCATCAGTACTATAGGATTTCCTATTGTGTTTAATACAGAAGAGTGTTAGCTAGTTAGTTTTCAAAGATAATTCCATTGTAAAATTCAAATAAACAGTTATTGTTCAATTCATTGAGTTTGTTGTTCCATTCATTGAAGGTGTTTTTCACTCATAGACTATTCTCACTAGGTTATTTAGACAGGATGGTTAACGATAATTTAAAAATTCCACTCCTTTTGAGTTAATTGAACTTAGAGAATTAATTGATCTTATTCATAGTAAAATAGAGTAGCTATTTCCAATGTCACTCACATATATTGTGCTTGCACTCTTGAAATAAGAAGACTTACCCTTGGTTGATAATCGAATGAGAATATTAGAGGTTGCCTATAATAGTCAACTAAGAGAACCAACATTTTTGGCGTCGTTGTTGGGGAGAGTGTTGAGAGCAACGTCCTTCATTCCTTGTTCTCTGTTGCTGCAAAACATTGGGTATTAAAAAAGAGAGGTAAGAACCTACGTACTGGAAAGAAAAATGCTTGCCCCCTAACCCACTTCTCAGCAATTGATCAAAGGTCAGTAGAATAGCTTCTCTTGTTTTATGACTAGGAAGAAAAGGATAGAGATAAAAAAAATCATTCGCAAAAGTCTACAAAACCCAAAGGACAAGAAATCCTTGGTAGAACGACATACATAGATGAAATCTTTAAGAGAGATGAATCCCAGGCATCTATAGGACCCATAATCATTCCCACTCAAAGTCCTACTACTCTCCCTCAGGAAGTAGCCTCACCATCTGCAGCCCACACTGCGATTCACAGTGAAACTGAAGGGTCTAAACAAAGCCTCCATACTACTGAACACATAGGCACTGACCCTTCGAGAGAGGGAGGTTCTTGAAATTTACAAGAAGGAGAAGGAGAAACTAGTGGGGCAATACAAGTAGGAGCTCTAGAGCCTGAATCCCCTGAAAAATTGGTCGATACCAAGACGTTGAATATTCTAGATCGAGGGAGTGTTTTGAAACCTCCTCCCCACTCGCTACCCAATTCCACTAAGATCACTCCTCCTAAACAAGAAATACCCGAAGAATGATGGCATATCTTTTATCTAATGGCAAATAATCAAAACTAGAATCAAAGGCAGACGTCGATGTTGGAATGTCCCATTTTTTACCATGCTGCTAATGCCCCTATGAAAGCCATTCCCCTACAAAGTATCCCCACCTTCCATGGGTTGACCTCGAAATATCCTGATGTATTTTTGTTTGAGTTCGTCGTCTTATGTAGGTGATACGACTACACCACTGACCCACAGAAACTAAAATTATTCCCCTCTACTTTGAAGGGGGTAGCATTACACTGGTTCATGGGACTCGGAGGGGGAACCATCAATAACTGGGACCAAATGAAGAACATTTTTATAACCAAATATCAATATTATTTCCGAACTTAGGAATTAAAAGATGAAATATTCAATATGTTTGCAAAATACAATGAGACATTAGAAGAGTATGTTGAAATATTTCAGTATAATCTGCAAAGGTCCCCATATACTGCATTATCTAAAGACATCCTGAAAACAGCAATACTTAAGGGAATGAAAGAAGAATGGATTAAAACACTCAATATAATGGGAAGAGGGGACATATATCAAGAATAATATGATGAAATTATTTCGCTCGGTATCAGGTGCTCTCAAGGCAGTACGCGAAATAAGCCAATTGGGCGAGACTCGACAAAGAAATATCTCAAGCAGTCTGGTGGCAATGTAACTAGAGAAGAGTTTGGTAATCTTTTGGAAGACTTCAAAACTGACATTCTATGTACTTTGACAACACATCTTGATGTCCTACAAGCCAAGCAGAAGCAAGCTATAGCAAATTAGAACTTGGCCGTCTTCTTCCCACGCTGTCAGAGGAAGCACAGCCAAAGGGAATGCCCCTTAGACACGATTCATACTTGCGCTATCTGCACTAAGGATCATGCCATGGATCACTGCCCTTCACTCCCATGACTCAAAGCAGTTTAAAAAGAATCAGAAGAAGAAACAAAACCAGACTACTTGATGAACTAGTGTCAGCAATGGAAAACACGACCAAGTATGCCTCAAGACCTGCCTCTGTTCTTTCCTTCCCCCATTTTAACAAACAAAACCACTCAGCAGCTTGGAAAATCAACCACCTTTCTCCAATTGGCCATCTCAGTCATTTACTACACCGCCTTGGCCAACACAACCCTCTACAAGGAATAATTGGCCAATTTTTCTTTGTTCTCCTCCTTATTGGAAACACAACCCATATCAAACTCAGTGGCCAACATCCCCTTCTCAAACCAATTGGCCTCAAAATTGGCAACGACCTTTGGGAATGGCCCACCAACCAATGGGGACAGGAATTCAAAATCAACCTACACTACCAACTCCATACCCTATCTAGCACAACCCTCAGCCTATCATCTGTCCTTAGTTACCAGCCCAATCCAATCCTAACCCCAACAATAGGTCGGTTCAGCTAATCCAGATCATGGAAAATCCCAACCCCAAAACTGAACAGAAGTAATGTAATGAGCTAAGGCTGAGATCAAGATGTATTATCTCGCTAGCATAAGGGATGATCCCACTGTAATTGGAATCTGGAACTCCAATAGAGCCCAGAAAAATGAATGTAACAGAGGTGGAGAAAGAAAAGGAAACGATTGACCAAGAGAAGCCTGAAAAATATTAGGATTATTTCAACTTCTTTCCCAAAAAGGTTAACACTGCCTAGACCAATGGCTTCCCCAGAATTTGATATTTTGGGAGAATTAAGAAACCTTTGCATCAAAATTCCTCTTCTGCAGGCCATACAAGACATCCCCATTTATGCCAAGACAAATAAAGAACTGTGTGGAAGGAAGCAAGAAAAAAGAGCAAATATTGCTCCTACCGTTCATGTGGTAGGAACACTTTCTGACTTATTATTGGGTAAGGAGGCCCCTATTAAATACGATGACCCAGGGAATACCATAGTAATTGTACAAATCTCTGGCCACTCATTTCGAAACACATTAGTCGATTTAGGGGCAGCCATTAACATCTTAACAATAGGGACCTGCAAAAAACTAGGAATATCAGTGTTAGAACCCACATCTACGTTGTTGGAACTCGTCAATAGGTCGGTTATCAAGCTAGAAGGAATATTGCAAGACATCCTGGTTTCTGTAGACTCATGGGAGTATTCGGCCGATTTCCTAGCTATTAATCCAAAAAATTGAATGGATGAACACCCCTTGATTCCTGGACGACCTTGGTTAGCAACGGCCGATGCTTACATAGGTTGTCGAACAGGAAGCATGACCATTTCTAGGGGAGATTCCATAAAGAAAATTATCATTTATCCACTTTAAAAACCAATTTTACCCATGGTACACATTCAAAAGCATCCGCATACATATTGGGATCAAAATATTCATCCACCTCTAACATTAATCGAGGCTCTTGAATCTAAATATCAAACTGAGGATGATGTAATCAACAACTTTATGAATCAACCGCTTGCATCCGAAAACTTGAAATGTCAAATGTTGAAAACAGCTCTTTAAGAGGAAACGCAAGAGGATCTCTTGGCAAACCTTGATAATCAACATATACCTACAATCGTTGTACGCAACAACATACCCATTGAAATTGAGCCAGGGAAAATTTTGAACATCTATAGAAATCTGGATAGTGACCATAGGCAGAAGCTCATAAAGGTGTTATAGAAGTATCAGGTAGCATTTTCTTGGGACTACCCAGACATGAAGGGCATAGACCCCCAACTATGCACCCATCACATCTATACCAACAAGGAGGCTTGGCCTATTCGACAACCCTAGCGTAGGTTAAACCCTCATCTAAAAGAAGTGGTAAAAGTGGAACTACAAAAACTGTTGGACGTGAATTTAATTTATCATATCTCAGTCAGCAAGTGGGTCTCCCCTCTGGTAGTCATCCCTAAAAACAATGGGAAATGGAGAATCTGTGTGGATTATCGAGAACTGAATAAGGCAACACAAAAGGACCACTTCCCCCTTCCTTTTATTGATTAGGTCCTAGATACATTGGCAGGGAAGCGTTTCTTTTGTTTTCTTAACAGTTTTAGCGGTTACAATCAAATCCAAATAGCCCCCGAAGACTAGGATAAAACAACCTTTACCTACCCATGGGGTACATTTGCCTACAGGGTGCTACCATTCAGACTATCCAATGCCCCAGCAACCTTTCAAAGAGCCATACTCAACATTTTTGCTGACTTAATAAATGAGGGGCTTGAAATTTACATGGACGACTTCACCCCATATGGTGATGATTTTGATAAAGTGTTAGAAACGCTAGAAAAAGTGCTAGAACAATGTATTGCCACCAAGTTATGCTTAAGCAATGAAAAATTTCAAATGATGATGACCGAAGGAGTATTCTTGGAGCACTATATCTCTGCAGCAGGAATACAGGTAGACCCGGAAAAAATAGAGGTAATCCTTTTATTAGCCACACCTTGCACACAGACAAAGGTGCATAGTTTTCTGGGGTATGTAGGGTATTACCGTAGGTTTATAAAGAATTTCTCAAAAATTGATGCACCTTTGTATGCTCTAACTGGAAACGTCGAATTCCATTGGTTTGATAAATGTGACACTGCTTTTTCATATTTAAAGCCACTGATCTCGACAACACCAATATTACACAGTCCTAAATGGGAGCTTCCTTTTCACATTTCTTAAGATGCATCCAATACAGTGATAGGGGCAGTTCTTCATCAAGAAGAAGAAAAAAGCCATATGCTATTTATTATATCAGCAAAAAACTTACTCCTATTGAATTAAATTACATAGTAACAGAAAAAGAGTTCCTGGTAGTCATTTATGCTATTAATAAGTTTAGAAATTATATAACAGGCTATCAGGTACTCTTGTATACTAATCACTCTGCCATTAAATATTTAGCCAATAAACGAATCACAAATGGGGGAATAACTCGTTGGTTGTTTCTTTTGCAGGAATTTGACATAACCATCAAGGACCGCCCAGGAAAAGAAAACGTGTTCGCAAACTTCCTATCTAGAGTTCCAAAGATAGATGACACACTAGCAGTTGACGATCAGTTTCTTGATGAACATCTGTTTGTTGTAGCAGTAAAAACACCATAGTACGCAGACGTAGAAAACTACTTGGCTATAGGGAAACTGCCCAGGAATTTAAAATCAAGTGAATGAAAGCTGATTATACAATGCAGCACTAGGTTCTCCTAGATCGGTGGATACCTCTTCCACACAGGGGCTGACATGCATATACCCAGATCAATTCGGGAAGACGAGATCTATGATATCCTACAGGCCTGTCACGATGAACCATGTGGCGGCCATTTAGCAGATCGTAGAATGAGACACAAATTATTACAACTAGGTTATTATTGGCCCACGATATTCAAAGATGCGAAAAAATATGTCCAAACCTACGATAGTTGCCAAATAATGGGCCTCCCAGGCCAAGCAGACAAAATTCCACTACAACCACAATTGGTAATAAAATCGTTCAAACGATGGGCACTAGACTTCATTGGGCCGTTCAACCCACCATCGAATCATAAAACCTACATACTGGTTGCCACGGACTACATAACAAAATGGGTGGAAACACTAGCCTTATCAAGAGCCACGGAGGAATTTGTGATTAAATTTTTGTTCGAACTATTTGTGCGATATGGTCTACCGTGGGAAGTGATAACCGATGGGGGGTTTAGTTCATAGGTAATAAAATTACAGCCACTCTACAAAATCATCACATCACCCACAGAGTCACGTCTCCTTACCACCCGCAGGCGAATAGACAGGTCAAAATAACGAACAAAGTCCTTGAAGAAATCCTTACTAAAACAATATCATCACATCGCCGAGATTGGGCCACTATACTTCTAGAGGCCCTGTGGGCTTATCACACAACATGGCGAAACACCACTGGATATTCCCCGTATCATTTAGTATTTAGAAGAGAGCCCATTTTTCCCATCGAATTCGAAGTCAAAACTCTAAGGACAGCCCATGAAGTAGGATTGGACTTGACGGAGGCCCAGATTAGAAGACTCCAACAAATAAAAGAATTGGATGAAACACGACTATTGGCTCTACAACGCACAATTATCATACAACAACAGCGAGCTAAATGGCATGAAAACCTCATAAAAAGGAAGACATTCCAGAAAGGGGGTTGGGCACTCCTCTATGACTCGAGATTCCAATATTTTTCGAGAAAATTGCAGACAAGGTGGCTCGGTCCATACGAAATCCAAGAAGTACATAACAATGGTAACCTCACCTTGACCACCATATATGGGTCTGGTTCTACATTTCAAGTCAATGGGCACATAGTATGTCTATATCGCAAACCTCTCACAAAGGAATATTTTTTCCAGTAGGTACGAAACGATCCCACCATCTAATTTGTTGCAGGAGGGGGTGATAACCCCACAACCTCAAGTACATGAGTGTTTGCTACGGTCATTTGTAAATAATGTATATTATTTCCTTACAATTCCTAGTTCTTATTTTTTTATACATTCTTCATACTCGCAATTGTATCCTTTTTTTCATCCTCTTTTATTTTTCCTTGCTATTCAAATTCTTTGAACGACTGTTGTTCAATACAATTGAAAAGTTGTTGTTCAATCGGATTGAACAACCATGTTTTTGTGTTTTTATTTTCTTTGTTGTTCAAATTATTTGAACGGCTGTTGTTCAATCCAATTGAACGGTTGTTGTTCAATCAGATTGAACAACCGTGCTTTTTTGTTTCTATTTTTCCTTGTTGTTCAAATGGATTGAACAACCGTGTTTTTGTGTTTTTATTTTCTTTGATGTTCAAATTCTTTGAACAGATGCTGCTCAATCCAATTGAACGGTTGTTGTTCAATCAGATTGAACTGCCGTGTTTTTGTGTTTCTATTTTTCTTGATGTTCAAATTCTTTGAATGGTTGTTGTTCAATCCAATTGAACGGTTGTTGTTCAATCGGATTGAACATCTGTGCTTTTTTGTTTCTATTTTCCTTGTTGTTCAAATTCTTTGAATGGTTATTATTCAATCCAATTGAACGGTTGTTGTTCAATCGGATTGAATAGCCGTGCTTTTGTGTTTCTATTTTTTCCTTGTTGTTCAAATTCTTTGAGCCGCCATGCTTTTGTGTTTTTATTTTCCTTGTTGTTCAAATTCATTGAGCGGCTATTGTTCAACCCAATTGAATGGCTGTTATTCAATCGTATTGAACATTCGTGTGTTTATTTTTTCCTTGCTGTTCAAACTCTTTGAACAGCTGCTATTCAATCCTATTAAACAACTGATGTTCAATCGGATTGAGCAACCTTGTTTTTGCGTTTTATTATTTTCTTTGTCAATATCCTCCCCTCGATCTACAACCTAGCTATAAAAGGCATCTCTGAGTAGGAAGTGGTAGTTGAAGAGAAGAGGGAAGCAGTAAAATTACCAATATGATGATTCTTTGACACTATAATCTCTAAACTAGAAGCCGACATTGTGCATATATGAAATGAAGAGCTAAGTCATTCCCAGTTGAAGTATGTTATCATACAATACATGACCTTATGATGGTATATCTTTCTGCACTTTCGAGCAGTATTTCCCTCCAATATGAATAAATAGGAATAAGGAGTATTAATTGTATTGGCATTCTTTTTACTTCTCTCACCATCCCTAACTCTTAAGGATTTAATGAGTCTCCCTTCATGTATAAAGAATAACTATTATGTTTTCATGAAAATGTTTAAGAGAGGATAGGGGTTCTCATCACGAGCCAGTCTACCATGATCATAGGGGTTTAACAAGTGACATGCCCACAATGGCCATCACACCAGGTTAATGACCTTCTCATCTGCTTGAAGGATAGGAAGTCTTGTCATGAGCCGGCCTGATCACTCTGTTACAATCCTAGTGAATGACACTGTGACTATCTAGCCATCATACCAGCACAGTAACCTCCTTATAAATCAAAATTCTTATGCTTCAAAAAGAATTACTATGCTTATATGAAAATTTTCAAGAGAGGATAGGGGGTCTCATTACGAGCCAACCTACCATGTTCATAAGAGTTTATCAAGTTACATGCCCACAATGGCCACCACACCAGGGTAATGACCTTCTCAACTGCTTGAAGGACAGGAGGTCTCATCACGAGATGGCCTAAACACTTTGCTACAACTCTGGTGAGTGGCACTATGGATATCTGGCTCTCATACCAGCACGGTGATCTCTCCACAAAATTGGCAGAATAAGTACTTTTACATAAGGATCCTGGCTCATTTTTCGGGTTAAAATAGCAATCATGTCAAGGCTATGAACGCCTGCTGGCAGCAGTGGCTCTACTTATGGCATGAGAGTATGTTTCAACGACAGCCAATTACTCTTACATATACCTTATCTCCCATTTTTCCTCCATTCTTAACACAAGCCCACTACTCAAATTAGTGATAATTCTAGTCTACCACATATGTAAATATAAGTAAGATATGCTTACATGTTTGAACTTCGGGATGACAGCACCAATCATTACCTATCTCAATATTTCTTTTGTCACACTTTATCATTAAAGAAGGACATCCTATAATAATGATAGCTATACTATTTTCTCCCCCTCTCCGATCACTTCTGCATGAGATACACTTATGAAAAACTTCCAAATATGACCTTTACACTGCATGCACTCATAATTACCCAATTACTCCTTGTTCCTTGAAGCTTGAAAGTCATGGCCTCTGCTCTCACGTATAGACTTTTATTACTGAATCCTGACATTCCCCCCGTATGCATTCATGATTGAAAAAATCCCTCTTGTACTTGAGGACTGTAATTATTCATAAATAAGAAAGCATGAAAATTTCCTGCACAAATCCTGTTGGATATGCTGATAAGACTGAATGAGCGTCGTAATTAAGGTATGAAGTTACTTGCAGAAGGTTGCAATTTTCCCTTCTCTTGCATATAGTATTCATTCTAAATAACAAAGCTGAAAGAGAACACAATCAGAAGGAGAAAGTAGCCCAAGAAAACACACTAGCCATGGGAGGAAACTCTCTCCAGGATGAACCATCGAACTTCCTGATTTCAGATGCAGCTAACGCTATCCTTCAGCAAGCTCGTTGGTTGGCATATTTACACATACTACAAGGATTTGATACAAAAGTAGCTCCTGCAAAACCTACGAGAGGGATAGACCAAGCTCAGGGGAAGAGTTATACCGGTCACAGAAGAAATTATTGTTGAAGTCTCTGGAATACCAGCGGAAGGAGAGAGATGGATAGAGAAACACCTTCTCTTACAAGAGGCAGTCGCAACATATCAGGATCCGGAAGAGCCATTGGATCAAAAAGGAAAAGGGATTAACCCTACCTCTCTACATAAATCATGGCAGGAACTAACAACATTCATCCAGAGTTTCATTACATGCGATGGATGCCAAGACATGGTAAAACCCCGTCAACTTAAACTGTTAGTTGTGCTTAAACAAAATATTTCAGTTAACCTGCCTACTTTCTTAAATTGTATATTGCATCACACTGTTGTTCAAATAAGAAAAGCTAAAAACCCTCAAGCAGTTGTCAGCCACCACGAGCTAATAAAACTAATCACCATACATGAGTTGGACAAGTAGCAAATAGTCTGGGACAACTTTGTTAACCCTGCCGCACAGGTACTTGAGGAAAACCCTGGCGGAACCAAAATTGAGCTCCCTGGGATGTACATGCCCAAAATTAAAAGGATCCATGCCTCAACTTCAGAACCAATCAGGAAAAAGCGGTCCAAAAGACTTCAAGGAACCTTGGACTTCATAGAAGAGGCAGGGCCATCCCACTCATTACCCTCAAGCCCTCAAAATATACCCTCACAAGATTATGAGGAGGAGATGGCTCGAGTCTTGGAGCAAATGAGTGCATCCCATGAAACTAAAAGCTTATCTGAGAAAGATGGAAAACAAGAAGATCCATTAGACCAATCTGCCACTACTAGCAGCTCCGGCCACACCGAGGTATTACCCTATCAAGAGGAACCACAAGCTTTTAGGGCCTTGTCCCCTCTTGAGAATGATGAAGCAAATGAGGGGGAATATGCAGAGGAGGAGGACGAATCCGAATATCGGTCAAGAGACACCATCCCCTTGGAGCAGAACATAAGCATGGAAATAGTTCCTTTGACACCTGAGAGTAACATTATCTCTCCCAGCAAGACCCTCATACAGAAGTAAACTCTGAAGTACAGGTAGAATACACCACCACAAGAAAACCTGAAATTGACACCGCCATCCCTGAAAAAGAGGTTGTCGCTCCTCCACCCCCTGCTGAATCTAGACCAGAAGAAAATTTAACTGAAAAGGAGTTCAAGAAATTAAGCAGAACCTGTAAAAGGTTAAGGAAATTGGTAAGACATTTGAGGAAGCAGTTGAAAGAGTTAAAAAATTCCCGGAAGCCTAAGAAATAATTGACCACAGTAGAAACCCAAACATAATTGATCACCAATTTGTTAGATACTACTGAGGTTGGAATGCAGACTGACCTAGCAGAGACTGCTGAGGCTGAAATGCAGACTGACCTAGCAGAGACTATTGAGGCTGAAATGCAAACTGACCTAGTAGATACTGCTGAGGCTGAGATGCAGACTGACTTTGCAAGCACCATTGAGATCGAGGTACAAACAAACATGGTGGGCACTTTCGAGGCCTTTGTCCAAACCAGACAAGAATTCACTGACGAAAAGGGAACCCAAACAGAGGAAACCCCTGCCTATGCTCCTCTAGTTGAAATATTTGTCAATAAAAAATGGTATTACAAATTAATTCGAACACAACATGAGTTGGCACAGTGCAAAAAGGAAGTAGTACCAGCACAAGAGTATCATGCACTACTAAATAAATTCACAAACCTTTCCACCACAGAAGATGAAACATTTTCCCAGCTCAAAGAGGAGCAGGAAAAGGTAAAAAGGGCACAAGAACAGGTGGATCAAGCCAAGAAACAAATCACTATGATTTGTTCTCTATATTCTGATGCACTAACATGCAGGGCACCAACCACCAACTATGCCCTATTCTTAGTGGAACGATATTTACTACTGAAAATCAAGGCCATTAGGGTAGGGAAGCCCACAAATTTCAAAACCATAGAGGAATTTTTCCACTGCTGTAATGATCAAGATGAGCAAGGCCAACGCCTTTTATGTGAACTTTACATGCACAACTTCTTTCTAGAAGAGGATAGGAAAAACACTCCTTGTACCTGTATAGGAGATGTTCAGTTCTAGGCCTTCCTCTCTTTCGCTAAGAACCAGATTAGGTGGCCCAAAGCCTATAAAATTTTCCAAAAGAGATAACATGGCCTAGACCTGTGCGTTAGAGGAGAGCCTATTAAACCCCTGCAATTGTTCATCCAACACAAGAATTTCATGCAAAGAAAGGGTGTAAGGACCAAGTTGGGACCCATCCATAAAGACATTATAGAGCATGGGCGGGAATATTTTGGAGACATTTAGGAAGCAGCCCTGGTAGTAGCCAAACAAATATGGATGGCCTCCACAAACAATGTAAAGAATAGGGAGCCATTTGGCTACAGAAATTTCAAAGCAGTCACCTCCAGATTCCTCTCATATAGTAACTTGGTATTCAACATGGGTCCTACATGGTTGGGATGCAGGTATAGATGCCCTCTTATCTGGTACCCACTAGAGGGTTATGATCATGACTACGAACTTCCTGAAGGGAATACAAATGCTGCCTTTGCAAGAATTAGACAGAAACAAGGTTTCAGAGCATACAAGGAAGAAGTATATCCTGCCTACTCCTTGACATAGTTTCATCCCAACCATTTGTTTGCACGAGGACCTACAAATAGGTGAGCGGGGGAGTATGTTGGGCTGGAATTAAGGTATGTTTTCACCCTATGACTACTTCAAATTATCATACATTTTTAGAATTTCTATCGACCTAATAGTAAAGAAAAGGAGGGTTAATGCAAAATTAGGACAAATAGACTAATGGTAAAAATCATAATCAAAACAACAAGGATTTGACATATTCCATCTCTATTCGCGGCAAAATGAGGCAGTTGAATCAACGCAGACCAAAAGACATCTGAAAAACAGAGAACATGAATGCACAGTAACCCCGAGGGACGAGTGGAACGTGGAAAGACAGATCCACGTCCGAAGAACTCAAACGATAGCCACGCTCAGCGGGCTGTCATTTGGGAAAGACCATTCTACTAAGCAAAATTTCCTTTAAAAAGGCCAGGGATGGATGAAATAAGGGAGAGGTGAAATAAGAATTATTTTTCTGTAATAGGTGTATTAGGACAGAACTGTCTATTTGTTTTCGTATCTTGACTCTCTTAATAAAGAATTTTGGTATTTTTGAATGATCATTTCCTGAGTTTTACGTCGCGTTGGACTTCTAGTGGTTTGGGACCAGCCCTGGGAGTTTTCGCGCTCACCTCTGTACTGTACGTTAATTACAAAATCTATGTTCAGTTATCTACTGCGTTCTATGAGATATTGTTCTACTTGCTAGACTTCTACGCCTGTGATGTTGTAGTTTCCTCTGCCACTCAGGCAGTTTATTGCTCATGTTTCTGGTTTGAAGTAATAATTTTAAAACTGTTGGAAATTTTAATTTCTCTCTCAATTCCTCTATCTCTTTTTGTAAGATTTAGCACAATTTCTGTTCAAACACTTTATATCGCCAAGAATTAGATCTTTTTCCATCAGTACTATAGGATTTCCTGTTGTGTTTAATACAAAAGAATGTTAGCTAGTTAGTTTTCAAAGAGAATTCCATTGAAAAATTCAAATAAACAATTGCTATTCAATTCATTGAGTTTATTATTCCATTCAGTAGGACTATTGTTCCATTCATTGAAGGTGTTGTTCACTCATAGACTATTCTCACAAGGCTATTTAGACAAGATGGTTAACGGTAATTTACAAATTCCATTCCTTTTGAGTTGATTAAAATTCGAGAAGTAATTGATCTTCTTCATAGTAATATAGAGTAGCTATTTCCTATGTCACTCGCATATATTTTTCTCGCACTCTTGAAATAAGAAGACTTACCCTAGGTTGACAATTGAATGAGAAGCTTAGAGGTTGCCTATTATAGTCACCTAAGAGAACCAACACTTTACAATAAAAAAAAACTTGCTCGGTACTTGGCGATCTACTAGTTAATGTTATTTATGTTTAGATAGCTAAAACCTCTTGTTAATTCAACATTAGCCATTTTTTGAATTTGAAACTGCTATGCAATAAGTTGTATTAAATATCTTTCGCCCATGAACATTAGGAGAATTTTGAGGTCTAAAATGGGCCTCCTAAGAAAAATTTACAACCAAAATAAACTTTATGAGAACCAATAGGATTCAAGATGATGATGTGAACCATGGGGGATGATTCACCATTTTTTGAGTAAAAAAGTAAAAATATTAAAAAATAATAAAATAATAAAACTACTTTTTCAACTCGTATTTTCAACTTATCTCCCTAAGGGTTTACTCAAATTTCGAGTGGGAGTACTCGTTGGATGCAAAATTTAATTCCTCATCCAAGGAGTACCCATGTTGCATACTTTTTATGGACTCTGCTACACGAAAAATGAGAAATACATGAAAAAACATTATTATAGACACGTTTTTCATGTATTTCTCATGTTTCGTGTTGCAGAGTCCATCAAAAGTGTGAAACATGGGTACTGCTTGGATGGCGAATTAAATTTTTCATCCAATCAGTGTTCCTGCTTGAAATTTCAGTAAAACCTTACAGAGATAAGTTTAAAATACGAGTTGAAAAAGTAATTTTTCTTTTTTCCCTTTAGAATCTGATGATGTAATGAAATCTTATTTTATTATTTCCACTATTATTTTATAATTTCCTTAGGAGGCCCATTTTAGACCTCAAAATTCCCCTAATGATTCATGTAAATATTCATTGAATGTTAAGAAATGTATTCATTGATGAGTCTTTCGCTCTCATTTTACACAAACCTTGTTCAGCACACTAAAGTTGTTCCTATAGTCCTTCATGAATATTGTTAATACTTTGTATATTTCCATTGCATGATCCCATTTTTGATACTCATGACAATCACAAGTTCAACCATAGGAAAATAAGCATAGAAACATAAGCATTTCCAACCAATAAAGGACCTTAATGCCAAGAACCCCAATTCGAATCTATTTTCTAACACTACATCAAAGCTCGATAAATCAAGAAAGTCACAACATGAGATACATAAATTATTTGTGGTTGAATTCATTGATGAATATGAACCAAAGGAAGTTGACTATATCCTTGATAAAAATTTCAAGGATATTGCAAATTCTTAATTACATAAGATAGGTGGACAACCCAAAATGGATTCTTACATAGATATGGTTCGTTTGGCTCTCAACCATGTAGACTTGAAGAAAAGATTCATCTTCAATAGTCAAAAATTTGTCATTGAATCTTTTAGGCTAGAATACCTCCATAGTATGTATAAACTCCCTGGACTATAAATTGTTTATAATTCTGCATTTCTACATAAATTTCTTGAAGAAGAATGTGTGCAATATGACCAAAATATTCCCAATCTTATTAATTAATGTTAATACAATGAAAATTATTCCAAAGAAGAGAGCTCAAAAACGTATGTAGTTTCCTCATGTAATCGTACCCTCCTTATGTTTCCATAATGATGTGTAGGTTATTTAGGGAAAAGAGTCTCAATCACTCTAAGTTAGATTGGACCCCTCTTGTCCGTCATGTCCTTAATGGTTATGTGTTAAATTAGCAAAACCATTCTCTAAAACAACTTCTATAGATGAAGTGATTCCTATCTCCTACAGTGAATGGATGTGATCACTCCTTTGTTCATGTTATCCTACATTATGGATGAAAATTTCTTCCATACTTCTTTTTCATTCAACCCTTGCAAGCAAATTTTGATTATGATGTTTTTCCACTCAATTTTTCTAATTTTATCATATTCCTTCATACCAACATCAACATGGGGATCTCTATGACATTCATTGTAATAACTATAATCTCTTCAAATACGATAAAGCATTGAAATTAATCATTTTTACCATTCTCCTTTATTTCCCTAATGCAATTCAACAATTCATCATGCATAAAGTCCTCTTTTTTTTATTCGTTCAACTAGTTTTGCATCACCACTTACCTCATAGCCCATTTCTCTTAGTCCTCATCCAAATTAATTCTCATTGTCGTTATTTACTATTTTTATCACTACAACACCTTATTACCTATTACACAATTTTCAAACCCTCCTACATCCTACAACTACTCTATATATTATATAAATTCCATTACCTAAGGCTGTCTCTTCAATCCCTTCTGTGCATCCCCCTACAACCATTTCCTTCCCTCACCCTACTACTCTAACCAAAAACCAAATGATTATATACAATCACTTCTCTAATAAATTTACGACATGGTCTAACACAACTATGCCCTAGTCAACAAAAAAACCCACCTATTGTAGGAATATATCATTCTCACAATGACACAAATCCTTATCTTAATAAATTGGATACTCCAACTAACATACAAACACTCCCCCTATCACACACTCTTTATCATTCATAATGTTTCTATCTTCAGGAATTTCAACACAACACCAAAGAAATCTCTCAAGTTATGAATGTATCAGTACTTTACATGGCACCCTATTTGTTTGAAAAATTACAAAGGTATATGTTAGAGATTTAAAAATTTTCATCTCTAATCAAAATTTATAAGCATTTATAAATAAAAAATTAACATCAGTTGCACCTTCCCAAAGATTCCAAGCCTCATGCAAAATCCCAAAGCATCATGACAACAATAGTGCTCTT
Source organism: Pinus albicaulis (assembly GCA_034641835.2). Lineage (NCBI taxonomy): Eukaryota > Viridiplantae > Streptophyta > Pinopsida > Pinales > Pinaceae > Pinus > Pinus albicaulis. The sequence goes on along the minus strand of CM076583.1, from coordinate 1,019,721,620 downwards.
CATTCATAGATACATTCTCAATCTCATATTAGCTACAATTCATCTATTGCTTCAACATAAAAAGATAATACAACAATATTTAAACACTAGCATCAATGCTTTTATAGTAGTAATTTTCTAGGAAATGAACATAGCCTTGAGGCCATTTTATGCATGCAACTCAAGGTCACAACATTGGATGCTTTGTTCAATTATGTCACCATAAATCTAGCACTACACTAATTATTCAAAGTTATCTCTCTCATACAGTATAAATGTTACCCTAATATTTTGATAATTAATATATTCGTCCAGTAGCTAGATACATCGATATATTGAGGGTGTCACCCATTCTATTAAATGCTTATGGCTATTAGACATGAATTATTAACATATATAGTATTAGTTATAGTCATGATCACATATTCTTACTCCACTAGGAATACATCATTCTTCCAATTTTGGATGTAATGCACCATCAACCTATTTCTCTTATGGAGTGCCACACACATAGAGCACAATATTCTATATTATTCTTCAATCACTTCACTACATTTGTTGGAAAATGCTTCACAAATCCTATAACATCATATCAACCTTTGTAGTGGATGCACCAATTATTATTTCTTTTGTTACACCATTCATTTTTCTTCTACCATTCAAGGGCCCCATCTCAACACTAATGACTCTCTCCCATATCACAATATTTTTTAGCAATAAAACTCTATTTTTCTCAAATCACATGGAGTATGAAATTAACATTATTTTTTTCTTGGCTATTAGTATATACACATAATATGATGATGTCGATCTTACCATCTCTTATCAACATCAACTACTTCACTCTCAAGTTTCAAGAAGTTCTTCTTCATTCCTCTTCCAAATTCACAATGATACATATCCCTCATCTTATGTACATAACAATACATCTTTTCCAACCAGAGTTATATCCAACACTTATAGGAAAGATATTTCTCTTTTGTAGTCTCATTCATAAACTAGGAAGAAAACAAGGACACTTGTGAACCAAACTAGGATGAACTATTGAATATAGCGAGGGTGACCTCCCTAAAGAGGACACAATCCTCAAACAACTAGTTCTTAGACTCAGTCCCCAGTAATTCAATAATTCCCAACCCTTATGGGAAACGTTCCTCATTTCCAACTATTTTAGCTAGTCTTTATTAATGCATAGCATGTAGTAGAAACTTTATACTCTTTGGTTTGCATGCATGAATTATTGATTATTTCATCCTTATTCCCTGGGTTGTATATATCTTAAGTCATTCATATGTGTTCTTATATAAAGAAAATTTGGATAGCATATTAAAACGCTTCCCCTTTTGTATTGAGGATCACTTATTATGTTGTTGCTATCATTATTTATATTTGTTCTTGGGTTATTTGTTGCTTCAAGTTGGTCATTAGAGAAACTTTGAGGTAAAAAATGGGCTTCAAAACAAAAATTTACAACAAAAATGAACTTTATAAGAACCAAAAGGTTTCATTATGATGATGTAAACCATGGGGGGCGATTCACCATTTTTGGAGTAAAAAGGTAAAAAAGATAAAATAAAAATAAAAAATAAAAACTAATTTTTCAACTTATCTCCCTATGATTTTACTCAAATTTCTAGCAGGAGCACTCATTGGATGTGGAATTTAATTTTTCATCCAAGGACTACCCATGTTGCATACCTTCAATGTAAAAAAATGTGATTGCAATCACATTTTTTCATGTATTTCACATTTTTCATGTAGTAGGGTTCCATCGAAAGTATCACGTTTTTTCATGTATTTCACATTTTTAGTATATTAGGTTCCATAAAAAGTATGAAACATGGGAAATCCTTGGATGTAAAATTAAATTTTGCATCCAACGAGTACTGCCTCTCGAAATTTGAGTAAAATGATACGATATAATTTTAAAATACGAGTTAATAGTTTTTTTCTTTTTTCCCTCCAAAATGTGATGAGATAATCTAATATTATTTTACATTATTCCTTGGGAGACCCATTTTAGACCTAAAAATTTTTCTACCAACTAGGGTTGTTCATACTAAAGGCTTTAATCACATTAGGATAAAGGTAGGAGAATTGAACACTACATTTTTTCATAAGAAATCCTCCGTCTGATAGATGAGGAAACATTGGGAGAATTTTGAGTGCAAAATTGATAGTAAAAAACAAAAACTATTAAAATAAACTTTAAAATAACTAATAACATTCAAGATGATGATTTCAACTAGAATAGTTAATATTTTAGGAGAGAGAGAAAACTCTTTTTTTTAATTATTATTTTTTCTTATCCCCTTATTGTTTGACTCAAATATCAAGTGTAGGAACTCATTGGATGTGGAATTAAATTATGCATCCAATGAATACTTAATTTGGATCTTCTGATAAATCACCAACAATATAAACTAGAAATACATATATATTTAAAAAAATGTATTTTCTTTCATGCATGTCCAATTTAACTCATCGTGGACTATCAAAAGTATGCATAATGGATATCGGTTGGATGTGGATTTTAATTCTACATCCACCAAGTGTCTACACTTAAAATTTGAGTGAACTTATAAATACATAAGTAAAAAATATAATTAAAAAAATAAAAAGAGTCCGTCTTCCTTTCCTTTGAAAATTCATCTCTTATTTAATATTTTAACTATCATTTTATTATTTTCCTTACGAAACATATTTTAGATCTTAGATTTCCCATAATGCACGTGCATAAAATAATTACATAAATTTTTATGTAAAAAATGGATTTCAAAACCAGAAATGTGATGCCAAAATCAACTGTAAAAGAACCAAAAGGATTCAAGTTGATGATGTCAAACATAAGTGTAAATAGTTTTGAAGGGGAAAAAATAAAGCTACTGTTTTTAATTGTATTTTTGGCATATCTCCTTGTAGGTTTACTCAAGTTTCAAGTGTAGGAACTTGTTGGATGTAGAATCAAATTCTATATCTAATGAGTACACAATATCTATAATTTTGAGAAATCCAAGTGAGATAAAGTTGAAATACATAAAAAAAAATGTGTGCCTCATAAAAGGAAACATAATTATTTCATGTATTTCCACTTTATTTCATTGTGGTTATATCACAAGGATGCATAGTAGATTATAAATACATTTGTTCATGTATTTCTAGCTTATCCCACTATGGGTCTATCAAAAGTATGTCTACTATATAAGAAACATTTTTTTCATGTATTTCTAGTTTAAATTTATATAGGTATATCAAAATTATGCATAGTGAACACTCATCATATATGAACTTTAATTTTAGTTCCACGTCCAATTCGAGTGGCTACACTTGAATTTGGAGAAAACCTATAATAAGAGATATACAAAAATATGATGAAAAAAAATATTTGTCTTTCCTTCCCTTTGAAAAATACTCTATTATTTTACCATCATAACTATTATTTTATTATTTTTCTTAGGAAACCCATTGTAGACCTCAAAATTTCTCCAATGGACACTTGAAACTATTCAAAGGGTAAATACCTTTAAAGGGATATGAGAGGCAAATTCCAAGCACTTCAAAAGGTTTTACATAGAGCATCCTCCCTAAATGGATGAAGATATATATGAAATGTTGGAGGAAATCATTCCATTGTTTTTAGATGAAGATAATGAGAACTTGGTTAAGTGAATAGAAGAAAAGTGTATTATCAAAGATATTCAGGATATAGAATTTGGTAAAGCCTTGGGGCTAGATAAATTTACTATACATTTTTATGGAGCTTTCTGACATATAATAAATTATGAATAACTTGAATGTTGACTTAAGTGATTCATGTGGTTCACTGGTAAGTTTTTGTAATTCTGAACAACGGGTCATGGGTTCGATTCTTGGTGGAGGAATTTAGAGAATTGTTTGAAATTTTTCCCCAATGCGAGTGCATTTATGGACATGAAGGTTGTTAGAGAACATGATTGACATGCACACTCGTTAAATGGGTGATCGTGTGGCACAAATCAATGACAAATATATTGTCACCACCTATCGAGTGGTGGTGTACACATGCCCTCCCTGCAGTTTTCACGTTCAATCACGTTGGCTATTGTATTGTTTATTTAAATAGGAGAAGATGGGTAGTAGATAAGTATCATATGACATTCCCTAGTTTGAGAGTTTCCGACAGTTGAGTTTTCTTATGGCAGCATATGAGAATAGGGGAAACATGTTAGGAATGTTAAATGTGGGATTCAATATATGTGCCCACGCACCCACCTATATCTCTTGTGTGATATCGTCTACATAATCAGTTTCTCATCCACGTTTCTCTTCGAAAATGTATATCCTTTATAAAGGTGGCAACCTTGTTACAGGATGGTGTTTTTCTCTACTTCATGGTCATTGACGCCCACCATCTGTTCCTCGTACTGGAGCTCAGAATTCGACCAGAAATTTTTGGCGAGCAATTAACATATCTAAATTTTATCTGAAATCCTTACCTTTTCTGATCTATGTCATTCATAGTTTGATTTGATTTGGGTCTTAGAGCAGGGACTTTTTGTGGTATCCAATCATGTTCTTCACTTTTTTTATTCACAATATGATGAATGGTCATGCTTTTAAACTTGTCATTTCATTTCCATCTGCTTCTTCTCAATCCCCTATTCCGATGGTATTTATTTTAGTTGTCCTGTCCTCGTTTATGGTGTATGGTATCCAGGAAAATTCTCATGGTGGTTTTGAACTCTCTTTCCTCATACAAGGGTTTATATTTGCTAGTAGTGACTCAGTGTTTTGTGTTTGGCTTGAAAATGGTATTGTAATTTTATTTGACCAGAGGTGGGAAGATCTGGGGTCTGTGTGGTTAGTGTTCACAGAGGTACTTGGTGACCTTGTTACATGGTTCCTTCCCTATGGCTACGACACGGCCTACACTTCATATCTGGTCTACTTTCCATGTTGTTGTCATCTAGTTTGGGAGGATTATGAGCCTTTAGGGTCCTACCTGGCCGCATAAGTTACCTTTTGTCCACCTAGATCAACTCCAACTCGAGTGGCTAATATTATGGCACCTCAACATCATCTTCTCAGTCGTCAGGGAGGTGTAGTAGCTTCCTCTTATTCACATCGTCGTATTCTATTTGGTTGGCATTCAACGACCTACCATTTAGACATTATTCCTCCAAATTCCAAGAATGAAATCCTTCAACTTGAAGCCAAATAATTTGGTGATAGGGCATACTTTTCATATTTTAAAATTTCTTATTCCACCTACATATGTATTCTTGATCCTGGAAAATTATGTAAAAGGAGACTCTACTTCCTTCATATAATGGTAATGCATAGGAAATTGGCTACCTTGATGCACACGGTCATATGAGATAAACAAGTGGACCATTAACAGTTATTTACAAGGTAGGAAGAAATTAAACAAATTCTCTGGGACATAACATATAATATGTATGAATTAGATGCTAGAATGACTTAGGTGGAATGATTCTTGGTGTCTGATTATGTTTCTATTTCTGGCTCACAACCCCACACTCCAAAAATTGTTAATGCACCATGTTACAGCTCATGCTGCGTCAACCCACAGTATGCATATGAAATGCAAGTGTATAAGTTTGCCCCAAAATCAATTCTTTACTTTTTCAGATATATCACTTAATCATAATATTTCTTTTATTCATATATAAAACCCACACACTTCAAATATTATTAACACCCATTTTATAACCCTTTTATAAATGGCGGAAACACAATTCAATTTCCATTAATGAAATGTTTTCTCTTAACGTATTTTACCTACGGACTTCAACATTTTTTAATATCCATCTTATAAACTATCACATCCATACTCCACCTTAAATGTCGCGCATGTTAAAATGCGATATTTTTTAGATCTATACCTCTTATGTGAAGACCGTCAGATCAAACATCTGCTGGACATATTTCTTAACTTATTTAGCCTAGCTTATACTATATCAGGTCCGGTTGAATTCTTAACCTCCTTTCAACTTGAAATGCGATATCCATTGATTTGAATTACACTTTGATCGGACGGTTCTGATCCCAATCCTCCAGCTCCCATTGACTTTAAATTCTTGGAAGTTTTCATTTATATTGCGGAATGCAAATTGATGAACAAGACTAACAGCATTTCGATTGTGGCAGATAACAAAGGTTACAGCGACAGCTTATGGAGTTCAATTCCTCTTTCATTCTTTATGCATTCAATTGTCCCACATTTTTAATTTCCAGATTTACGATCATGCAGAATTATCTCTCAACAAAAAAAACACGGATTTGCATATCACAACTAGTAGCTGCTAAGTCAATAATTCAAGCAAACCATTCCGCTTACATTGTAATAAAGAATTTTAATAAAAACATACACATATAAATTTATCAAACAGAGCTTGAACTAAATCAAAAAAATCAGAAAAATTTCGAAGGCAAATAACCTCCGAGATTTGACAACTACGCACACAATTTCACAGCTACAAAGGAAACTGGAATTTTCTTCTATTGAATTAATCTTCCATCCAATCCTTCCTCTCGATCTAAGTTTTGAATCTCTATGTGTATTTTTTTTCATGCCTTCGAGGCTTACAATTTATACAAATGGATTCTAAACCAATTTTGGTTTAGATCCCTAGTTTACTCAACAAATCCCTAATTCTTCTAAGTCCTCATTAATTCCTAAAATCTCTCTTTTATCCCTAAGGATCCTTTCAATCCCATAAATTGTGAACTAATTCCTAATTTAATATCTACAATAATTTATCAAATATCTCAATCCCTAATTCTCTCGTGTTCTCCAACATTCGATAACATTTACAATTATGCTCACAATATTAATTAAATCCTATTTTAAATCACTCAAAATATTTAAAATTACACTTAGAGAAACAACTCTCTTGAAAACATAAGACCTCCTAAGTCTCCCAAATAACTAATAACATTTAAGCATGATGCTCTTGCATCAGAATCCCCATGTAGAAAATTTTCATAGAATCTTGTCTATGAGGTTTGTTGCTTTTCTGTAATAATGCAACAACCACAAATCTTAATCAATTGCTACCTCCAGGATTCCAAACTCTGTTCTTCAGGGATTTCCTTGCTTCTTTCAACTGCTATTTAATATTTCTGTTGTCTTTCCTTGTTTCTCCTGATTTTCATATCCCCATTTGTAACACTTCATTAGCTTTTCCTTCAATGTTTGTTACAATCTAACTTTTTATCCACCTGAATCTTTATCTGCAACTCCTTTCATTATGTTCATTTTTTGTCAGCTTCATCAAATCTTCTATTTCTCTATCCAAATTACTTTGTTGTTGTTGTCCTTTTCCTTGTGTATGAGTTTCATAACTCGTGCTTCCTTCTTTTTCTTCAACTTCTGCTATCAATTTTGAGATTGCTCCAAATACTGTTGTAGATATTGCTTCCTCCCAAACTTCTTGAATATCTTTAAAGATATTGCCCTCTACAATATCCAATTGTTGTTTTGCAAATTTACTTTCAAAAATTAAATTTCTTTTCAATTCCTTGACATTAGTAACATTTTCTTTCACTGCTGCAGATTCTTTGCAATCTTCCTCGGGTTCTTTCTTCTCTACTGGTGCTTTCAACCAATTCTCCTGTAACTTCCATTCACTAACCAACTATACATATACTTTCCTTTCACTAAATTCATCAGATAACATAGCCTTATCTTCCATCATAATACAATTCTGATCTTGACTCTTTGAAATGTTTGTGTACATTTCTCTTTCTTCCTTTATCTTTATGACAGCTTCCAGTAACTATCTATCACCTGTAAAATCTTCGAAACCTACAATCACGCTCAAATTTTCAGTTTTAAAATCAAAAGACCCAAAAATCTTATTTGATGATTCTGTCATCAAATATCTTTTCTGTTCCAGGTCTTCTACATGAATTAGAAAATATTCAATGGTCTTCACCTCAACTTCCTCAAGCATAGCATTTGAGTACTTGGAATCCTTTGCTTCTTCTTATTGCTTTTGGTCATCATTGTGAGCCAAATTTCCTCTGTTTTCAACTTTACCAGTATGCTATAAAATAATATGTTCCTCCAATTGTGTATGATCTTTATCAAAACTCAAATTCTCTCTCTCTGCCATGAAATTATCTACAAACATACACAAATTATCAATTTCAAAATCATAAGGCTCAGTTGCCTCAACTGATGATTCAAACATCAATGCTCCTTTTTCAAAAGAAACTTGGTTTTTTCCAACAATTCCATTTTTTTGTAACTCCACTCCTTTGAGCTTATTTGTCCTCAATAGAACATCTATAATTTGCCCAATCTTCCTCAGCTCCTCTATTAACTTCATATCCACTTGCTTCTCTTGTAGCTTATACTATTTCTCCTTCTTTCCCATTATGTAGTTGTATCTTTGGTCTCCTTTATTTTTCTGGAACATTTCTATCAACAATTCCAGTTGAAAATTTATCTCAGTCTTCTCTCTGATATTAAATATCTTCTTCATAATTCCTATGATTTCAGCTTCATATTTATCAACGTTGTCTTCTGTACCTACAACCACATTATTAATTGAAGAGTTAAAACATTTACTTAACTCTAGAATTTCTTCTTTATCAGGTTCTACAAGCTTCATTCATCCTTCTGGTTCCTTGAGGCATCTTTCCAAGAACTCCATTTCCATGTGAAATCTTCCCAGCATTTTTTCACAATCTTCATTCTCAATTTCACTCCTTCTGGCAGTCCTCTTGAATTATCATGTTTTCTGTATCATCACATTGCAAAATTCTTTCATCAATTTCATTAAACAATTTCATTTTTTTACCTCCTTGGAATATCACTACGGCATTTTCATTATGCTTCTGCTCCATAAAAACTTTAACTGGTTGTCTTACACCAAACAAAAATTCATCTATGAATTTTTTCTGCTGCAATAAATCAATATCTTCCTCCTCTAAAAGGCATTCTCCATCATACTTTGCCTCAATAACTTTATTCATTTTTGTGACAATTTCATCAGACTATCCATCATCTTCTACACATCCTGAAAACACATAAAAAACATGAGTTTTAAAAACACAAGGCTCCATAGCCTCATTTGCTTCCCTTGTCAACATATCTCCGAATTGTTCTAGACTATTCCAATAGTCCATGGAACCTTTCTCATTGTCCTCTTCACCCAGAATTTCACCCCGTTCTGGTCCACAAATGGAAACTTCGATTTCTAACTCTGCTTCTCTGAGTTTTTCAGCCAACCACTTCACTTGTCTTTGTCGTAGCCTTCTCTGTAACTTAGACCACTTCACTGTCTTTTTCTTCAAAACCCAACCTTGTCTTTGTTTTTCCTTTAGCAACATTGTTAACTCATCGAGTTCTTTGCTTATCTCATCCAACTCCTTGTCGAGCTCCTCTTGACTCATCCAATTCTTGTGGATTTTTTTTTCACCCCTTTCCTTCATCTTGTAGCCTTCTTCTGAACCTTCTCTATGACTTCTCATAGCCATATTTAGTTCTGTGTGAGTTTCTATACCTGCAACAATTCAACTTCTTTCTGATTTGATCTTCTCACCAAACTTCTCCTCTGTCTGGTTTCCAAGTCCTCTTTCCTTAGAACTTGCACTGAGAAATATTACTCTCTCTTTGGTTGCTACACTCACTTCTCTTAAAGACTCCTTTGTCCCTATCTATTCCAAGCCTCAGTTGGAATAAGGTTCTGCTACAATTTCTAAGAACTTTCAAAATTTCTTCCTACAGTCTCACTGTTGTAATCTTGTGCCAATTTTTCCATTCACTCAACTGCTGCAAACTTTCATACCTTGGTAATCAATTTATGTCTTAGTTGGTTTTATCCTGCAAACATGTAACTTTTGCACTTCCTTGATCTGTTTCAATCTATAAACTATGCATACCATCTTCCTTATTTGATGGTTTTTTACCTTTCTTGTAAATTTGTTTCTGCAGTTCTATCTCCATGCTTCCACTGTGCATTCTTTCAACATACAGTTGTTGCCACAACAATCAATCCTTAACAAGACTTCAATCCACATCAATTTGGATCTAAACAAATTAGAATTTACACATAAATTTAATTGCTTTCTTAAGCATTTACCTCACCAACAATATCCAATCATAACACAATTCATCTCTTTCTCATGCAATCTGTGTAAATACAGTATAAAAACTTCTCAAAAATTTATTTCTACATAGAAAAAAATATTCCTTTGTTTATAACAGTCTACCATCTGTGATCATGCTTTTTCTTCTGCAAACTTTCTCTGGCTGCAATAACTCACTATCTTGAGGAAAATCTCAATCTGTTCATACTTCGCTCAGTTTTATGAAGAATCCCTTTCTGCTTTACTATGATCACCCTTTCTTGCAATTTCAATTGAATTCTTCATAATTCAGTTTAAATAAATAAATAAATAAAAATTACTTCTTCTCTAATACCACTATGACGCAGCTCATGCTGCGTCAACCCACAGTATGCATACAAAATTCAAGTGTATAAGTTTTCCCCAAAATCAATTCTTTACATTTTTATATATATCCCTTAATCAGACTATTTATTTTATTCAAATATAAAACCCAAAGACTTCAAATCTTATTAACACCCATTTTATAACCCTTTTATAAATGGCGGAAACACAATTCAATTTCCATTAATGAAATGTTTTCTCTTAATGTATTTTACCTACGGACTTCAAAAATTTTTAATATCCATCTTATAAACTATCACATCCATACTTCACCTTAAATGTCGTGCATGTTAAAATGCAATATTCGTTAGATCTATACCTCTTATGGGAAGACCGTCAAATCAAACATATGCTGGATGGATTTCTTAACATATTAAGCCTAGCTTATAAAATATCGGGTCCAGTTGAATTCTTAACCTCCTTGCAACCTGAAATGTGATATCCATTGATCTGAATTACACTTTGATTGGACGGTTCTGATCCCAATCCTTCAGCTCCTATTGATTTGACAATCTTGGAAGTTTTCATTTATATTGCGGAATGCAAATTGATGAACAAGACTAACAAATTTTCGGTTGTGGTAGATAACAAAGGTTACAACGACAGCTTATGGAGTTCGATTCCTCTTGCATTCTTTACGCATTCAATTGTCCCAGTTTTTTAATTTCTAGATTTATGCTCCTACACGATTATCTCTCAACAAAAAAACCACGGATTTGCATATCACAACTAGTAATTGTTAAGTCAATAATTCAAGCAAACCATTTCTCTTTCAATGTGATGTGGAATTTAAATGAAAACATACACATATAAATTTATCAAATAGAGCTCGAACTTAATAAAACAAACTCAGAAAAATTTCGAAAGAAAATAACCTCTGGGATTTGACAACTACGCACACAATTTCACATCTACAGAGGAAACTAGAATTTTCTTCTTTTCCATTAATCTTCCATCGAATCCTTCCTCTCGATCTAAATCCTAAATCTCTATGCTTATTTTTTTTCATGCCTTCGAGGCTTACAATTTATACAAATGGATTCTAAACCAATTTTGGTTTAGATCCCTAGTTTACTCAACAAATCCATAATTCTTCTAAGTCCTCATTAATTCCTAAAATATCTCTTTTATCCCTAAGGATCCTCTCAATCCCATAAATCGTGAACTAATTCCTAATTTAAGATCTACAATAATTTCTCAAATCTCTCAATCCCTAACTCTCTCATGTTCTCCAACATTCGAGAACACTTACAATTATGCTCACATAATTAATTAAATCCTATTTTAAATCACTAAAAATATTTAAAAGTACACTTAGAGAAACAACTCCCTTGAAAACATAATACCTCCTATGTCTCCCAAATTACTAATGGCATTTAAGCAGGATGCTCCTGCATCACACCATCAAAAGAAACACCTCTAGTAAACTCTCATGCTATATCTCTAGTTATTGTTTTATATTAGTAGCTTTGGCACTGACTTTGGTCTAGTTTTTATCTATGTATTCTATGTAGAATTTATGGTTTTTTGGTTCTTTAGATTCTATGGGTTTATGGTTTTGTTTTCCTTTTTTATAAAGCATGGTATATCCATGGCATGCAAGTGTTGAAGGGCTATGTAGTAAGAATGGTGTTAAGTCTGTTTAGCTTTCTTTTGGTTCAAATTTGATCACAGGGAACAAGAAATGGAAGGTGTATTACTGTTTCAGTTCCCATGTAGTTTTTTGGTTCATGCTTGTAATCATTGTAAAACCAGTTTTTTTATAATATAAATATATTTACCTAGCTTACAAAATAAAAACAAAAATAGAGCACACATAAAGGATAATATTGGGGTGTGACTTGATTCATCCTTCCTAGCTTTGAATCCAAAAGAGAAATCATATACCTTCTATCTATCTTCATCCATTCTCGGTGTGCAACACTTTTTAAAATATTCTAATAGCACATTTGGTGACTAGACTTAGATCCCTTCTATGTAATCTCATCTTAGAAAATCAAGGGGTTTTTTCTAGAAGTGACACACAATTTTTAATATATTTCTAATACAAGAAACAATCAACTCAAGAAAAATAATAATGATCAACGATTTGTAATTATACTTGGCATGGATATTACTTTTGATAGGGTTCACCATGGATTTTTTTACAATGTGCTAAGGAATTATGGGTTTTCTCCAAATTTTATAAAATGGATTAAAGTGTTCATATGTTTTTCGTGGATAACTCCCCTTGTAAATTGGATATTGATCCATTTTTTCCAAAGCTAAAGTGTGATTGACAATGTTGTCCCTTGTCACCAAAGTTATAATTCTTGTGGTTTATTATTTGGAAACAAAAATTGAATAAAAGTGTTTTTATGGAAAATTAATGGGGATTAACATTGTAATAGGACTCAAAGCTATGAATCATTTTCAATTCAAAAATTATGATACCCTCCTATTAGCATGGGGCCTTCACTCAATGAACCTCTGATATATCATGTGCATTTGTGGAATACTAAACAATACCCTTATTTTGACTACATAGAGGAAAATACCACTAAAAATCACTTTATTTAACCCCCTACCAATATGAACCCAATACACCTTCCCAATTTAAAAAAAAACCCTACTCTCACTAGATATTGTAGGTATCCATTTTTGTTAACATTTTTTATATCACTTAATATTTTTTTATTAAATTTCAGATCCATTTTTTATACCTACTAATATAAAAACCCTTTACCCCCTATTATATGCTCAATATATTATGTCATTTTTTCCTCAATATATACCCCCCAATATGAATGCATGTGGTATGGTATTTCTCCCCTAGTGAAGCCCCCATGCCTATTGGGAGGAGCTATGGTCACATTTTATGGCATCCATATTTAAAGTCATTTTGAATTCCTATTTAAGCACCTAAATAGGCTTAATCAGAAAATACAAAAGCAACATCTATGGTTGGAACATTTTTTCTTGTGTTATATATCAGTTGTAAGAGTTCTATAGTTTTCATCAATTAGCCAATGACGATAACCTAGATATTTGGGAACCCATTTCATGCTTAAACTCTCTAGGCAATCAGACTGATAACTAATCATTCAAAAAATAAATACTAAAATGGACCATGGGTATATCAATGGTTAATCCCAACTAGATGGATTATCTTGATAAATTAAATTATGTGTAAACTTCCCATCTTTCAAGGCTTAGCTTTATCAACACTATTAAGCATTAGTCAATAGATTGTAAGGGAAATAAGGACTTTTTCAAGGAAAGGAATGAAAAGATAATAAAAGGTGTCATATAGTTATTTGATCTATAGAATAACCTCCTTATAATATGGGTGGCTTGATTATCAAATATATGCTCCTAGCTAATTTGTTCATGCTACAAATGTTGTATGGAGAGTAGTCTATAAGACAACAAAATCGTGGAAGAAATCTCTTCATAAGATATATTTTTGGTGAAGTCACTTATCATGTATAGAAAATCCTCTCCCAAATTCTATCGGCACCCTAATTTGGAGATTACGAAAACATTATTTCACTTTCATTCATGAACATCTATCCTAGGTTCCCAATAATGAGAAAAATGTTTAGATTTGGGATGATAGTATTATGGATTGTACTCCTTCTATTCAACATAAATAAATTTTAGATATAAATTAATAGTTTTAAACCAACAAATTCACTCTCAAATTGATCTCTCATGTTGGGAATAGATCAAACCAATATGATGGTATTATTAAAATTACTTTTAATGTTCATGTCCTCTTTAGGGTCAATTTTCATCCCATTCTCTCATTAGAGTGACCCCAATGATAAAGAACTTTAGAGTTTTGTGAGGGCGGGGACCAAAAGGATGAGCATAATTAGTTAAGGATCCATATACAAAAAAATTATTGGACCCTAAGCCACGTCATCAATTGTATATTTGGAAGTGAACCTTTGAAGTTCATTATTACCCAAAAGTTCACCATTTTTTTTGGATCATGATGCATGATGCCAAAAATATTTTAAGAGATGGAAATATTAGGAGATGGTTCATCATTTTCAAAATTTTGATGTATTTCTCGTGTATCTCTACATGGGTATGTCAAAAGTATGCATAGTGGGTACTCATTGGATGTAAAATTTAATTTTTCATCCACTGAGTGCGTACACTTGAAATTAGGGTAAATTTAATGGGAGATAAGTTGAAAATATGGGGAAAATAGTTTTTTTTTCACATTAATAATTAATATCTTCTTTTTTATTTTTTTTTACACTTTAGGAGATCCATTATAGACCTCAAATTCCCTATAATGTCACTTACTCTACTTTGAGGGAGACATCAAAGCATATTTTCTTAGAACATGACATCAAACATCACACGTCGTCCTTAGTAATTAAAGAATATAGTTGGGATTTAATGCCACTAGAGTGGTGGTATATTATAGTATCATGGTTTGCTTCATATCCTAGATGAAACAATAACAAAAACTTGCAAGTTGCTTAAGAGAGTTTTCTTAGGCTTCCTGCAATTCTTCTTTTAGTATGTCTAGTTAATAGGAAATCATCTCATATTCCAACATGAAACCATCGTTACTAATGTAGTAGTAAGTCAATATAAGGGTTTTCTATTAGAGATAGTTTGAGCCAATGGATTAGGGATAGTCAAAAAATATTATATTAGTACATAAAAAAGGCATGGTTAAACCCTCTTATCTATGGTGTTCCATCAACCAATAAGCCTTATGTCAGACCATATTCTCAACCTTCTCATTGGTAGCTAGTTTTTATGGAGGAGAAATTCAAGCAACGGAATTTATCCAAATGTAAACACATTTTAGTTTTTGATGGGGAAACTAAAGGAAAATTATGGGTGGAAGGAAAAAGGGGATCATATTTTATCTCTAGGGAAACATAGAAACATACTTTTCTTGGGGTTTAGGCATTGTATCCAATGATGAAGTTGAATCACTGAAAACCTTTCAAGCTCTTCATTTACTTAAAGAGACATGTGAGCATAACACTCCTATAGTTAATGACTCCTCAATTTTTATAAGTAAAATGTTTTTCTCTTCAAAATATTGTTGTGTCTCATCTAGTCAAAAGAATGATAGTTATATTTTATCACTTTGAAGAAAATTAAAATAATTATAGGTTTATTCCATTCCTTAAAATAAATTTCTCTCTCAAATGTTTCCAACAAATAATAAAGAGGTCAATTAACTTTAAAATGTTGGAGCATCCATAAATATTATTATTTATTTATACTCCTCTCTCATGATATAAATCAATATTAAACCCATCATGAATACCATGCACATGTGTCAATTTCAATGGGTTTGAAATCGCTATGGGTTATGGCCATTAATATGTTGCACTCCCTAGTGCTACCTATTGTTGAAACTTCTAATTAATATGAGAATTACAATCCCATTTACCTATAAATATGGTTTTACTCATATTAAAGGTTGGGATAGGGGAGTAGTCTCTTCCCTCAATTCCACTTCTAGTCTTTTTGGTTTGGCCTTGGGAGCTTGTTCTAGTTGTCTCAACCTCGGGAATGCAACAAGTGAATTCTACACTATCCCTGGTGGGTCTTAGCACTCTTGGTGACATGTACTTGATTTTGGAAATCCTTGACACTACTTGTAATCAACATGTGATGTATGACTTGGTGTAGGTTAGCAAAAGTATGAAGTGGTAGAAATGGGGGCTCAAAAAATTATAGTAGTCTATCGTACCCTTATTTCTCCAAAGAGATGTTAGTAAGAGACATGAAAGGAAAAAATTTTGGGTAAATTCAGGAGTGAGACAATCATGTTCACCTTTTTACTCTATTAAGGAAAATGCAAGACCTAAAAAATGATTTTAGGGAATTTGAGCAAGTTTAATGAAGTAAGTATTTAGATAGAACTTCATAAGGAACCTATAGTTTCTCTATTGGCTCGCAATGTCGGTTTCCTTAATATCCCTATGAGTATTCCCAAATTCCATGCTCCTCCTTCTAAATCATATAGCTCAAAGGAAGAAAGTTCAAGGGACCAGTTGCAATCCCAATTTGAAATTTAAAGTTATGGAACTTGGCCTTCTCCCTATAACACAATTAGAATTGGGCATGCAATTTGAGGAGAACAACTTGAAGTAAAATGTGAGATTGAAGAATCCCTACACTCCGCATCCTTTATAAAAATTATTATTTAGAAGGTTTTTTAGGTTTTATTTGTAAGGTAGTTTGTAAGATAATACACTTTCCAAACTAGTAAGTACAATTAGTGGGTAAATAACTACAAGAATTTTAAAAGAAGAACAATGTTTTTTTTCTTATAAGTTGTGACCATTATTTTTTATTTATAATATAAAATTTATAAAGCTTAACCATGACCCTTTTCTTCGCTATAAATATCACCCATTATTGTGAAGTCTAGAATTAAAATTTTTCTCTACAAAATATTTACAAAAGGATTTGATTTCCAAAAACTTAAAAATCTACTAATATGATTCTTTGGAATTATTTTTCCTTCCCTTGAAATCTTACATAAGTTGAACTTTATCCGATATTTCCATGGACAAGTTATACACACTTTTCTCCATTTCACCTGTCAACATGAAATCACATGGAAATATGAAATAGTAGGATGTGTTTTTAGGTTTAAGGGATTTCTTCTTTAACCAAGTCCCCAATATTTTATGTTTTAACTATTTCTTCTTGTTTTCCAAATATTGTAAATGTGAAATTAAATTAAAATTTATTAATATATGTTTAAAAATAATATATTAATTTAATTTAATATTAATGATAATGGATATTTTAAAATAATATATTAAATAAAAACTTGTTTAGGTGGAGGAAAACATAGTCTATGAGGAGACAAACATAAAATGGGGCACACTAACAAGGAAGAAATATTAAAAGTTTATTGAAGAGTAGAAGGGGGAGGTTAAAACCAATGATCAATTGATGTCACCAGCTCCATCTTCATCACAACCTCATCACATTCAACACTCATGGGCAACATATCACTTCTTTCACTCTCTCAATTGACAATCCAACAACATTTCTTTACCAAAATTCTTCCTTCCCTAGCACTAGGGTCTGTGCTCAATTTATAGGGCAACTGAAGGAAGTTTCTGAATCAATGAATTTCTAATAATAGGAAAGACATGTTCCCAAACTCAGAGGTGTTAGACGGACACTTGGATTCTAATTTTGACACATATAAACTCTTCTAGAAGGCACTGCCCATGTGGAGATTATGGAACAATGAGAATTTCGCTCCTATTTTACCAACACACTCTTAAATGTCGAGAAGTGCATTGCAGTGAACCCTTGAATGAAGGGAGCTACATATGCAACACAGTTACTTGCTTGAGAGGCAACATTGGTGAGCTCATAAGTGATATAACATATACTTCAAACCTTGGAAATCTCACAATAGAAGTTATGGATGATTTGTTCTTCTCTTAGGGAATGTAGCCACTGAAATGTAAGGGGATGATAGACCCTATTTCATTGGTCCTGGGGATGATGTCCAGTTTGACCAAGTCATGGGGGATGATGCAAAAATTGACCTATAATAGTTACCCCCTAAAGCATGAAGTCAGAATAATAACAATATTTTTGAATGAGATGCTTTATGATGTGGTGGGCTAGAACTGAAGCGGAGTGGTGACCTGCATCAATCATACAATACATTACATCATGATATTTTCATCTTGATCATGAATTTCTAAGGGAGGAATTCCCATGCTCAGCACATAAACTATCTAATAACATGTACATAGTGCAGAAAGCGATTTACATTGGAATGTTTCCCAATATAGACATGCCTGCAAATATAGGCCCATGTTTAGATGACAATATGTATGTAAGGTCACCGTACATATGATGTGTATATCAATCCTTAAATCGCAGCCCAAATGGATGAAACTATATCCGGGGTCTTCTTATCTCGTTCACTCGATTGTTCGGGTACAAGTCTAGCCATGTGAATATATGATTTGTAGTCAAACATGGTAAGACCTCGTTTGATTACCAACCAATGATGTGAGATGTTAATAAACTCAAGAGAACCACCATTTATGTTAATGGTTCTCAAGTTACTGCAGTACATTTCGTCAGGCGTGAATGTATGATTTGATGTCGAACGCCAAAAAAAATCTTTCGGTCAAAGTTCCGGAAGCGAGGATCTTGTCAATGTTGCAACAAACCTCATGGTACTGTAAGATGATGTTTCTAAGTAAAATTCCTGGATGATGATTTGATGTCGATAGGAAGTCACTTTATCTTGAAACGAGACTTACTAAATTTAGAGACAAAATGTGACTTGATATAGCAATGTTCAAGGATGACTGTCATGATAATGAAGGTTTATGAGTATTGCAGAAGGATAAGTATTCACTGGATGACTTCTCTTGAACATATCGGCGACACTGAGATGAGTTGGCAGCATTGACCCAAAACTGAAGTGAAGGTATGATGAACCATAGGTATGAATGAACTGTCAAGAAGATTACCCAACCCAAATAGTCACGATGATGGAGTGAAGTGTCATGATCAAGAATGACCTGCTATCGTAAAAGTTCTGTTCACTTTTCTAAATTTTCCCCAGTCATTTGTCGACCAGTACCTCTTTATTTTTAACAAGCTTGAGGAGGATAACATTCTTGATCTATAATTCAGCCCTTCGGGCGAATATTGTATCACTATTTAATAATTTAATGAGTCTAGCGATGAATGAAACTCGATTCCTGCCATGATCGACAAGCCCGTCGATATTTTATGTTTTAACAAGCCTAATGACAGTGGCCTCGATCCTTTTTCATATTTAGAGAGTTTGAAAAAGAGGAAAAAAGAAAACTACATAAGTACTTTTTCGTAAATTTGTCGCTCAGATCCAAAAAAGTGTAAAATAATATCTGAGAGAACCTCCTAGCCATGTTAGATTAAGGTTTTCCTTTTTCATAAATAATCTATCTCAGTTCGGAAAAGCATTAAACTATACTGAGTAGATATCAATTCATTTACTTTTACGAGCTCGAAAAGACAAGTGCTCGGCAATCTTTTCACATTATCAGAGTTTGAAAAGAGTTAAAAGAAGACTCCAGGTGTTCCTTTTTCATTGTTATCGAAGCTCGGAAAAGAGATAAAAGTGTGCTTCAAGTCCTTTTTCGTTTTTATCAAAGCTCGAAAAATAAGGATAAAAGTATGCTTTTTGGTCAAATCATTCTTGAAGTAAATGTGCACGACTAATCTACTATATCAATTGAAAACCTGTTCAGAACAACATCAAATGGATTAAAAATACCTATTTCATGATAAAAAAATGAATAAAAGCATATTCACAAAAATAAATATGATTTTCCAATAATCAAATGACTAATTAAAAGAGTTTTACTATTCATTTTTACCATTTTAAAGTTACCATTTGTGTTTTGGAGCTCTAAACCTATTTTCCCCCCAAACTTCAATTGTGTATTGCGATAGATTCTGTGGAAGGTTTTCCTCGCCGTTCGATCCAGGTTGGTGCCATAAACCTCCTCTTTCCTTTATTAGTATTTTTATTTCATTTCGTTGCAAATTTTTAGGGATTTGATCCCCTTGGGGTAAATATATTATCAAAAGAGGGAAACGCACCCTTTGATGTCGAAACCTGCATTGGAATGCACCTGAAATGAAGGCTAGGTGCATATGCAACACACTGTCTCCTGTCCAAGGCTGCGTTGGGTCAATTCACATTTTTTATTCTTTCATTTTACCCAAATTTTGCCTAAATTTTTGCATGAAAAGGGTCCTAATGAGTCTTATGGTTGTATTTCATGGATTCAATGGAACAAAATGAAAATTACTTGGAGGGAAAGAGAGCATGAAGAACAAAACCTGATTTCCCTTAATGATCTGAGTACTGTAAGAGCCCTCAGAGACTGTGGATTATTGAAGTACTTTTGTCTATTAGGTATGAGGAAATAGATGGAACTACTAGAGTTCCTTGTTCGAGCATGGGGTCTGGAAATTGAGGCTTTTCATATTGGGAACCAAGTGGTCCCAATTTTAGTGGAGGATATCTCTTTTATGACAAGCTTTCTGAGGAGAGGCCTATCGAGTTCCCTCTCAGGGTCTGCTCTTGGAGGAGAGACGGTGAAAGACTATATATTGCAATATTTCAATCTAAGGGCAGAGCCTAGCAAGGATGGGAAAATAAACATCTGAGATGTTTGTGATTTTCCATTGAGAACCATCTTATTCATGATCGCAAAGCTTGCTGGTACCGCTACACTGCATGTAGCGAATAGATCTTATATGTAGTATGCGCTAGAGTGCATGGAACCAACATTTTTCAATTGGGCTGAAGTCATACTTTCTCAAATGAAAGAAATACTAAGCAAGGAAAAGGGAGGAAGGAAGAAAAATTTCAACTATGGTTCAATCCTCATTTCTTTTTCCTTAGAGTGGATTCCACTGATGCAGCCTTAGCATGTGATGCTGGGTATATCTAACCCTGTAGATCCGAGGATGCAGAGATGGGTAGAACTGATGGCTAGACATGTAGGCCAGTCGTCCATCATGTTCTCAACTGCATTCTGCACCTGGTTCAGGTGACAGATTATCGCCATTGATGACTATGCATATGCAGACATAGACTTCTGAGGAGATCCATACTTAGCTTTACCAGAAGGTTCTTTGTGGGGTGCAATTGGTAAGAATGTTTTGACCATGTTTTTTTATTTTTATAAGGTTTATAAATGTTTTTGTATTTTAATTTTTTTCCAAGACTAAACTAAATTTTTAATGTAATGTAGATGTGGGTTGAGTTCAACCAGTGGGAGAGCGAGAGTATGGAGCAGATGAGCCAGTAGAGAGGGTTGTGAGGATAGAAGTCCTTCAGGATTTAGATATGGCTGAGACTCTTGCTGAGCTTCAGCAACACATACAGGGGTTGACATTCGGGATTCCAGATTGCTGAATCTAAGAGTTACCTATGCGACTGCAGCACCATACTATTGTCGTTCCTAATCGTTGGATGTGGTTACTGCATAAGATAGCTAGATCAGTAGCATGTTATCATGAGCACCACTAGTTTAATTTTGACATGTTGCATACATTTTGAGGTCAGATGACCAGTGTGTCTTGGGCACAAATTTTGTAAAAACCTATAACTATCTATCTATTTGATTTCATTGTTTTCCTATGATTATTGTGAAATCATATTCAATTATGTGAATGTATCTTTACATGTGTTGCAAATGTCTATTTATAACACAATTCTCTAAAGAATCAATTAATGTGTTCAATTTTCTAGAAATGTGTTGATATTGGATAAAATCAAAATGTCTTTCCAAAAGTCGAACTCTTAGGAACATCCGATGGATTTCTAATAGTATAAACACTAGTAAGTTGTAATACCACAAGTTGTGAGTCTAACCTTATGATGATGTGGTTAATACCAAACAAAATGGATCAGAGAGAAGTTCGATCAACGCGCTATACTCAACGATATTTTTTGTAGATCGACCGATACAAATCCCTTAAAAACTCACTAACCCATCGTTCGAAGCGAAAATGGCCCTCGCCACTGAGGATAGATTCTGCGTACTACGACTAGCACCATCAACATACCCAACAAATGGTTCCAAAGATTCAGACATCTATGTTGAAATGTAAAGTAGATTACTAACTTCAAGAAAACTCTAGAAAACAAACTAAGATAGTAAATGCAAATGAAAAACATATATACGAGATTATAATAAAAATTACTATGCTCATGATTAATCATATTAATGTTAAGATACAACCCATTTCGAGGCCTCACCAACATAATTCCATCGTAATCTACCAACTCGTAGGCATTTGTAATATTCCAAATTTGGAACAGCTAGCAAGGCATGACTGGAAAACTCATTTTATAGTAATGGCTGCTACAAGATTTGAAGCCAGGACCTGGATCCCTTAGATCAATGCATCTAAGACTGAAATCCAAGAGGTGGCTCAAAATAAATCCCTCTAGGTGGGTTAAATAGATCTCCCACACCTAGTTATCTCCAAAATGTGCCCGATGAAGGGGCTGCAACAATTCTTGAACAAGAGAAGGAATAACAGCGTTATTTTAAAACCATGAACACATGAAGATCTATATAGCCAACAAATTTATGATATAGCAGCAAATATTTACAATACTTGAGGAATCACTCACTAAATCTAGGCAAGAGAGTCTCAACAGAACATGTACATGAAAGATGAAGTATACTGCTACACTAAGAATGCCCTAGGCTATGACTGCGCAGTTTATAAAAGATACTGCTACAGAAATAATGTCAATACATGGATCTGATAATGTATGGCTCAAATAAAGTATGGGAGAAAATCTCTAACCCTTGAAAACAATAATACAACAATCCTCCGAAGGATTGGCTGAAATATACAAAATTGGAAAAATGCCGGAGTTTCAGTGTAGCAACTGCAACTCAGAAAATGGAACTAGATGGAGAAGACTGAAGATGCTGCATCTGATTTCAATATCTCCTCCAATGGATCCTTCAGGTGAAAGGTTGATCCTATCACTGAAGATCTCACCCTCCAATAAACATTGCAAAACCCCACAGCAAATGCTCAATGAAAATAATGTAGTTACTGAAGCAAACTGCATTGTAGGGGCAAGGGAGTGAGTTGGCCCAATGCTAAGATCTACAATAAGCTCCAATGGATTCCAAACTAATATCCCAAAGGAAATAGATAATCCTCCTTTGAAAAACAAGTGATGGAAGAGGTTTTGCGATCCCTCACTGCAACACCCTGCAACATAGAATTATCCTGCTTTAGGAATAACGTTGTCCTGGAGGAGGACGCTTGGCCTCAAGCATAGATGTGAGGAAAATATGTACAACTCCTTCAAGAGGATTCTCAAGAAATGAGAAGGATTCCTAAACAGGAAATCCTTGTGCTAAGCAGCACTGCAACTGAGCTAAACAGCCGAAGACTGCAAATAGTCTAAGCAGACAAGAAATATATAATCATAAGCATGTGAAATAATGGCTGCCTTGCCCTCCTTTTAAACACATGAGAGCTCCCTCTCCATGGGTCCCACTCTTTAGGGTTTCCTCCTTCAAGGAATATTCCCTCCTCTTTCTCTGTGTTGTCCCATAAGATGCTTTCCACCTCATACCTCTGCGTTGTTTGACTTGGTCAAACTTGACCTCGTCTCTTTGAAAATGTCCCCTTTCACACATGAGGGTGTGAAATATCATTCTAAGGCTGACCCCCTTTCATACTAGAGGGATATTATTCCAACTCATGTGCCTTTTACCCATTTTATTCGTCTCCTAAATGATATAAGCAAAATTTAATATTCCAATTTATTGAAGGAAAAATTTGGAATATTACAATCCTCCCCTCCCAAATGTTGCTTGTCCTCAAGAAACTGCAAGGATAGAACTAGAACGTCTCCACCCGAGGCATGGAGTCTGAAATGTGATGAGGATTATCTTCCCCATGTGGATCCTCCATCCCCAAGCAATCATCCAAACAAAATGAGTCACCTCCTAACATGGCAACTCATGGCAATCTCCTTCCACCTTAGGCTCTGGAAATTAAGGTGGGCTGAAAATCTGAATATGGTAAGCATCATAGCCTACCCCATGCTGCCTTTCTCTCCACTCATGATGAGTGTAGAGTATGTGCTGATCCTGGACTACAAAATTATTTCCCTCAAGTGGCAAAAAGAAGAACAATCCTCCAAGGACTCCTCCTCCAACATTGAAGAACAAGCTGGCCCAAAATGTTTCATCCATGATGAATAGGACTTGATCATCATAGAACATCCCATAAATCATATGGTCCATCTCAACAAAAGGAAATAAGTGTTTGGCAGTGATGGCCATATCTCCTCTCATGCTCCCATTATAACATGCAATGCAGAAAGTGGGGAAATCCTCTCCCCTCAAGGACACACCCAACTCATGTGTCTCTCTCCTAATCATGCTTCCAATACAAATAAGATCCATATCAGAAAATGGAATCATGATCAACAAAAAAATGAGGAAAATTTTGAAGGTTTCATGTGGTGCAAGAAGGTACCAACAACTTTCCCAATAGTGACAACGCAGTTTTCCAAATTGCTGCTTCAGGAAGTTACATGGCAAGTTGTTCTTTGTTGCATGGATAGTTATGTATGTCATGACATCTACTGATAAATAGAAAATGGATGAGTACATCAACTGATCATACATGAAAGAAAACACTTGCCCAAGGAAATACAAGTGATGGTTGTCTCCATCATACAATTTGGCCCAATGTTGACGATGGAGCTCAATGAAAATCTTGCCCTCTTGTGGAGCAATGCACTGAAAATGAATGGTAAGAGTATCCATATGTTGTGTTAGATAATCCATGGATGCAAAAACAATATTCTTACCATGTTTTATGAGTAATATGATGCATATGTGTATGAATGACTCCTCCAAAGTGGTATGACACACTCCCATGGAGAGGAATGAACTATATGCTGCATGAAGATCACCCTCCTTATACTTGGAAATCCAAGTCAAGAAGATCATGTCAATGTCATAGATGTTTCCATCCACCACTTCATCATCCTCACCTCCTCCTTGTCCACCAAGTGCATCAAGTGTGAATATATCCTAGGGACATTCCAACAATAATCCCAAGCTCCCAAGTGGCAACGTTATTGGCCCATGTAAACAAGCTCCTGCCAACTCATAGCTCCATTCTTTGAAATTCTCCTTGTCAAAGATAGCTCTCATAATGCTGCTACACATGAGAAGTTCCTCCCAAGGTGGAAGTACCTCTTGATCATCAAATTTCAAGGAGATAATGCCATTTCCTCCTCCTACAACATCATGCAAAGTGCGAGAGCAAATCTGCTCTTGCTCTCCTAAGAACAAGCAAAGCAACAAAGGATTTTGCTGCCTCCCCATACTTCCATCACACAATCCAATATGTGATGAAAACATAATGAATGATATGAATATCTTATGAACACTATGCACCCATACTCTATGCTGCCCAATGATGCAAGCATCCTGCCATCTCTCCTCCATCCTCCTACTCTTAGGAAGAGTCTATGCCAAGTGATGGCCAAACTCTTTCAAGAGTAACCAGCACAGCCAAGCCTCCTACTGCCCGGTGTCATATATTTTCAAGTAACCTCCTAGATCCTTGCTTATCAACCACATCCACTCAACCACTTGTGGATGTCTTCTCTTCTCCTTTACCTTGGTACTCCTCTCATGAGAGCTACCATCATCCCAAATCATATTTCTTCACTTCATGGGATTTCTAAATGCAGTCTTCCCAAGGATCAATTTGACCCCATAAGGACCCAAATAGGTGGTAGGAAAAAACCTCCCATCATGATATGTATGGCTCAAGGAATGTCCATCACAAGCATGAGAGATGTTATCCATCCTAATATGTCCTCCATCTTCTATTTTCTCCTATGAGAAGGGAAGAACCTCCTCAAAATGTTGAAGAATATTGCACTCCATGATGTGTGGGAGTGCACCTCCATTAAAATATCTCCATGAGATCTCCCTCTTAACAATATTCTTTCAAAACCCATGAGGTCTTGGTTTTTCCGAAAGTAGAAGTTTCTCTTTGAGCTAAGAGGAGCTCATTGAGAAAGGGTCATCTAGAAAGGAGAAAGAGTTTCTCACTTCAATATGTCTACTATCTTTCTTTAAGTCTTCAAACCCCAACCTCAAGTGTGATGTACAATCCAACAATAGCTCATGATAATGATGGTTTTCTTCCTCCTTGGATGTTTCCATGTTGCACAGTGCAGTGCAACCTAGCTGCTCTATAGTAGCAGTGTGATTTGACCCTTGGTCATGTAAAAGTAAATCTCCACAATTATCAAAAGAATTTTCTGCAACAATATATTGTGGAAATATTTCTATACCTTGATGAGATTTTGGAATCTCTTGTAGGGCTGCAAGAGTTCCTTCCTCCAAAGTGTTGGCTGCCCCATCTTTTGATGCATGTGGCTGCCCCTCCATGAGTGTGACAGTGTTAGGACAAAGCTCCTCAACTGGTGGGGAGGGCTTTTCCTCCTTTTTTCTTTCTCCATAAAAGGTTTTGATCAACCTTTGAGTGAACTCTGCAAAAATTTTCACCCTTGCATGCCTCAAGTGGTTGCACCACCAAACATAGGCTTCACCCTCCAAGTGCAACGTTGAGATTTCAACAGCTTCTTCCCCTACTATAGGATGTAGTAGGAAAAATGCCTCCAACTTTCTCACCCAAACTTTTGCTGTAGATGACCCATCAAAGGTAGACAACAAAAATATATTGCCTTTGATTCCTTTTCTGCTACAAGGTCTCTTCTCTTCCTTCAACTGGATGAAATGAGGGAAATCTAGAGTCTCCTTAAGGGCTCTAGGTTGAGATATGTACTCAACAAGGTAATCACTAAGAATCTGATAA
This sequence comes from Pinus albicaulis, assembly GCA_034641835.2. Taxonomy (NCBI): domain Eukaryota; kingdom Viridiplantae; phylum Streptophyta; class Pinopsida; order Pinales; family Pinaceae; genus Pinus; species Pinus albicaulis. Next base: position 1,019,694,767 of record CM076583.1, on the reverse strand, counting down.
TCCAAGTGTCCTTCATGCTTGTCTTCTTCTTGATGAGAATAGGAATTGCATGGTCCTTCCTCTTCTTTTTGCTCTTCCCCTTTGGAGAGGATATTATTATTTTTGAATATTGATGAAATCAATCTCATATTATTCATCATTCTGATACTCTTGGGCTTAGACTCACAGGCTGAGCCAAGACTATGCTTTGATACCACTGTAATATTCCAAATTTGGAACAACTGGCAAGGCATGACTAGAAAACACATTTTCCAGTAATGGCTACTACAGGATTTGAAGCCAGGACCTGGATCCCTTATATAAATTCATATAATACTGAAATCCAAGAGGTGGCTCAAAATAAATCCCTCTAGGTGGGTTAAACAGATCTCCTACACCTAGTTATCTCCAAAAAGTGCCCGATGAAGGGGCTGCAAAAATTCTTGAACAAGAGAAGGAATAACAACGTTATTTTACAACCATGAACACATGAAGATATGTATAGCCAAAAAATTTATGATATAGCAGCAAACGTGTACAATACTTGAGGAATCACTCACTAAATCTAGGCAAGAGAGCCTCAACAGAACATGTACATGAAAGATGAAGTATACTGCTACACTAAGAATGCCCTAGGCTATGACTGCGCAGTTTATAAAAGATATTGCTGCAGAAATAATTTCAATACATGGATGTGACAATGTATGGCTCAAATAAAGTATGGGAGCAAAGCTCTAACCCCTGAAAACAATAATACAATAATCCTCCGAAGGATTGGCTGAAATATACAAAATTGGCAAAATGCCGGAGTTGCAGTGTAGCAGCTGCAACTCATAAAATGGAATTGGATGGAGAAGACTGAAGATGTTGCATCTGATGTCAATATCTCCTCCAATGGATCCTTCAGGTGAAAGGCTAATCCTATCACTGAATATCTAACCCTCCAATAAAAACTGCAAAACCCCACAGCAAATGCTCAATGAAAATAAAGCAGTTACTGAAGCAAACTGCGTTGTAGGGGCAAGGGAATGAGTTGGCCCAATGCCAAGATCTACAATAAGTTCCAATGGCTTCCAAACTGATCTCCCAAAGGAAATAGAGAATCCTTCTTTTAAAAACAAGTGTTGGAAGAGGTGTTGTGATCCCTCACTGCAACACCCTGCAACACAGAATTATATCGCTTTAGGAATAACGCTGTCTTGGAGGAGGATGCTTGGCCTCAAGCCTAGATGTGAGGAAAATATTTACAGCTCCTTCAAGAGGCTTCTCAATAAAGGAGAAGGATTCCTAAATAGGAAATCCTTGTCCTAAGCAACACTGCAACTCAGCTGAATAGCTGGAGACTGCAAATAGTCTAAGTAGACAAGAAATATATAATCATAAGCATGTGAAACAATGGTTGCCTTGCCCTCCTTTTAAACACATGAGAGCTCCCTCTCCATGGGTCCCACTCTTTAGGGTTTCCTCCTTCAAGGAATCTTTCCTCCTCTTTCTTTGCGCTATCCCATAAGATGCTTTCCACCTCATACCTCTGCGCTGTTCAACTTGGTCAAACTTGACCTAGTCTCTTTGCAAATGTCCCCTTTCACACATGAGGGAGTGAAATCTCGTTCCAAGGCCGATCCCCTTTCATACTAGAGGGATTTTATTCCTACTCATGGGCCTTTTACCCATTTTATTCATCTCCTAGATGATATAAGAAAAATTTAATATTCCAATTTATTGAAGGAAAAATTTTGAATATTACAGCATCCTTAGCAAGAACTCTTTTGAAAATATAGGGGCCATGTCATAATGGCTCAAATTTCCCTGTACCTATTACATAAGCTTCGTGATCATAAAAAAGGACAAGTTCACCCTCTGAGAAAATGTGAGGCTGGACATGCTTGTCGTATTGCGCCTTTATACGTCTCTTATTCGCTTCGTTGTCCAATTGGGCTTCACAACGCGTTTCATGAAGATGGATGAGGTTAAAAATATGCACTTCTTCGGCAGAGGTGTCAGGCAACAAGTCGATTGTGAGTTTTAACGACAATATTTAACATTGGATTGGAAAGATAGCTTCCAGACCATACACCAATTGAAAGGGGGTAAATTTGGTTGTGTTTCACACTGAGGTTCGGTACGTCCAGAAGGCCAAGTACAGGATTAAATGCCAATTTTGTTTATGAACTCTTATCATTTGTTGAATCACTCGTTTAAGAATCTTGTTAATAGCCTCAACTTGTCCATTTCATTATGGATAATAATGAGTATAACTATCATGTGACAGTCCTAATTTGGCAGTCAATTCATTCATCATATGGTTGCGAAAATGCGAACCATGATCTGTGACTATAGCCTGTGGGACCCAAAACCATGAAATGACATGATTAAAGAAAAATAATGCATCTTTTTTTCCTGTGTGGTTGAATGTAGGCATCGCTTCGGCCCACTTGGTAAATTATTCTACTGTGACAATGATATAACCATGCCCCTCGGACGAAGGTCATGAATTCAATGTTCCATTTTGAAAATGGTCCCACAGAGACAACAGGATGCATTGGCGCTGGCAGTTTATGGATTTTACGATCAAATGTATGGCACAAATGACAACTTCTGACCACAAGGATGCAGCTGTGAAATATCATAGGCCAAAATTAACCAGTGTGGAGTATCTTCTGCTCGGTAGCGTATCGAGACAAATTTCCACCACAAGCCCCAGCATGAAAATCATTTAAAACCTTTTCAGCCTCCTCATGAGTGAGGCACCTTCTTAAAATTGTATCGACACCACAATGATAAAGTGTATCACCGACGATCAGGTAATTTTTGTTTCCTATCGAATACGTTGCTGGTTAGAGCGAGAGGTATCAGGCCAAAAATTCTGGGTCTGAAGATAAAAGATAAAATCCCCATACCAAGGATCAGATCATCCTATCAGAAACAACTAATCGTCAGGAATAGATGGTTCCAACGTAGTAGCAGTACTATTAGAGGGAAGGTCACCAAGAAGCTCAGCCAAAACTAAAGACTCCTTTGACTTGGATTTTATGAATTCCAAATCAAATTCCTGCAAAATGACAATCCATTTTGAATACTTTCCCCCCAGAAGTTGACGTGATAAGATGTAATTCATGGGGTTGCAATCCAAAATGATAATGTTCTTTCGAAACAGGATATAGTGGCAAAATATTTGGATAACTTGAACAGCCGCCAAGGCAAGCTTTTCTACATATGAATACATCACTTCCGTATCATTGAGATTATGACTCAAATAATAGATTGGATGTTCTATCCCATTTTCTACTTGCACCAATACCATAGCAATGGTCATATCAGCCGTGATGATATATAAGAAACAATCACTCTGATAATTGGGTGGATACATTAATGATGCCCGGACAAGTGTATCCTTGACAACATCAAAAGAAGCTTGCGCAACCTGGTCCCAATGGAAGGGAATACCCTTTTTCAAAAGCTGAGTAAATCCTTTAGCCATTTCGGCGTAGTTGGGTATGAACCTCCTTAGGAAGTTCTCCTTTCCCTGAAGTTTCTATGACTGAAGAAAATTTGATGGCACAGGTAAATCAAGAATGGCCTAGACCTTCAGTGGGTCTATTCGAATTCCTTCTTTTGAGACGATGAATCCTAGAAAATGACCAGAACCAACACAAAACACACATTTATGTGGATTGAGGCATATTTTGTAGTGTCTACAGCATAAAAAGATAGGTCTTAAATTCATCGGGTGATCAGTCCTGTTTCATGAATGTGTGGGTAAATCTTCTAGATAGGGTTGAACAATGTGCTTGATGTCATTGAAAGCATAATCCATTGCTCTCTGAAAATTTTCCCCAGCGTTATTTAAACCAAATGGGAGTTTTCGATAAGCGAATGTGCCATAGGGAAAAATGGATGTTGTCTTATATTGATCCTCTAGGGGAATATTGATTTGATTGTAGCTGGAAAATCCATCCATGAACGAAAATATTTCACATCTAGCACAATCGTCAATAATCTGGTCAGTAAAGGGAGTAGGATAGTTGTATTTTTGACAAGCAATATTGACATCCCGATAATCGATAGACACTCTGATGGTTCCTTATTTTTTCATAATATGAACGATGTTGGAAACCCACTCAGTATGCGGAATAGGGTAAATGAAACCAACACGCAAAAAAATTTCAACTTCTGCTTTAATGGCAGCAACCTTCTTTCGATAAACAGGATGAAGGCGTTGATGTATCAGATTGACATCAGGGTACATATTAATAGTGTGCTCAAGTATACTAGTACCTATTCCTGGCATTTCCTCGTAAGACTAAGAAAATACATTACTAAATTTACAAAAGAGAGAGCGATATGTTTCGAGTTCTAATGGAGAACAAGAAACGCCGACATGAATATTTTCTACAACGTCGGGTTTGGTCGAAATATCGATAGAAATGGTTTCTTCAATATTTGATAAATTTTGCTCGGAATCGATTGCATTAATAGGAAAATAATTAGAAAATAATATTTTAATCGATGGGTGATATAGTTCACTAAGATTGTCTTCTTTGTAACCTTGAAGATGGGAATGATGATGATGATCTTCCCATGGTTCTCCTTCTGACATCATTGTTTCCAGAATATTCTCATATTTCAGGAAATTTGAGGAAAAAGGATCAAATGGAGTACCAAAATCTAATGAACGATCTACCCATACGACCAATGATGATGATTTCAGATTTGCCGCAAAATCCATATAGATTGATTGCTATGCCAGCTCAATTGGGTTGGGCGACAGAAACTAATCCAACAGAAAAAATTCAAAATCACCCGTAATCTTCCTTAATCCAGATGGAGTGGAAGATATCATCTAGCAGTTCTCTATATTTTCAATTTATGCCGACATCGCAGGCAGTGGTAATGCAAAGGTTCCCATGAGAGTGGAATCCTTTAAGATTCCTACACCAATGTTCTAAACTGCGAGTTGTGGTGTGTGAATGAACAGAACACTCCAAGTTACCTGGGAACTAGAGAAAAAGAAGGATAGTTGATTGATGACTATGATAACACCTTTATGTGGAAAGGCGATCATTCTAAAATATGTAGAAACGATCACAGTCATAGCATATACCCATGGCCTTCCGATTAAAATATTGTAGTCAATGGGTCCGTCAACGACCTCAACTCGGACATTCATTGTTTTGCCCCTTAGTTCAACATGCAGGTTATTGATAATACTGCAAGGCTTATATGTATGTCCGTCGAAAGCTTTCAATGTCATTGGTGATTGAGATAGGCATGACGAGCCAAGTAATTTTCAACAGTTTAGATACATAATGCACGTAGTGCTCCCTCATCAAGAATATTACGATGAACAAGGTGATTGAGAACATTTATTTGGATGGATAATGCCAATTCTACTGGTAATTGTGGCACATAGCCCGTATGATTAAAGACTACGAGATTGGAATCTGTCGGATCAATTCGAGAAATAGCCGACAACAAAGCCTGTTTCTGGGAGGGAAAATTTTGTAGCACCTCAAGCGTTGACATAGCTGAAGGGGATTGAGTCAAATCTTCAACTATATTATAATTTTGAGCAGCTCTTGCTCGAGGATTAAATGTTTATTTATGAACGACTCCCCTCGGTGGCTTTATTGTCAATTCAAGAATGGCAGTTAGTGGTATCGATTCCGTAGACGGATTCGTGGTCGAGGTAGTAGGTTGATTAGTAGCCTTACTACCATAATATTTATTACGCGTTGACACCAAAACATCAGTCGATGACTTTGTGACAGACAACATAAGCACTTGAGAACTAGAAGCTGGATCCGTAGCAACCAAATTTGTGTCCAGATTCAGAAATGGATCTGTCAACACAGTTGATGCATGCGAGGTCTTAACCATTTTTTAGACTTCAGCATGGTGAGGAAAGTCACGAACAAAGTGTTACTCATTACAGATTATGCAAGGGTAACGATTTTTTTGATTTCTAGTTGATTGATCAGATGATATTTTCTACGGGGTTGAAGTTTTCTTTTTCTTTGATTTCCCCTTTTTCTTACTTTCAGGTTGCTTGTCACCTTTTCCCTTGTTAGATGACACGACATGCATTTCAAAAGAAGGTGTAAGATAAAATGCAGTAGAGTGATGTGTGCTTGTAGTACTGATCATACGTTCACTGGAATGAATGTCTTTAGATGGAGGAGGAACAGTAAAATTAGATCTTGGAACGTTGGGAATTTTCTCGTAGAGCATTCCAGAATGATTATAAATCAAGTCTAAATATTGGGCATGAGAAATGACCTTCTCTTCAATGAAAAATCCACCCTTAGCCACCTCCTCAGTTATAGATGGTAATAGGGACCTAATGAACCATTCAGCAAGGAGCTGATCAGGAAAAAATGTCTTAACCACTCTACGACGACGATGCCACTCATGAATATGATCAGAAATGTGAGTAGCATTAGTCTGTTTAAAATTATTCAAGAGTTCTGTTCCAGTTTCATATCGTATGGGTAACTAGAAGTGGGTCAAAAAGACAGTAGCTAGGGCAGTGAAATTATCAAAATAATCTCTTGGTAACTCAATGTACCATTTTGTGGCCGGACCATTGAGTGTATGCTGGAAAAGACATAGTCGGACATAGTCATCATTTAGGGAGTTAGATGAACACCAAAAATGATAAGTCAGAACATGAGTTGACAGGTCTTCCTTGGGGTTTCCATTGAACTTAGGAATATCCGAGGGTAATTTATGAGGTATCACAGGCCACCAAGGAGCATAGTTGATTGGATCATTGGTCATCCGGTTTAAATCTAGTAACTCTAAAGTTGCAACAAAGGGAAACTGTCAGTTAAGGTTGGGTTGAGCATAGCTAGGGTATGATGGAATTGCTTGGGAAATAGGCCTTTGAGCACAAGCATAAGGAATCTGTTGCTGGTAACCCAGATAGGGGTTGCTTTGATATGAAAATGCTTTAGGATTCTGTTGACCAAAACCTGGGTACGTGTTGGCAGATAAATCTGTCTTGCGGACAAGACGATCTCCCTAGTACTAAAATTATCTAGCAACAAATATCCAAATAGACTAATCTTTCTCTAAGCATATATGATCTATGAAAAGCTCTATAGAGGTGTTAAGGACTTACCGTTTGTCCAGTGCTTGTTTGAAGTCATTATTGTCCCTCGCGCGCTTGAAGGAGTTTTCCTCGTAAACCTGTAGTCACAAACAAGAAAAATATTACATATCACCTGTGTAGAAATCATCATAAACCATGCTTATCATAGTGATCAAGGAATATATGAAATAAACCATTGATTGAAAGCTTATTGAGAAAAATGAGTATATTTGTATTAATTTCAAAAGAAGAAAATCCTTACAACCTGAGCCTTGATGTTGCACAGGACTTTCCAGGGTCCGAAGCAGGAATCTCCTTTACTTTGATAAGCTCTGCACTCCTCCAACCAAGACTAATAGAGGTATGTAATCTCTCCTCAAAAAAGTCTTAATCAACTGAGTCTGAATCTCAACAACACTTAACTTCAAATATTCTAAAGCTTCAACTCCCTTTGAGGCTACCCAATGCCTCTTTTTATAGTAGAATAGAGGAGGTTTCTTGTTCCAACTATGAAGGGATAGAATCCTCCTTCAAAGGGATAAGCTCCTCACATCAAGGGGTTAGCTCCATAAGGTAAGGGATTCATGCACCTCATAAGAGCGGTTCTGCCACCGCAAAATCCATTCTAGAAGCTTCCAGAATTTACTTTAATTGAGCTTTTTTGGATTTTACTTGCGCCTTTTTAATCTTACAGGGGTCCGCACCTATAACAAAGATAAAGTGCGTTCAGGAACGTAGGCAAGCTGGACATTGGGTGCGGGACCACAGGCAAGATATCCAGAAAGTGCGATACCAAAGTTTAGGAGACTTTTAGGAACTTTTTCTGATTTTTAAGGCTTGACATGAGGAACTGATATGTTAGACTTGCAAAAGGGAGAAGTATGAGTAATAATGAGCTCATACACATGGCAGAATGTCAGGATGACAATTTTCAGTGTAACAAATTGCCCCCTAAAGTGCAAAGTCTGGAATAGATGATGCTGAAGTCTGTCATATATGAAGAGTGCAGTACTTTATCATTTCAAGGATCATCCTGTGGTCACCCCAGTCGGAACCTGTAAAAACATTCAATGCAAAATATATATATATCATCGCTAAGGTAGGTATTCCCATACTCAGATCAAAACTAACTAATTCAAATTGTTCTGATACAGGAATGATTTTGAGTACATCACAGTATATACATGTGTAGACACAATATGGACGCAACCATCTGTTTGTAAATAGTCTACTGTAAGATAACAAAATTCCTCGCAGCCTGGATGGTAGAAACTAGATCCAGGGTCTTGATTTCCGCATCTCGAACTAGTACGATTCTATCCATGTGAATAAATGTGTCAGAGTCGAACATGGTAGAAACCACTTGATTACCAGTCAATGATGTAAACTGTTAACAAGTGTGAGAGTAACCACCAGTAATGTCAATGGCTCTCAAAGTACTCAGTACAATCCATGAAATGTGAATGAATGAGCTGAAGTCAAACATGTCACGGAATCATTAGATCGAAGGTCAATGATGCAACCTGTCATCGAAAGCGATAAACCTGCCATTGAGGCATGCAAATTTCAAGGTACTGACGATCTCTAGATCAACTTCCTAGATAATGAGTTGTCGTCGATAGAAAGTGATCCGTTGTAGGCAAGCCCACAACATGAAATCATAGATCAAGTTTTGAAAATATATTGGCAAAGACTGACTCAGGGATGGTCAAAAATGGATGACAGATATTTTGTAGATGAATGGTTTATTTGAACTGTCCTCTTGAACACATAACGACACTGCAGTTGGCTTGGTAGCAATTGACCTAGAGCTAATACCCAGAAACAGGATGAAGACTTTCAAATGAGGTTTGATTAAATGTTAGGCAAAGGATTTCCCAACCAAGGGGATCGAAAGTGTCGTGTTCAAGAGTGGTTAACTAGATTTTCGCAAAATCAAAATACAACAAATAAGTCATTTTTCTCTCTTTTCCCCCACCATTTCTGGCAAGTACCTATTTATTTTTGACAAGCTTGAGGAGGATAACATTTTCTTGTTTATAAGTTCATCCTTCGGATGAGTCCAACTTAGTTTAAGATTCGAACCCTAAGAAGGAGTGGTTCGTTCCTATTGAAAATTAAACAGGTCCTTTACTGTTAAATTTTAACAAGTCTAGTATAGGAGAAACTCGGTGTTTTTCAATTTTAGGGAGTCAGAAGAAAAACTAAAGAAAACTCCGTGGGTGTACTTTTTCATAAATTTAGTCTCTCGAGCCCAAAAAAAGGATAAAATAATGCGGGAGAGAACTCTATTGACCGTAATTAGTCAACGTATACCTTTTTCGTAAATAGTCCATTTTAGTCCGTAAAAGGGGTAAACTTATACTGAAGGGACAATTATTCATTTACTTTAACGAGTTCGAACAATCAAGTACTCGGAAATATTTTCATGTTTAGAGAGTCTGAAAAGGGCTTAAAAGAGAACTCCAATGCTTCGTTTTTTTGTAAAATTTTGAAAGAGTCCGAAAAAGTGATAAAAGTATGCTCTTTGTTGAAAAATGATCAATTCTCCTGATAAATCTAATTTCTGCACAAAAACTTGAAACATTACACATACATGTTTTTTAAATAAGTAAAAATGCTTTCAAAATACCCTTTTTAAAGTGAAAAATAAACAAATTAAAATTCATCTATTCGAAAAAATTTATAAAAAGGAATTTTCCAACTTCATTTTTACCGTTCAAGTTCAAAGTGAAAAGTAGAAGCTTTTGGGTAAAAAAGTTCCTGTGAAGATTCCGGAAGATCCGTTGGATGAAATCGAGAACCGTTAGCCCCAGGTAATCCACAACCCCTTAATCTTTCTTTTCATCTGTTTACAATTCTTTTTAGGCTTTATTTTTCATTTTTTAAGGGAAAAATATGTTTAAGAAATCGCCCGCGGGGGTTCGCAGGCACAATACACAGGACCTGCAGACCCCGACCTTTTTCTATGTAGAAAAAGGTCGTGGGTCTGCACTTTTTATATAGAATGTGTGCGTTCCTACGCACTGTGTATGAAGGAAAAGTGCGGCCCCCGCGCAATTGAATTTCAAAATCAAAATTTTCATTTCCCGCCCAAAAATTTTCAAATTAGATTGTTTTAACTTATATTTTTATGCATTGTAGGATTAGAAAGATGTTGATTTGGAGAGAACGGGAGCACGAAGATGTGGATGACGCCGCGATGCTCCATTTTCCCACAATGTAGGCTTTAAGAGCATGTGGTTTGTAGAAATTTTGGGCCATTCAGGGCATGAGGGCACAGGTAGACCTCCTGACATGGCTGGTAAACAGGTGGAACGTGCAGGACTAGTGTTTCATTATTGGCGGCCACCGGATCGAATTTGAGCTGGAGGATATTTATTTTCTGACTGGTTTTCCCAAGAGGGGCGAACAAATTTCCTTGTTTGGGACTAGGCCAGGTGGCCAAACTGTCGCTAGTCTTCAACGAGAGTTCTGTAATGATGAAGCAGACCCCAAGGACAAACGGATTGATATAAAAACTATCATCCGTCCCGAGCTGAAAGTAATTGTGTTTAATGTTACCATAGTGTGTGGGAGTTCCGCACTGCATGTGGCTACCGGTTCCCAGATGCGTATTGTTGTGGACTATTTTCGAGGCACCATTTTCAACTGGTGCGAAGCTGTGTTGGCCAATGTAAAAGGCCAACTGACTAGAGTGAAAAATGGCAAACTAAATAACTTTGGATATCGATCCATCATGGTCACTTTTTCTCTAGAGAGGGTACCCATGTTAGCTCCGTAAAGTATTCCTGTTGATGTTGGTCGACCCCGAGAACCTAGGATGGTTCGTTGGGTTGCATTGATGGCCCGTCACGGTATCGAGGGCGCTGAGATTGTTCGATTTCCTCCTTCATATTTATGTTGGCTGGACCGCAAACTTTTTGTCATCGAGGACTTTCCATAGATTTCCGCAGCGACCGGGAGATGGCTCTCCCAGCAGGGGAACAGTGGGATGAATCAGGTAAAATCATTTTCAACGAATTCTGAGTTCTAATTTTTTTTATTTTTGATCGTCTTGTCAATTAATAACTAAAAATTTTTTATGAATGCAGATGTGGGTCCACGGTGACCAACCCATCTCCAGCCTTATGACAGAAGACAACCAGTTGCAGCCGCACCAGCCCCAGCAGGCCAATCAGCGGAAATTTTGTCTGATTTAGAGCATCATCTAGAGCGTCTGACTCTAGACATTCCATAGAAAGACATATATTAGATCCCACTCAGATTGCAGAGATACGTGATTGGTGTTCCAGGACCTTTTAGAAGGTTCCTGTGTAGGGTGGCTCGGGCAGTGGTTTCTTATCATGATTACCATCAACGATGGGATGATCATGTTTTAGACTCATATTTTTGACTTTTTGTGTTATCATTTTTCCGATCATAAGGTGTTTCCAACCTATGATCGAAGACGATGTATATTTTTTGAAAAACATTCTATACTATGATATATCACTATTTACCGGCTATCTGTGTTCATATTATGGATGCTGTTTGTTTTACTGTTTTGATCATTGCAAATGTCGATTTATCATACTAGAAGCAACTGCATCTGCCAATGCATTTAAATGTCTTGGAATATTCTGATATTCAATGTAGTCAAATTCACGTTCCAAGAGACGAACTCTTAAAAATAACCGTAATAACACTAGATTTCTAATGGCATAAACTCGGTTCAATTGTAATACAACAAGTTCAGAATCCAACCTAACAATCAAACTCCGAATTCCAAATGATATGGATTCAGATAATAACTCAATCACTGCACTATACTTGGCAATGTTATTCGTTGTTTGACCAAGGCTTACCCCATGCATGGATACTAACTCATCAGAGGGTGAATAGATAACCCAAGCTGCGGAAGAAATGTTTTGTGTACTATGACAAGCACCATCAGCAAAACCAATGTAGGTTTGAAGAGACGTCGACATCTGCAATATCAAGAGTAAAACTTAGATAAGTAGGAATAGTGATAAACACACTTCTAAACTAAGCACACTTTTCTAATCTAAAACACACCAGCAGTAAAGAAATCTAATCTAATAAAAAATCTCCATACCAAGTTTTAAGCATAGTATCGCTTTAGATAAAGTCCATTTCTGGGTTTATCTAAAGGGACACCGTCAAAATCTATCAGCTCATAGGCCCCTTTCGCTAACTTTCTCTTGAAAATGAAAGGGCCATGCCACATGGGCACGAATTTCCCAGCTCCTAGCTTATCATTGGCTTGATCATAAACTAAGACTAGGTCTCCTTCTGAAAAATTTCGAGGGGTAACACTTCTATCATACTGAGCTTTTATTCGTTTAACATGAGCCTCGTTTGCTATTGCAGCATTTCGTCGATTCTCATCCAGCTGAGCTAAGTACAAGAAACGTTTCTCCTCTTCGGATGTAGCTAGGAGTAATTCTATGGCTAATTTCAGTGACAAAATTTTGCATTCAATCGGAAACACATCTTCCAGACCGTAAACGAGTTGAAAGGGAGTGAAACCAGTTGATGTTTTTACTAAGGTTCGATATGCCCAAAGTGCTGAAAACAACATGGAATGCCAATTCATTTTGTGAATACCAATAATTCGTCTAATCATGGTGACTAAAACTTTATTTATAGCTTCGACCAGACCATTGGCTTGTGGATAATATGGAGTGGAACTATCGTGGCGCAGGCCAAGTTGATCTGTCAGTTCAGTCATCATGACATTTCGAAAATGACTTCCATGATCTGTAATAATGGCTTGAGGAACACCGAACCTAGAAATTATGTGATTAAATACGAAAGTTGCAGCAGTCTTGCCGTCAGCCGAAAATGTAGGCATCGCCTCGGCCCATTTAGTAAAATAATCCACTGCTAAGATAATATATGCATGCCCCCCGGCCGAGTGAGGGTTACATGTAATAAAATCGATACCCCATTTCGCGAAAGGACCAACAACAATTATGGGATGAAGAGGAGCTGGTGGCGCATGCATTTTACGATAAAAAAGTTGACAATTGTGGCATTTCCGGACTGCATAAATACAATCTTTGAATAACGATGGCCAGAAATAGCTAGCACGCAATATCTTTTGGGCTGTGGCATACCCAGACATATGACCGCAACATGCTCCAGAATGGCAGTCATTTAATACCTTTTCAGCTTCTTCATGAACAAGACAGCGTTTGAAAACAGAATCTGCTCCACGACGATAGAGTGTATCACCAATAATATTATACTGTTGGGATTGGAAGCGTATTTTCCGTCGCTGAGATTGTGAAATTTCGGGCTGAAAATATTGGGTTTGGAGATAAACAATAATATCTCCATACCATGGATCGAGAGTACTGATAAGAAACAGAGATTCGTCCGCAATGGGCTCTTCTGCCACAGTTTCAATATCAGTAGAGGGAAAATCACACATCAGTTCCGCAAATACCAAAGATTTCTTTGCCTTGGATTTTTCAAACTCCAAGTCAAATTCCTGCAGGATAACTATCCATTTGGAATACTTGCCCCCTAGCAATTGTTTGGTTAAAATATACATCATAGGGTTGCAATCAGAAATGACTGTGGTTTTACGTAACAAGATGTAGTGCCTAAATCTTTGGATAGCTTGGACAGCTGCCAATGCCAATTTCTCCACATGTGTATACTTGATCTCGGTCGGATGCAGATTCCGACTAAGATAGTAAATCACATGTTCAGTATGAGGCTCGTCTTCCTGAACTAACACCATCCCAATGGTGGAATGAGAAGAAGCGAGGTACAAAATGTAATCCTGGTTGTAGTTGGGAGGATGCAATAACGGTGCATGGGTTAACGTGTGTTTAAGTGCATCAGAATATCGATTAGCGATCTCATCCCAAAAGAATGGAATATTCTGTTTCAACAACCGGGTGAAACCCTTTGTAAGCTCGGCATAGTTAGGAATGAACTGACGTAAAAAGTTTGCTTTCCCTTGCAAACTTTGGAGTTGGCGTAAAGTCGAAGGAGGAGGTAATTTAACAATAGCTTCGACCTTCGATGGATCGACGAGAATGCCTAATTTCGAGACAACAAAGCCCAGTAAACGACCTGATTCTACACAAAAAACACATTTGTGTGGATTCAGTCTAATTTTATAATGCCGACATCTCATAAAGATAGCTCATAAGTGTGTGAGATGGTCAGCCCTGCGTGATGAATGAGCAGGTAAATCATCGAGATACTGCTGCATAATGTGCTTAATGTCATGAAACGCATAAGACATTGCCCTTTGAAAAGTTGCTCCAACATTCTTTAATCCAAAAGGTATCTTGCGATAAGAAAAAGTCCCCCACGGACAAATAAAAGTTGTTTTTGGCTTATCAGCAGGGTGTATGTTTATTTGATTATACCCAGCAAAGCCATCCATAAAGGAAAACATTTTGCTACCGGCACAATCATCGATTATCTGATCGATATAGGGAGTTGGATAATTGTCTTTGGGACAAGCTCGATTAATATCCCTATAATCGATACATACTCGTATCGTTCCTTGTTTTTTAGTCACAGGAACAATATTTGATACCCAATCCGTCAAGGGAATTGGATAAATAAAACCTGCACGCAGTAATTTTTCAACTTTTGCTTTGATAGCAACAACTTTTCTAGGATGTATTTGACGTAAACGTTAACGAACAGGTTTGGCATCCGGGTAAGTCTTGATTTCATGTATGACGATTGACGGATCAATTCCTGGCATTTCTTCATAAGACCAGGCAAACACATCACAGAATTCTTGAAATAAGGCTTTATAAGCTTTAATTTCATCTTCAGTACAGCAAGCACCTATATGAATGTTTTCAATTATTCCTAGTTTTACTAAAATTTCAATTGGAACCGTTCAAGAAATATTTTCCAAATTTAACTCAGAATCAGGATTTTGAAATGGATTATGGGGTTCTTTGACATATTCAGCAGTAAAAATTGAAGCGAAATCGTCTTCAAAATGATCTGGTTCAGGTGAAAATGAAGATCGGTGATGCAGATCTTCCCATGGTAAATCATCAACAGACAAAAATTCACGAATCTTCTCATCAGTATGAACAACATCCAGAAATTTCGTTGTGGCTGAACTGGATATAGAAAGAGATTCCTCAGGGATCCCATTCATTGGATCAATTCCGGTTGTAGAGGTGTCGGAAAGTGACTGTACGTCCTGGTATGCAAGTTCAAATGGACTCAAAGGCATCATGCCATCAATTGAATCTAGCTCGGAATCAGAAGGTATGATCCAAGGATCATCAAACATAAAAGTATTTGACGAAATCATGTGAATAGTTGCAACAGCAGGCGACAGGTTAGGAGGATGAAAGGCAAAAGTTCCTAGTAAACCAGAATCTTTAACTAATCCTACTCCAACATCCTTATAAGGGATAGTCGCTTTACCAACGTGCTGGATTGTTTCTGTAGAGGCTGGGTCAGAAGAAAAATAAGTTAACTGATCTATTGTGACAATCTTTCCTTGATATGGAAATTTTATGAGTCGAAAGACCGAAGAAACAACAGCAGTCATCGCATAGGACCAACTGCGACCCAAAAGAAGGTTGTAATCTAGAGGGGCATCAACCACTTCCACATCTAGATTTACGGTTTTACCTTCGACCCCTATGGGTAAATCCTGCAAAATACCAAAAGGGTGGAAACCTCGACCATCAAAAGCCTTAAGAATCATCGGAGATTGGTTAAGTGTAGGAGAACCAAGCGATTTCCAACACTGAATCGACATAATACACATTGAAGCCCCCTCATCAATCACAGTCCGAAAGATCGGTCTGTTTTTTACTAACACTGGTATCTGGAAAGCCATTTGATGAGGTAGACGAGGTGTATTATTTTCTAAATCAAAGATTATAATATTAGAATCCTGAACATCTACAACTCCTATAGCAGACAAAAGCAATTTACGCTGTGATGGGCATGATTGCAGCACTTCCAAAGCTGACATTGCTGAAGGGGAAATAGCTAAGTCTTCAAAAATGTTGTAATTCTGAGCAGCTCTCGAATGTGGATTGAAAGCTGATTTACGAAGAACACCTTTAGCAGGCAGTTTGATTATTAAGTCTGGATTTTGTTTCTCGGTCTGTAGCGGACCAGAAATAGGAGGAGGTGTAGTTGATTTATTTGCATTAGAAGATTCTGCTTCTTTACCATCAACAGCACTCTTAGTACCATAATCTTGCGATCGCGTCACAATCCTTACATGAGACATCATCAAAATAGGTTCTTCTGAAGTAGTCGAAGTAGAACCAACCATCTTGCTATCTTGATTCAGAAAAGGATCCTTCTAGACAGCAAGTTGTTGCGAACCTTTAACGAATTTTGCAACCTTTGCTCGATGTGGGCATTCCTCAGTGAAGTGATCCTCGTCACAAATGTAACAAGGGTAACGAGGTTTGCGCTTTTCATCATTGGATTCATTTTTATCAGTTTTTTCTTTTGAATTTTTCTTGTTTTTACTCTTCCCTTTATTTTTACCACCGAATTTAGATTTAGTCGTAGATGTCTATATGACATGAATGTCGGCAGAAATTTGAGGGGAAGATTCTCCTTACGGGGAATCTGGTAAAGTTATAATAGGAGAATAATTCTTTGAAGATTTATTCTTACTTTTCGTATTTACCATACGAATCATACCATCAGCGGCATGAGACCCTGAAGGAGCAGCAGCTATTTGACCTTGTTTTGGAAGGTCAGGGATTTTTTTCGTGTAAAGTACCTGACTGTGTATAAAAGAGGTCAAGGTACTGAGCTTGAGAAATCACTTGCTCTTCAGTAACAACACCAGCCTTAGCTACATCTTCAGTAATCTTGGGTAACAATGATTTAACAAACCATTCTGCAAAAATTTGATCCAGAATATAAAATTTCACCAAACGTCTTCTACGTCACCATTCATGAATATGATCAGAAATATACGTAGATGTAGACTTTTTTAGCGAAGTTAACAACTCCGTGCCATTGTCGTATCTGACAGGAAACTGAAAATGAGTCAAGAAGGTAGTTGCTAACTGACTGAAGTTATGAAACGAGCCTCGTGGTAACTCAATGTATCATTTCGCTGCAAGACCAATAAGAGTTCTTTGGAAAAGATGTAAGCGAATCGAATCATCAGTGATTGAATTAGACGCACACCAGAGGTGATAAGTCATGACGTGATTTGATGGATCCTCTCCTGACTTACCTTCGAATTTGGGTATATCACTGGGAAACTTATGCTGGCATTGGCGGCCAGTACAGATAATAGAAAATCGGATCATTCGTAAGGCACGTCAAATCAGGTAAATCCAAAGTTGCAATAAATGGTAACTGATGGTTAGGGTCACGAAAACCTTGAGTAGCCAAAGCAGCTCCAGGAGGTGGATACCCAGGATAACTGGGAATTGGATTTACATTAGGAATTGTGTAACCTCCTGGAAAACCAGGATTAACTGGACCAAACTGGGGTTGTTGAGGCTGCTGATAAGTGTAGCCAGGGTACTGTTGATACTGATAACTTGGATTTTGTGAACTAGGACCGAATTGAGGATATCCCTGGTACGGTTGATACGTGAATTGTGGTTGACTTGTGACAACTTTACTTGTACCGGCTTGTCCTGTAGGCATCTGAACCGAAGTCTAAACGGAAGATCTTGACTAGGGTACAGAGACTTGAGGGATTTGCACGGATACAGGGGTAGCCGAACTCGGAGTTACAGATACTCCAGAAATAGGTGTTACAGGTTGAACAGATGTTGCAACAGTTTGAGGCGGAGTCTGAGGTGAACTAGGCCCAGCCTGCTGAACAGAACTAGGTGCAGAAGTTTGAATAGTTGGCTGGATAGGTTGCGGGGTTAAACCAAAAACCAAAGGTTGTCCAGGTTGATAAGGCAGCTGCACGTTAGGCTGCATAGGCTATTGATACTGGGATGGATCCCACACCATATTCATTCTAGGGTACTATCCCGCAAAATGTTGAACGTAAGGACCATAACCTGGTTGAACGTATGGTTGATAAGTAAGTGGTAAATTTCCAGCTCCTTGAATAGATGACTGACCAGAAGGTTGTTGGTAACCTTGAATTGGGTACTGACCTTGAGGTTGATAACCCTGAGGCGCGTAGTGAAGCTGGGGTTGATAAGGACCCTAAGGAGAATATTGATCTTGGGGTTGACCCTGGGGTGTGTACTGTCCTAAAGGTTGATATCCCTGAGGTATGTACTGTCCTTGGGGTTTTCCCCCAAAATAATATGATTCCACAGTTTGTCCTGGGAAAAATATACCTTGAGGTTGACCCCCAGGTGGCAACTGACTTCATGAAGGTTGCCCCCCAGGTGGTAACTAACTACCTTGAGGTTGCCCCCCAGGCGGTAACTGATTTCCCTGATATTTCCCTCCAGGCGGTAACTAACTGCCTTGAGGTTGCGGATTCGGAATATTACCATACATCATAAAAATTTTCTTTGCGTTCAACGTTTCAGTTTTAATTCCACTTAAACCAGATGATAACACTTGTTCTATTGGTTGAGGAGCTGCTTCGGAGAAAGTACTAGACAGAGCCTGATATCCCGAAGGAACAGAAGGACCACCATGTAAAAATGTTTCCGGTGTCTGAGAAAACATGGATGACTCTCCTGCCATAATGGATGACGGATAATAACCTCTAGGTGTTGGATGACATGGAACTCGAGGTGGAGAAAAAGCAAGACCCGGATTCTCTAAAAAATTTGTTAAGGATAAATACCAAGCAGTAGTTCGAATAGGGCTGTAGAAAATTGATTCACGTTCCCTAAGATTTAACGACTGAGGGGAATTGGGAAGAGATAACTCTTTGTCTGGATTAGTAAGTTCTTAAATAGAAATCAGTCCAGATGGAAGATCGTCAGTGACAATATTTCTTACCCTTGGTAAACCAGGATCACTATAATTTGGAGTAATAAACCCTGAAGATGTATCCAAAATAGAAGGTTCAGTCTCAGGTTCAGAGATTTCAGGTTCGTTAGCCAGTTCACTGGTAGGAGAAATACTACCAGTAACTTCAGAAACCAAAATCGGCTCTTGAATGTGTTCTGTTATGGGTGTTTTATAATCAGGATGAACCACTATGGATGAAGTTCCGACTTCTGTTGATTTAATCCTACCGCTACTAGATGATACTAGATCGTGAAGCCCTTCAAGCTGACTTGGTGAATATTCAGGGGGTTTCCCTTGTAATCTCCAGGATTGTCTCGAAAATTCCGCCACTATTAATTATTTAACTAATCACACGCAAATAAAGAAAATTTCGATGAAAACACCCAAAGTCTCTAAGAAACAAACAATTGAATCACACGCTTAAAAATATAAGAGTTAAAACCACACACAAACAGTAACTTCCCGTACTAAAAACACTAGTTGGTGATGAAATCCAACTTAGTAGAAATTTAATACAGAAAGGGCAGTTGGAACAGTTACCCCGACAACTTGCTTAATGAAACAGACTGGCACAAGTTTCCTCACAAAACCATCTCATGTGAAGAGAACCCCCCAGAGAGTCCAAGTGAGTCTAGTCGACGTCTGCTCCAGGTACAGTGAGATCTTTCCTTCACCATCACCTTAGGAAATAATCTTAAGTTTGTGGACACTAAGGTTACCAATAGCAATAAATATAACTGGGAGAACAGTCTACGATCCGATCCCACGTGCAAGGGCAGAGTAACAAAGCTCAATCCCCTTGAAGGTTCCTCGACATGGTTAATCCTAGGTTTACCGACAAGTGACCCCAGGCTCCTCGACAATGGTTAATCCGAGGTTTACCATTTGTAATATGCGCAAAATCTTCTATCTTCCCCAATGAAATAGAATTGATTGTCTCAAAGGTTCGGACATGATCTCGTGATTGACTTCTTTAAGAGAAGCTTCCTAGATTATACAAATTACAATTGGGTTTATTTCCTACTGCAAGATTTGTCTACTTTTTTGTTTTACTACCTTGGAGAGTTAATTACTCCCTACTCCAAGATACTAGCCTAAGCTATGTTGGTGATAAGAGCCCTAGAAAATAAAAATATTGCTAGATGAATTTTAATTAAGCGTTACTTTTAGGAGTTGTTTCTTAAGTCAATGGGTGCGGAAGTGAAACTTTGATGGTGTGAAGACTCGATTTCCAAAAAACACTAAAAATGCACCTAAAAATGATAATCAGATCGTTTTCTTTCAATGAAATTCTAATTAAGGAAGAGTTAGAGAATGCAATTCTTTTAATGAACAATTCCTTCTTTAAACATAAAGAACAATTGAAAGAAAATATTTTTGTCTTTTCAGCAATGACTCCAAATGAAACAAACTATCAAAGATCATAAGAAAATCCTTTCACTTTCAAAAACTTGAAGCTATAAAACAAATTTTCTTCAAAAGAGATCTACAAACTTTTATAAAAATCACTCAAAACTATCAAACTAATTCTAAGATCTACAAATTTTAATAACCTATTTGAATAAAAGCCTTAAAATGTTTTTGAAGAATTTTTTACTTAGTTATTCAGCAAACTAAGGATCTATTTGTTCAGAATAACAAACAGATCAAAAACACTCAATTATGTTTTTATAAAAAATGAAATTCATAAAACCAATAACAAAGTTTCTTTTCGAAGATTTGCAAAGAAACAGGAAACTCTATTTCTCAATAAAGGATGATTTCACAATCAGGTCGGATTCAGCAAAAGACAAAATACCAATGTAATCTCAGGTATTTTAAACAATCAATGCTTCGAATCGCTACAAAGACCAAGTGAAAGACAATCCAAAACGCAAAACTTCTAGAAAATCATCAAAACACCAATACTGCTAAAATTCATTCACAGAAAGCTTTTGACAGAAACAATCATCAATCTGGGCAGAAATCAAAAACTCTAAATAAAAAAAAAGATAAACTAAAGAAAGAAATCTAAAGGTTTTTCAAAATTTTAACAGGGTCCGCAGGCTTACAAAAGGAACAGGTGCGGTACTGTACTGTTTACTAAAGCAAAAATGCCTAACTATCCGCACTGTGCAAAGAAGGCAAAGTGCGGTCCCAGGAAAAATTAGAGAAAAACATAAAAGATCTCAAAATTTTCAAAAACAGAGAAAACCTAAGCTACCCAGGCAGATGTCTATCAATCATAAACTAGGAAAAACGTTTCCTTAAATCAAAATAAAAGAGAACCAAAAAAAACAAGTTCTTTCCCCAGTATGGTCGCCAATTTGTTGGGGGATAAATCCGTCTTGCGGACAAGACCGATCTCTCTAGTACTAAAAGTATCTAGCAACAAACAGCCAAATAGACTAATCTTTCTCTAAGCATATATGATCTATGAAAAGCTCTATAGAGGTGTTAAGGACTTACCGTTTGTCCAGTGCTTGTTTGAAGTTGTTGTTGTCCCTCGCGCGCTTGAAGGAGTTTTCCTCGTAAACCTGCAGTCACAAACAAACAAAATATTACATAGCACCTGTATAGAAATCATCATAAACCATACTTATCATAGTGATCAAGGAATCTATGAAATAAACCATTGATTGAAAGCTTATTGAGAAAAATGAGTATATTTGTATTAATTTCAAAAGAAGAAAATCCTTACAACCTGAGCCTTGATGTTGCACAAGACTTTCCGGGGTCTGAAGTAGGAATCTCCTTCACTTTGATAAGCTCTGCACTCCTCAATCAAGACGAATAGAGGTATGTAATCTCTCCTCACAAAATTCTTAATCAACTGAGTCTGAATCTCAACAACACTTAACTTCAAATATTCTAAAGCTTCAACTCCCTTTGAGGCTACCCAATGCCTCTTTTTATAGTAAAATAGAGGAGGTTTTCTGTTCCAACTATGAAGGGATAGAATCCTCCTTCAAAGGGATAAGCTCCTCACATCAAGGGGTTAGCTCCATAAGGTAAGGGATTCATGCACCTCATAAGAGTGGTTCTACCACCGCAAGATATTTTCTGGAAGCTTCTAGAATTCACTTTTATTGAGATTTTTGGAAATTACTTGCGCCTTTTTGATCTTACAGGGATTCGGAATTTTAACACAGATAAAGTGCGTTCTGATATGTAGGAAAGCTGAACATCAGGTGCGGGACCGCAGGCAAGATAGAGAGAAAGTGCGACACTAAAGTTTAGGAGATTTTTAGGAACTTTTCTCTGATTTTCAAGGCTTGACATGAGGAACTGATATGTTAGACTTGCAAAGGGAGGAGTATGAGAAATAATGAGCTCATACACATAGCAGAATGTCAGGATGACAATTTTTCAGTGTAACAGTACGCTACTTGTTGAAATGAAGGTTGTGGAATTTTCGCTTGTGGCTACCAAGGGGTCTGTCCACTAATATTATAACCCAAACTAGGATAGCTTGGATTTGGTTGTGGATAGGTATAACCTAGTTGTGGCTGTGACAACCCATAATATGGTAATATAGCTTGTAAATAAATGATTCCAGATACAGGTGGTTGTTGTAAACCATTCAAAGGAGTTGGAGTCTGAGGGCCCAGTACTTGACAGTGTGGAGTTGAAGGACCTGCCTGATACGATTGAGGTACAATAGTTTGAGTTTGTAATAGGGGTAAAGATGTATTAACAAGTGGATTTGATGTGGGTGCAATAGATTGAACCGGTTGATATGAATGTACAACCATTTGTGGTTGGATAGGAAAAGTGAGCTGCCATTGACAAACATTCATTCCAACATTAGGATGACCAAATAATGATGGAGTACTATCGAAGTGGATGACCATAGCTTGCCCCCCAGCATGAGGAGTATAATAACATGGAAAATATTTTTCTCCAAATGCAGGGAGTCTAGTTGAAATTGTACTGGATGGAATATACCCAGATGGACCAGCATGACAATGCCCTGATGATGTGTATAAATGATCAAGCCATTCATTACTCACTATAGATTTACCCGTTAGAATACCAGATGATGACATTGGTGAAGCCCATGGGTTTGAGGGTGCACCGAAGAAGGTTCCAAATAAATATTGGTAACCAGGTGGGATGGAAGGGCCACCATATAAATGTCACTCTGGTGAAGTCGTGAACATCGACGGGGTAGCGAGAGCAGGTGCTGTCTCAATTGGAACAGATGGTCCAACTGAAGATGTTGGCTCAGGAATATTTTTTCGACCAAATGTATACCCTATTGGATCTACGGGAACTCTAATAGACACAGGATCAACAAAAGCAGAGGCAGGTGGTTGAGGAAAAGACTCATACAGGTAAAGCTCCGTGTGAAAGTGAGTTGGAGTTAAAGGTGTTTCGTCTTGTGGTATTTCTTCAATCGAAATTAAACCAGGTGGAAGGATTTCACCGTCAGGCCCAAAGTATATTTTAGGAGGTTGACTGCGCGATATGGGACACTCAATGGATACAATAGATTGTGGGGCGACCGATAGAGGAACAACTTCTGGTCGTTCGACTTTGGGATGCATATGTTGTGGCAACAAAGTGATAGGATATGGATCAACTTCCAATTGAACAATGTTAGGTTCAGGAGGTATGGTCTCACTTATTGGATGGATCGTGACCATGGGTTAGCTATGAGGACTCCGTCTCGACAACAGTAGATGAACCAGGATTTGTAGAAACAAATTGTGCCAACTCTAGTATATGTGTGGACGATGTCGCACAAGAGGTACTGATAGTACTAGTTTCGGTAGATCGATGTCACCCTTGCCGACCAGAAGTGGCTTCCAATAGTAAAGGTGGTTTTGCTGCTATTCTGTGTGAATGACAAGGAAAGGGATTTTCTTCTTCCATGATGAATAATTTATTTTATGACCAAAAAAATTTTAAAAAAATAAAAGGGTAATTCTAGGCAAAGGTTTACCAATTAACTGTGAACTGTAGAATACCTCCTAGCGAACCAAGAAGTACAGGCAGGCAATCCCCCCGAATGCGAGGTTCGGTGTATCAAAATTTATAAGGTGGTTGACTTGGTTAACTATGGATGGATAGCAACCTAAAGTTGTCCTCCCAAATATACCTGAAGTTACATGGATGCCCAAGTCCATATTAGCACAGTCTAATGTGAAATCGTATAGTGAGAGCACCCCCTTATACTTTTCATACTATAACACCATCCGATATACCCGAAGGTACGTGGATGAGCTCTGATATACTTACATAAATGGAGTGAGGTATCACACTCGTAATGTATCGTAGACAATTAACGAAAAATTCTATGTTTAACGACGTCGGAACATGTCTCTAGCCTAGACCTTCTAAATGTTATTGTTATGGTTCCAATGCTTTTTTAGCTAAATTCATCTAAATTTTAAGTTGATCTTGTTTATCAACTTTCCTTTTGAGGTTCACCAAGATGATGTGAGGGAAATTCTTAAAATGCAAACTAAAATGATAAGAAAACTTTTCAATTTTATATTTTCCAATGAAAATCCTAGCTACTAAGGGAAAGAGAAATTAGTTTTGAGAGCAAACAACAAAGAGCACAAACTAATATGCCACTTTCCTAACTTGTTCCTATGCAAAACACTCAATTCACTATATGCAAATGCAATTTTTTATTTTCAATCCCCTTAATGTGAATGAAAAAAAGAAACTTTATGCATCAAATTGACAAAAACAAATGTTGTCTTCTTTGATAAATGAGTAATTTAAAAACAATTTCTTTTTTAGGAAAAACGAAGAATTGAACTAAAATTTTTCCTATAGGAAACAAAGAATTTAACGACAATTTCCTTTATGAAAACAAATGGATCTAATGCAGAAATAAAATAATTTGAATTTTCTTTGTCAATGATAAATAAAAACACTTAAAGAGACATTGAACAAACTTAATTTTCAGAGGAAGAATCAGGTAAATTCACTTGTCTCTAGGAGGTATCAAAGAATTGAAAACACAACAAACAAATGGCTGAGAATGATGGCAATGAAAAATTAAAATGGAATTTGGTTGGCTAAGGGGTCAACACAATCTCTAAGGGGAGATAGTGTGTTGCAGTGCACCCTTGAGTGGGAGACAGTGCACTGCAGTGCACTGTGTCTAGACCAACAGTGTGTTGGGTGCAGCAGTGATTGAAAATTGAAGCTACATAACACACTTCTAATGCAATTATTTGATTCAAAAGTCTAATAAATGAAATTAGATGCTATTGGGTAGATAAGAAAAGGCAAAAACACCAGGAATGATAGGAAATTCCCCAGTGGAGTCGCCAATTTGTTATGCAGAATTATGATCTACGAATAAATCAAATTCCCTAAGTATGGTGCTAGGCACTTAGAACAATAGATTAAAGACTTTTCTATCACTTTCTCTAAGAATAAATAGACACATAGAAAGATAAAAGAACCTACTTGTGATCCAAGTGCTTCCTATTCTCCTTTTGTCGCTTTTGTTGTAGCCTCCAATCCAACTTAGATCACCAGATTGATTCCTGCAAGTATAAACAAAGAACAATAAACATATTGCAATGTATAGATACCTAGTTATTTTAATCACTTAAATCTATTAAACATGAAACATATATATCATTCAAGAGTCCATTGCATGAGAAATAGAAACATAAACATATATATATGGGAAAATGAACAACAATCTTTATTAAAGAGTAGAAGGGGGAGGTTACAACCAATGATCGATTTGATGTCACCAGCTCCAACTTCATCCTAGCCTCATCACATTCAACATCTGACCAGCATCATATCACTTCTTTTACTCTCTCAATTAAGAATCCAACATCATTTTTTTACCAAAATTCTTCCTTCCCTAGCACTAGGATCTTTGCTCAATTTATAGGGCAACTGAAGGTAGTTTCTCAATCAATGAATTTATAGTAATAGGAAAGACATGTTCCCAATCTCATAGGTGTTATATGGACACTTGGATTCCAATTTTGACACATATGGACTCTTCTAGAAGGAACTGACTATGTGGAGATTCCGGAACAATGAGAATTTCGCTCCCATTTGACTAATGCACTCTTGAATGTCGGGAAGTGCATTGCAGTGCACCCTTGAATGGAGGGAGTTGCATATGCAACGCAGTTAGTCCCTTGAGAGGCAACGTTGGTGAGCTCATAAGTGATATAACGTATACTTCAAACCTTGGAAATCTCACAATAGAAGTCATGAATGATTTTTCTTCTCTTAGGACATGTAGCAACTGAAATGTAAGGGGATGATAGACCCTATTTCATTGGTCTTGGGGATGATGTCTAGCTTGACCAGGTCATGGGGGATAATGCCCAAAATGACCTATAACAAAGGGCATAGTGAGCTTCAACTTTTTTAGTTATTAATGACTATTATGAAGACATTGTAGTAGATTTTATTTGACATGAATAAATAGAAGTTAACATAGACTTTATTGTAGATGTTATAATATATGTTTCTCTAGAGTTTATAACATCCAATATCAAGTCCACTAATTTATTTTGTAGTGTCAGGATAAAGAGACGTGTTGGAAATTTTTGGGTGGTGAATCACCAAAAATATTATAGTGATAATATGATAATATTTTGTGTTTAAGGTTACAAATAAAAGGAAACACTAGTGTAACATCCCTCGGTAACCTCGCATGAAAATGCATGGAGTTAGAAAACTTGTACTAACTATCCAAATTACTATTCCAGATTACTCATTAATCCTTATATAGAATCTTCATCATTACATATAGTAACTTTAGTAAAGGAATAGTAAATTGCATAACCCTTAACAACCACCGTTGTAGCATATTTACATAAACTTTCTGATATAACCTTGCATCATTTTCATGATTCCTTTAACTAGATTATTTAATCACATACTTGATATTATAAACATCATCTCATGCAAGTAATGCATATAATTAAAGTATCACAACAAGAAAACAAATCATTAGACATTGATATACCCTAGAAACCCCATAGGGTGAAAACCAACAAACGTTTAATTTTATTATTAAACACTTGTGAGGATGTTCACCCCTCACTAAATGGCTTGTAAGGGAGTTCATCCCTTAACCAGTTTAATAAAATATTACAAATAAATATCATCTAAATACAATATATCTAGCTAAAATATATTAGAATCATCATGATATCATTTACCCACAAATCTTCAATCTTTATATCTTTGTGGCCTGGTTTCTTATCAGTGGACCATCATGCAGCTCCCACACTCTAATTTGCATGTACCATTAGTTATTTACCTGTCACAATGTTAAACATAATTTATCCTTTGCACAATTCACCATAATTTCCTGCGATTAGTGTCCTTAGGAAACTTTATGTCATGATTAGATAAAATATTAATCAATACCTTTATTAGTGACACTTCAACAACTATTTACATGCATACATAAAACATAAACAAAATTGTCTTGAAATGTCTTCTTTAACACTATTGCACATGCATTAGTAATAGGAATATCACTATCAAGTGTAATCTTTCCAACAAAACGGTAACATAATCTTGCATGCACTTTCATATTCTTTCCAAAGGAAAGCTAACATACTAGATATTATTCATGTGCATGAAAATGCATAACAAAATTTTAAGAGAACTATCCCAAGAAGAAATTTTCTTTGTGCCTACTATTATGTTTTCCTCTTACCAAAACATCTATCCCAATAACTATATACAATCTTCTACCAAAAAAAATCTAATACCATAGTTGATCACTTTATGCGTGCAAATTCCTATTATTCATCTCAAAAGAAGGATAACACAATCAATATTATGTGATCAGACCTTTCTTTTATACATAAATATAATACCAAAACTATACTTTTCTATGCATGAAATTGCATATGTTTCTCTAAATAAAATTCCAAAAGAGATCTTAATACAATAAATCATGCGATTACCAAATTTCCTTTCCAAGAATCTAATTCAATTATGTATGCAATGACATGTTTTTATCTTCTCTTATTTTTTAAGATTTATAACATAACAAATACTTCCTTCCATAATTTATATATATATATATATATATATATATCATAGTAACATGTGTACCGCTCCTAGCCATTGGAGAGCCTGTACCCCATGCTCCCGTGCTCTTGGGATCTTGGGAGCTTGTAGGAAACTTTCCAAAATCATCGAGAGCTTCAAAGGATACTTTGGAGCTTTTTAGGAGCTTCACTACAACAAATTTTGATGCTTCGAGTGCCTATTTTGAGCAGATTTTCACCTTTCAGGTACCTATTTTGAGCAAAGAAGTGACCATTTGTTTATTTTCTAAGTGATACATGATAGGTCAGGGGACTGTACTGCATGGGATCTGTAAAGCAATAGAGATGTGGAGATGTAGCAAAGGTTTCAACAAAATATAGATAGTTGCCAGTCATTCCTTGGCAACTTCTGTTGAAAATATTGAAGTTCAACAATTGAAAATAATTCTACTTTCCTGAAGTATATCTTTAATCTTTAATGATAATATTCAACAAATCACAATTCTTGTAAATTTGGGCAAAGCTTCTAGCCGTACCGAATACTTGTTCCCCCGTACCCGAAGTACCCGTGTACCGGAAAATCATGCAACACACACACACACACACACACACATATATTCCAAAGAATGTAACACACTAATTATTATTTTTCCAATATTTAGCTAACTCACTAGCTATTATTCATGCAATACAAAATCTTTTCCTATCATTTCACACATCAAACAAATTTGATGTCACATTCATCATAACTTAACATTTCAATTATAACAGTAATTATGTTAGGTCCCTATATCACTAGTATAGTCCCTTATTATTGTTAGTGTAAACCCATTATTGCTATTATTGTACCCTTGTAACCCCCATTTTGTTATTATTGTGCCCTTAAATTATTATTGTTAGGTCGGCTAGGATTACATTGTGGCCCACTAGGATTACATTATGGCCCCATGGACTCCTATATATAGAAAGGAGGTTTTGTAAATTGTATCATCCAAGAATTGTTCATTTATGTAATGTATTGGAGGTTTCCCCTCGAAGTGGCTCATTTATAAGGCGTTGATATCTCTTTTCTTCTCTTTTTGGAGCTGGTTACACAACATTTGGTATCAGAGCTTTGGATTCTAGGGTTTCGCTGCTCCAAACAGGTCATCGTGGAATTTTCGCTATAATTTTTTTTCTACAAAGCTTCAGAAGCTGAAATTTTTAGGGTGCAAAGCCGAAAGCTTAAGGAAGTTTTCCTAAAAATTTCACAGCTTGGTTCAAAATATTTTCGGAGATATGATCTGTGGAAGTTAGGTCTGTTTTCAGGATCCTAAACAGGTCATCGTGGAATTTTCACTATAAAAAATTTTCTACGAAGGTTCAGAATCTGAAATTCATATGGTGTGAAGCTGAAATCCTGAGGAAATTTTTAAAATAATTTCAGAGCTTGGTTCGCAATATTTTGGGAGATATGATCTGTGGAAGGTAGTGATTTTTCAGGCTCCTGAATTTCATCTCAAAGAGGTGATCGTGAGAAAAGTTCAATAACTCTCTCTCTGTGCATCGGATTGGAGTGCCGTAAAAAGTGGTCACAATTACACATACTGTAGTTTCTTGGCTATCAATTTCAGAAACAAAGGACGAAACAGTGACATGTGGCAAGTCGTACAAGTTCGCTCTACTAAACCAGTCCAAAATTGGGTCATTGTGAGAGATTGGAAATAACATTGTCTTGAAGAATCCAAATCAGATCAGACCTGTGGCATTTGAAAGACACTTCATAAGACTACTACAGTAGTGAATTTCAGATATTGAATATTCTCAATTACATAGATAATTCAATTTCAATATAGAGCTCCTCAAAAGCAAGTAAAAGGTGTGTATTTTTTTTTCCGAATTGCATAAATCTTGTTTGAAGAATCAAGTTGAATTCATTCCAAGGGCATATTGTAGAATAGATATTAGTATTGGATTCTAAAATGGCCCCTAAAAAGAATTCAACTCCAATTAAGCCTTTAGAAGGCTCTACTGTGACTCATGAAGACGAAGAATGGCAACATGACATATCAAAATTACAAGAGCAAGTGCAACAAATTTCGCTCTCGCAAAGAACAACAAAAAATGAAATGGAAGTTTTGAAGAAAGGCATGGAAACTAAGATGGATGGTTTGAAGAAAGGCATGGAAGCTAAGATGATTGGTTTGGAAGCTAAGATGGATGGCATGGAAGTGGGCATGGAAGCTAAGATGGATGACATAAAAGACAACATGGAAAACATGAAGAGTGATCTAAAAGCATACATGGAAGGCTTGATGACAAGCTTAAAACCAGAAATGATTCCTAATGGCAGAAATATAGGAGAAGAACCTCATGATGAGAACAAAATAAATGTTAATCATGATTTCATAAACTCAAATGTTGGTGGGAAGAACCACCATATTCCAAAAATGGATATGAGGAAGTTTGATGGAAAGGATCCTGTAACATGGATACTACAGATGGAGCAATATTTTGATCTCCTTAACGTGCAAAACACACAAAAGGTACGCATTGCAACTTTACATTTAGAACAAAATACATTTGTATGGTATCGATGGCTTTGTTCCCGTAAAAAAATTGTCACTTGGTCAATTTTTAAGGAGGAAATGATAGCACATTATGAGGATACAAAGAGCAACACCTTCTTTACCCAATTGATAAATCTCAAACAAAAGGGTTTAGTGGGGCAGCACATTGAGGACTTCCAAAAATTGAATATAAGGGTAACTGATATTCCAGAGGAACACAGGATTGATCTCTTCATAGGTACTCTAAAGAATAACATCCAACATGAAGTCCGTGTTTTGGAACCTGATTCATTGGAGAAGGCATTCAAGTTGGCAAGAAAATTTGAATGTAAAATTATGGCGACAAGGAAGCCTACCACTCAATTCTATAAAGAAGGAAGTGTTGCTACGCCTAGATTTCCACAACCTACAAGGTTGACACCACAACAATTGGAAGAAAAAAGAGCAAAAGGGCTTTGCTACACTTGTGATAGCAAATACACTAAAGGTCATAAGTGTGCTGAGAAGAAATTATTTTACATAGATTGTGAAGAAGAAGAAGAAAATGAACAAGAAGAGGATATACACCAGGAACCACCCCTAGAAGAGGAATAAATGAATCCGACCATATCGTGTAATGCACTGGCAGGAATTACCACTCCTCAAACTCTCAAGATAGAAGGACATATAAAGAAGAAAAGGGTAATAGTGTTGATTGATTCAGGTAGCACCCATAATTTTATTCAATATAAGGTAGCCAAGGAATTAAATTGTTTCCTATACCCAGCACCAGAATGTCAAGTGATGGTTGCAAATGGAGGAACTATAAATTGCTCTGGGAAATGCCATAATATCAAGCTAACCATGGGGGAATATGTATTGACTAGTCCAATGCTTTCCATTCCTATGGGAGGTGCTGATGTTGTACTAGGAGTACAATGTTTACAATCTTTGGGGACGGTAGCTTTTAATTTTCAAGAACTTTTCTTGAAATTTTTTTCAGAAGGAAAGGAAGTCGAATTACGGGGTATTGAAGGGAAGCCGGGAAGGATAATAAGCTCTAATGTCATGACAAAGCTTCTAAAAAAAGAACAACGAGGCGTAATTGCACAATTATGCTCACTAGAAGTTCCGACATCAAAATCATCTATTTCTGCAGATCTCCAACAAGTCTTGGACAATCATTCCAAGGTGTTTGAAACTCCCAAAGGATTCCCACCTATTCATGATCATGATCATGCTATTCATTTGATTCCAGGAAGTGTTCCTCCAAACATCAGACCTTATAGATATCCTTACTTCCAAAAGAGCGAAATTGAATGTATGATCGCAGAAATGTTAGAGGCGGGTATAATTCAACCTAGTCAAAGTTCTTTCTCTGCTCCTGTAGTATTGGTACACAAGAAGGATGGATCATGGCGAATGTGTCCGGATTATAGTGAGCTCAATAAGCTCACCATTAAAGATAAATTTCCCATTCCTGTGATTGATGAATTATTGGATGAATTACATGGAGCAATTTATTTTACCAAGTTGGATCTTCGTTCAGGATATCATCAAATTAGAATGAAGACCGAAGATATTCCAAAAACAGCATTTCGAACTCATGAGGGTCATTATGAATTTTTGGTCATGCCTTTTGGCCTTACCAATGCACCTTCTACATTTCAAGGTTGATGAATTCCATTTTCAAACCCTTCCTTAGAAAATTTGTGCTAGTATTTTTTGATGATATACTAATCTACAGCAGGTCTTGGAAGGATCATGTTGAACATGTTGACAGGGTGCTCAAACTATTGCAGGAGAAACAATTATATGCAAAAAACATCCAAATGTTTCTTTGGAGTACAAGAGGTGGAATATCTGGGTCATATTGTATCTCACGAGGGTGTTAAGGTAGACCCTAACAAAATTAAAGCCATTAAGGAATGAAAAGTCCCCACAACCATAAAGCAGTTGCGAGGATTTCTCGGGTTAACAGGGTATTATCGCAAGTTTGTTAAGAATTATGGGAGAATAGCAGCACCTCTAACAACATTATTGAAGAAAGATGCATTTTCATGGACTCCCGAAGCAACTAAGGCCTTTGAACGTCTTAAAGAGGCAATGTGCCTAGCACCGGTCTTAGCTACACCAGACTTCACAAAAACCTTTATTGTGGAATGTGATGCCTCAGGAAATGGAATTGGTGCAGTTTTAATGCAGGAAGGAAGACCCATTGCTTTTGCAAGTCGTCCAATCAAAGGAAAGTATTTACAAAAACCTATTTATGAGAAGGAAATGTTAGCAATACTGCATGCACTAAAGAAATGGCGAACTTACCTAATTGGAAGACACTTCAAGGTAAAAACTGATCATGATAGTCTTAAACACTTTTTGGAACAAATACTATCATCAGAAGAGCAGCAAAAATGGGTCACAAAGATGTTGGGTTATGACTTTGAAATAATCTACAAAAAAGGAAAGCTTAATGTTGTTGCAGATGCACTCTCAAGAAAGGATGAAGAGGTGGAAGCATTGCTTTGTGCCATTTCTATTATCCAACCAGATTGGATAACTGAAGCAAGAGATGAATGGAAGAAGGACAAAGATGTATGGATACTCATTCAAAAGTTGCAGCAAGATCCTAGTACATCTGATACATTTAGTTGGAAAAATGATTCCTTATGGTACAAAGATCGTTTATATCTTTGTAAGAATTCCCAACTAAAACAAAATATTCTTCTGGAATTGCACACTTCTCCTTTAGGAGGACACTCGAGATTTTTAAAAACTTACCAAAGGGTGAAGAAAGAATTTTTTTGGGATGGCCTTAAATCTGATATTCAAAAGCTTGTGACGGAATGTTTGGTTTGCCAGCAGAATAAAGTTGAGACAATTAAGACCCCGGGACTTCTACAACCTTTATCCATTCCAAGTCAACGTTGGGAGGAAATTTCAATGGATTTTATCACAGGTTTACCTAATTCCGAAGGAAATAATGTCATCATGGTGGTAGTTGATAGACTTACCAAGTATGCACACTTTTGTGCATTATCTCATCCATTTAAAGCAAGTACAGTTTCTACTATATTTATGGACAGAATTCAAAAGCTACATGGAAGCCCAAGGGTTATTGTGAGCGACAGAGATCCCATTTTTACTGGAAATTTTTGGACGAATTTATTTTCTTGTTTGGGTACTCAATTAGATAATAGCTCATCTTATCATCCTCAATCTGATGGTCAAACTGAGAGCTAGTGTTTGGAAGGATATCTTCGTTGTTTTGTATCTGATAAAAAAACACAATGGGTCAAGTGGTTACCTCTCGCTGAATGGTGGTATAACACTTCCTTCCATACTGCAGCAAAAATGACCCCATTTATGGCACTTTATGGATATCATCCACCATCCATCACATCATATTTAAGGGAAAATTCAAAGGTTCAAGCAATGGAAGATCACATCGAGCATCAGCAAGAAGTTCTCCAACTCTTAAAGGATAACCTGAATTTGGCACAAAATCGAATGAAACAACAGGCAGATCAACATCGTAGCGAGAGAAGTTTTGATGTAGGAGAGTGGGTATTTTTACGGCTACAACCATACAAACAAATGTCCCTCAAGCAAGCAAAGAAGGATAATAAATTATCGCCAAAGTACTATGGTCCTTACAAGGTGTTGCAAAAGATTGGTACTATGGCATACAAATTGGAGCTTCCTGCTTCTTCGCGAGTACATCCAGTTTTCCATGTTTCATGCTTAAAGAAGGTTATAGGTGAAAATCTTCCGGTTCAAACAATATTGCCAGAACTTGATGAGGAAGGAAAAATCATATTGGAACCTGAAGCAGTCATGGAAACAAGAACTCGACAGCTACGGAATCGATCAATTTCAGAGTATCTCATCAAGTGAAAGAACTTACCCACTGAAGATTCTACATGGGAGGATGAGAATTTTATACAAAAGCACCCAGAGCTACTCAAGCATTGAGGACAACACTTTTTTTGAAGGAGAGGGGCATGTTAGGTCCCTATATTACTAGTATAGTCCCTTATTGTTGTTAGTGTAACCCCTTTATTGTTATTATTGTACCCTTGTAACCCCATTTTGTTATTATTATGCCCTTAAATTATTATTGTTAGGCTCTGAGTAGGATACATTATATTCCCATGACTCCTATATATAGAAAGGAGGTTTTGTGAATTGTATCATCCAAGAATTGTTCATTTATGTAATGTATTGGAGGTTTCCCCCTCAAAGTGGCTCATTTCTAAGGCGTTGATATCTCTTTTCTTCTCTTTTTGGAGCTTGTTACACAACAAATTAATCTAAATAATTTGACCTCATTTTATTTCATGTGATTATTATCGAAAGAGTTCTGCTAATTTAATCTAAATAATATAAAAAAAAAATTACTTACCATATTTCACAACCTTATATTACTACCTTATACATTGTAATGTTCCAGACTTACATAACCCATAGCTATCTTTATGACTCCGTATGTATTTTCTTACTTTGATTTAAAACACATTTAAACTTCTACGGGAGTTAAGAGGGTTAACTTCATTCTTTTGTTTTCGGTAGGACCAA
Source organism: Pinus albicaulis (assembly GCA_034641835.2). Classification (NCBI taxonomy): domain Eukaryota; kingdom Viridiplantae; phylum Streptophyta; class Pinopsida; order Pinales; family Pinaceae; genus Pinus; species Pinus albicaulis. Next base: position 1,019,659,668 of record CM076583.1, on the reverse strand, counting down.
GACTTAACCCATGAAAATGATTGGAACAACACTTAACCTTTCGATACTCCTTAACTAGCTCATTAATGGCTCAGTTCATCGAGGCGTTTCACCTTAGATCGAGCTAACAGAACGTTAGTAGCTATGGTCCTTGGTATTAAATAAGTCTTAAATCTCGGCAGATATTTTGGTACCTCCCAAACTACATCAATATTCGAGCTGAGAAACCTGGATGAATTGTGTTTGTCGGATGGCTTGGTAATCAATGGCTATGGTGCTTCCTTCCAAGGTTTTCATTTAATCAAAACCCAAAAAACCCTAACATATTTTCTTATTTTCGCTGCAGCAGATAGGTGACCAATTTTGCAATGGTTCTCCACCGCTTCTTGACAAGGAGGGTCTACCTTTCGCTATTTGTTGGTGTGTTGGGCTCGCATTTCCGTCCGAAGGTATGAATATGCCCAATCTCCTTTGGACCTGCCTGAAGAAACCAAGGGTTTTTCCTCCACCCAAAGTCCTTATGCTCTTACTCTTGCGCAGAATAATTCATTCAACTTGCCACCCGCTTTATTTGAGGTAAAGGTCTATTCTCGGGGTTCAATCCTCATTCCTCTTTTTACATTTTTCAAACCCCAAGAAAGGTCGAGACTCTGAGTTTAACACATCTTCTGTAAATTTCTTACAGGGTTAACATTCAAAGATGATGGTTATCTGCAGGTATGTATACTATTACACCTAGTATATTTCGTTTACCATGCTTATATTTATTATATAAATCTCTAAAATAATATTTTTTATATTATTCTCCTACAGGTATATATATATATATATATATATATCATTACTCATTTTTGTTTTGGGTGAATCAATTCTAGGCTTCAGTGGTTTCTTATCTACACTTCTGCAATTTACAGTAAGCTTCTATCACAGGTACTGTGACTGGCTTTCCAATTCCCTATTTACTTTTGTTGTTACAAGTGAACGTCTAATGGCTCCAACTCCTGTTTGTGCACCAGGCTTATTCAAGTCCGAGATGTTGTAGATAGTTTAATTTAAGGGAAAAAAGAGGATTTCCCTCAGTTGATGTTGTTAGGAATGCTTCGGAATTTGACTATTTGAACCTATGATAACTTTATATGTACTCTTTTGTACTAAATACTATTTCCATATTGTTAAAAGTTCTAGGCTTACAGTTTTCTGCCCTATAATTTATATATATAGTCGATTTCTTTGTCAATACTCTTCCATCGAATTTTTCAAGCACTTGTAAAATTATATGGGTTTAATTTTATCTATCTGATGATTATCGATGTTACTATGTTGTCTTTCTATTCATAGCTGTGTAAGGTGAAATACCGTTTTTCAACAGAGGAAAATTTTATATTCAGCATTTGTTTGCTTATCCCATATCCGGGTATGAATTTATTTATTTATCAATGCCACTACATTATCTCATGTTATACTTAATTAGAAAGTTGTATTTTCCATCGAAACTGATATCTATATTTTTCTTTCATTAGTCTTATAATAGCATACATGTTTTGTGTCTATGTAATTTCCTTACTTTCCGTTTGCGCAAAACAGGTTCTTTGCTTACAAAGGTTTTCGTATTATTTTATTATTCTTATGACCAGACCATTTCTGTCCATGGAATATCATAGAAAACAGTTAGCGACCCTGACAGAATTTTCTTCCGAGAACTCTGTGGTAACAACGCTCTGTTTACTTAATTTCCCATAGCATTTAATTTTCCTCATAGCTTATTTTCTTCCTAATCAGAAAACGGAAAATCAAGAGAAATGTAAATCTTCTTTAGTCAAAGAAATTGTAAATATTTCCTTCAACAGAATTATAAAAACTCCCAAAAACAATAAATTCTTCCTTACAGAAAATAAAATTCTTTTACTAACAGAAAATGATAAACCTTCACAGAAAATATAATTATGCATCTATTTTACTTTCTTCATCCTACAGATATTAATTTCCTTTGTTCCCTTTCATCATTTAAATAACAGAGCAGTGTTATACTTATCTATAGTTCGATATCTGGACTGATGTGGTTCCTCCCTACCACGAGTGAGGTGATTACGTCCTCACTCTCCCCCGTGCTCCAAGTTTGAGCTTCAATGGTTGACAGAATGCTCTGGAAGAGACTTCGGGACAATCCGATCCAGTCTCCAATTCTAGCAATCAGGAAAATTTGAAGTATTCCACTAGTTAACACTAGTCCAAGAATCTTCTTCACAATTTCTTCCTTTCTCCAGTTACCCAACAGAACCCCCCTACCTCACTGGGATCACCCTTTTATCCCTAGAGGTGAGGCAACTGTTTGAACTGATTCTATTCAACTAAATCATAATCTTGAATTATTTTAACATCAGTCTTTCACTTTATGGAACCATTTCCATAACTAATTTAATTTACCAAATTTAATTTTTGTTCATGATATTATTAATTTCAAAAATATAATAAATAAGAAAATGTTTCATAGTCTTAATGAAAATAGAGCTTAACCAATAGTTAAGAATTAAACCAGTGGTTACAACTTCCCTCCCTAGAAGTGAACACCGTCCTCGGTGTTCTCAATTTTCTCTAGTAAAAATTTTAGGGTAAGCTTCCTGAACAAATCCTTCATCCTCCCAGGTAGCTTCCTCTGGGCCAAAGTGCTTCCATTGCACTTTAACCTGGGCGATGGCTCGTTTCCGGGGCATGATTTCCCTCCGATCGATTATACTGTGAGGTTTGACCAGAAATTATCTATCTGGTTGGACCTGCAACAAATAAGTTTTGAGTCAGTCTTACGCATATATCCTATCATCCTTAATAATTCTGATAACTATATTCTACCTGAATATTTTGCCAGTGGATGATATGCTTTGGATTGTGAATGTGTCATTTTAATAAAGACACGTGGAAGACATTGTGCACTTGAATATGATTGGGCAAAGCCAATCGATAAGCTACAGGTCCTATTCTTTCCAATATTTGGAAAGGACCACAAAATCGGGGAGCTATCTTGGCACAAGATTCCCATCTCAAAGTACTTTTCTTAGGCTTGATTCACACATACACATGATCCCCCACTTCAAATTCATGATACGTTCTTTTTTTATCCGCATACACCTTTTTCCTATCTTGAGCTGCTTTTAAATTTTGTCGGATTTTTTTCACTTCTGCCTCCATCTCGGCTAGCATGTCTGGTCCAAGCATCAACTTGGTCTCCAGACTACTCCAGTTAATAGGATTTTTGCACCGTCTCCCGTATAGGGCTTCAAACGGACTCATTTTTAGTGACTCTTGATAACTGTTATTGTATGCAAATTCTACTAGGTGTAAATATTCTTCCCACATAGTCAGCTGCTGCATTACGTACATACGTAACATGTCCTCCAAGACTTGATTTACCTGCTCTGTTTGTCCACCAGTCTATGGATGATAAGCAGTACTAAAGTTAATTTGAGTCCCGAGACTGGAAAATAGTGTTTTCCAGAAAGCTGATGTAAATTTTACATCCCTATCAGAAATGACAATCCTTAGAATGATGTGCAATCTAAATATCTCTCACATAAACAAATCTACTATTTGCACCATCTTGAATGTGGACTGAACTGGTATAAAGTTTGTTGGTTTGCTTAATCTATCTACAACTACCATTATAGAGTCATTATTTCTTTTTGACCTTGGTAGTCCAGTAATGAAATCTAATGATATCACCTCCCATTTCCACTCTGGTACCGGTATAGGCTGCATCAACCCAGCTGGATGTTGGTGTTCCACTTTCACTTTTTGGCATTCTAAACACTTATTTAGATATGCTGCAATATATTTCCTCATACCAGGCAAATAGTAATCCTTTCTTATTGCTATCAACATCTTCTGATATCCAGGATGCCCTGCGTAATTACTTCAATGATATTCATTCAAAACTAGCATTTTCAATTCCATTCTGTTTGGAATGAGAATTATCTTTTTGAAAGTTAGTAAGCCATCCTTATTGATTTCATAATCTGCTTGCTTTCCTTGGTCTCTGCACTCCTTTACTTGCTGCCATATAAACTCATATTCAGGGTCTTTTCTTGCTTCAACTTTAATTTGTTCTAGAAATCTGCACTCAGCCTAGTTGACATATAATTCATAGATATTATGCAGTTTCCTGCTTAATGCATCAGCTGCTTTGTTCTCCTTACCTTTTACATGTTGCATTTCAATATCAAATTCTCTCAAGAAATCGTTCCACCTTGCTTGGCGAGAATTAAGATCAGCCTGTTTAAAATAGCTGGTTAAACTGTTATGATCTGTTTTGAGCACAAATCTTTTTCCAAGTAAGTAGTGCCTCCACACCTGGAGTGTATACACTACTGCGGTCAGCTCCAAATCATAAGTCGAGTATCACTTCTCATGTTCCTTTAATTTCCGAGACTCATATGCGACCACTTTACCTTCTTGTGACAAAATTTCTCCCACACCCTCCTTACATGCATCTGTGAAAACTGCAAATTCTTTAGCAGGATCAGCTACTCTTAACACTGGAGTTGTAGTTAATAATCTTTTCAGTTTTTCAAAGTTATCTTTACATTCCTTTGTCCACTTGAATATTTTTCCCTTCCTTTATAAGGAGGTAATAGGAAAAGAAATTTTTGAAAAACCTTCGATAAATCGCCGATAGTAACCAGCCAGCCCCATAAATGATCGTATGTCTGCTACATTTTGTGGTACCTTCCATTCCATAATTGTTCTGATTTTTTCAGGATCCACTGCAATACCTTCAGCAGTAATTACATGTCCAAGGTATTGGATTTCTTCCTTGAAGAAATCACACTTGCTGAATTTTGCATACAACTGATGCTTCCTTAACATTTCCAACACTATCCGTAAGTTTTATTTGTGTTCTTCTGCATTCTTAGAATAGACTAAAATGTCATCAATGAAAATTAACCAAAAAATTATCTAGATAGGGGTGAAATATACCATGCATCAGCCTCATGAATGTTGCTGGTGCATTGGTCAATTTGAAAGGTAACACCACAAATTCGTAGTGTCTGTACCTAGTATGAAAGGCATTTTTATGTATGTCTTCATCCTTTATCCAGATTTGATGATATCCCGATTTAGATCTATCTTCGAAAATACTATGGCTCCCTTTACTTGGTCAAACAGATCATCAATTCGCGGTAATGGATACCTATTCTTAACAGTTAGCTTATTTAGCTGACGTTAATCCATTCACATCCGCATGGTTTCGTCCTTCTTTTTCACAAATAATACAGGTGCTCCCCAAGGAGATACACTTGTCGTATATATCCCTTGTCTATTAATTCCTGTAGCTACATTTTTAACTTAGTTAATTCAGGTACACTCATCCAATAGGGTGCTCTTGAAATTGGCGACACTCCCGGCATCAGTTCAATTGTAAAATCTATATCCCTTCTAGGTGGAAATCCTGGTATTTCCTCTGGAAAAACATCCTTGAACTCCTGCACTATTGGTATATTTTCCAACATAGGGGCCTTTTCTTTAGAGTCATAAAAACCCACTTGAATGGCGTATAGTTGACATCCTTTCCTCATACATTTACCCATTTTGGATGTTGTGATCGAACGCAACTGTACAGGTTTCTTTATCCCTTGAATTTCCTGGCGAGTGCCATCTTGATTTCTGTAGTAGATAACCTTCTCTTTGCAATATACTAGTGTCCAATGTTTTTCCATCCAGTCCATACCGAGCAGCACATCATAAGATCCCAAAGGTAAAATGTTTAAATCCACGGTTAGCTGTTGTTCATTAATTTTTAGTGCACAATCTGATATTTTGGCACTAACTTTCCTTTTAGCTCCGGTAGCTAGCTGTACTATCCATGATTTCCTAAATTTTTGACTTTGTAATTTACAGTTCTCTACTAATTTAGGACTTTTGTAGCTTAAGCTTGCTCCTGGATCTACCAATATAGAAATAGGTTGAGATAGCAATTTACCTTCCAGTTCAATCATTGTCGGTTGGTAGTCAGCTTGTCGGTCCTCCAACGCTGCATTAATTCTGGGTATGTTTCTGGCGACATCACCCACTATTGAGGCCTCTTGTAAATTGGTTATTGCTTCACTTCTACACCACTGTGGACAGTTACGGTAATAGTGTGCTTCCCCACAACCCCAGCACTACAAAGGTGGCCTCTGGTTCTGTGCTTGTTCCGGTTTACTGGAAGCTTCCGCAGTTTTATCTTCTACAGGCCACATCGTTCTTTGGTGGTTCTTACCAAACTATTTACTAACTGCACTTCTAGTTGTACCTTTGAAATTACTAGTTTTGCTTCTTTTAAAAAAAGAACTACCTTTATGTTCTTTCTTTGCCTGCCAGTTTTTACCTTGCTCCATTTTAACCTTTGCTTGTTGGTAACACATTCTAGCTTTCCTAATAGCCTCATCCATAGTCTTAGGATTTACAAATTCTATACATTTTTTCATATGAGTTGGCAAACTACTTAAGTATATCTGTACTTTAGCTTTTTCATCTCTCAAATAAGGCACGTAGCGCAGTAAAGAAGTAAATTTAGTAATATATTCATCCATAGTCATTTGTACCAACTTCAAATCATGAAATTCTCGAGATTTTTCATCATAGAAGCGCTCTCTTAAGTACTTATCCTTAAAATACTGTTGAAATACATCCCAAGTTACATCTTGGTCCTCTATACTACGAACGTTCTTCACTTCTTCCCACCATAAAGTGGCTTTCTCCCTTAACTGGTAATTAGCCAATCTGGCCTTAAGATTACTGTTGTATTCATATACTTGGAAGTATTTAATCATGTTAATCAGACATGCCTCAACTACCTCCTCCTCTACTCCATCAAATATGGGAGGTTTTATTTTTCTAAATTCACCTTACAGCTCTACTTTATGTCTTTTCATTTCTTTCTGATCACTCACATTATCAGATTCAGCTTCATTATAAATCTTATTCCAGTTGCTTCGCTGAGACTGACTTCTTTCTATTTTGTCTGTATCATGATTTCTAGTTTGCTCTTCATTTCCTTCTTGGAATTCTATATCGGTACTTGGCTTTTCATTTCCTTGATTCTGCTTGTCAGAGAGACTTTTCAATATCCTTTCTCGCTCTTGCATCAATATTGCATTATCATCTCGCACCCTTACCATTTCCTCTTGTAACTTATGCACAGTGGTTAAAAGAAGACTAGTTTGGTGTTGCTACTCTACTGACAGCCTACTGGTTTGTTGATGTTGTTCTACTCCCGGCTCTATCCACATCTCTCGATTCATCTCCTGTCGGGATTGTGATTCCCCGACATTCTGAGGTGGTTGTTGTAACGGTGTCCTTCTCATTATGTCTGACTAAATCTTTCTATGTGCATCAATTTAAAACGTTAGTTGACCCAATAGGGTCCCAGCGTTACAACGCCGCTCTAATACCACTTGTCACATTCATCATAACTTAACATTTCAATTATAACTTAATCTAAATAATATTAAAAAAAAAATTGCGTACCATATTTCACAACCTTATACATTGTAATGTTCCGGACTTACATAACCCATAGCTATCTTTATGACTCCATATGTATTTTCTTACTTTGATTTAAAACACATTTAAACTTCTACGGGAGTTAATAGGGTTAAATTCATTCTTTTGTTTTCGGTAGGACCAAGACTTAACCCATGAAAATGATTGGAACAACACTTAACCTTTCGATACTCCTTAACTAGCTCATTAATGGCTCAATTCATCGAGGTGTTACACCTTAGATCGAGCTGACAGAACGTTAGTAGCTATGTTCCTTGGTATTAAATAAGTCTTAAATCTCGGCAAATATTTTGGTACCTCCCAAACTGCATCAAGATTCGAGCTGAGACACCTGGATGAATTGTGTCTGTCGGATGGCTTGGTAATCAACGACTACGGTGCTTCCTTCCAAGGTTTTCATTTAATCAAAACCCAAAAAACCCTAACTGATTTTCTTATTTGCGCCACAGCAGATAGGTGACCAGGTTTTGCAATGGTGCTCTTCCACTTCTTGACAAGGAGGGTCTACCTCTCGCTGTTTGCTGGTGTGCTGGGCTCACATTTCCGTCCGAAGGTATGAATATGCCCAATCTCCTTCGGACCTGACTGAAGAAACCAAGGGTTTGGCCTCCACCCAGCAATACTTATGCTCTTACCCTTGCGCAGAAGAATTCATTCAGCTTGCCGCCCGCTTTATTTGAGGTAAAGGTCTATTCTCGGGGTTCAGTCCTCGTTTCTCTTTTTACATTTTGCAAACCCCAAGAGAGGTTGAGACTCTGAGTTTAACTCAACTTCTGTAAATTTCTTACAAGGTTAACATTCGAAGATGATGGTTATCTACATGTATTTATACTATTACACCTAGTATATTTCGTTTACCATGCTTATATTTATTATATAAATCTCTGAAATAATAATTGTTATATTATTCTCCTTCAGGTATATATATATATATATATATATATATATATATATATATATATATACTCATTTTTTTCTGGGTGAATCACTTCTAGGCCTCAGTGGTTTCTTATCTACACTTCCGCAATCTACAGTAAGCTTCTATCACAGGTACTGTGACTGGCTTTCTCATTTTTTTCTGGGTGAATCACTTCTAGGCCTCAGTGGTTTCTTATCTACACTTCCGCAATCTACAGTAAGCTTCTATCACAGGTACTGTGACTGGCTTTCCAATTCCCTATTTACTGTTGTCATTGCAAGTGAACGTCTAATGGCTTCAACTCTTGTTTGCGCACCAGGCTTATTCAAGTCTGAGATGTTGTAGATAGTTTAATTTAAGGGGAAAAAGAGGATTTCCCTCAGTTGATGTTGTTAGCAATGCTTCGGAATTTGACTATTTGAAGCTATGATAACTGTATATGTACTCTTTTATACTGAATACTATTTCCATACTGTTAAAAGTTCTGGGCTTACAGTTTTCTGCCCTATAATTTATATATACAGTCGATTTCTTTGTCAGTACTCTTCCATCGAATTTTTCAGGCACTTGTAAAATTATATGGGTTTTATTTTATCTATCTGAGAATTATCGCTCTTACTGTGTTGTCTTTCTATTCATATTTGTGTAAGGTGAAATACAGTTTTTCGGCAGAGGAAAATTTTATATTCAGCATTTGTCTGCTTATCCCATATCCGTGTATGAATTGATTTATTTATCAATGCCACTGCATTATCTCCTGTTTGACTTAATTAGAAAGTTGTATTTTCCATCGAAACTGATATCTATATTTTTCTTTCATTAGTCTTATACTAGCATACATGTTTTGTGTCTATGTAATTTCTTTACTTTCCGTTTGCACAAAACAGGTTCTTTTCTTACAAAGGTTTTCGTATTATTTTATTATTCTTATGACCGGACCATTTCTGTCCATGGAATATCATAGAAAACAGTGAGTGACCCTCACAGAGTTTTCTTCCAAGAACTCTGTGGTAACAGCTCTCTGTGTACTTAATTTCCCATAGCATTTAAGTTTTCCTCATAGCTTATTTTCTTCCTAATCAAAAAATAGAAAATCAAGAGAAATGTAAATCTTCTTCAGTCAAAGAAATTGTAAATATTTCCTTTCCTTCAACAGAATTATAAATCCTCCCAGAAATGATAAATTCTTCCTTACAGAAAATACAAGTCTTTTACTAACAAAAAATGATAAACCTTCATAGAAAATATAATTATGCACCGATTTTACTTTCTTCATCCTACAAATATTAATTTCCTTTGTTCCCTTTCATCATTTAAATAACAGAGCAGTGTTATACTTATTTGTAGTTCGATATCTAGACTGATGTGGTTCCCCCCTACCACGAGTGAGGCGATTATTTCCTCACTCTCCCCCGTGCTCCAAGTCTGAGCTTCAATGGTTGACAGAATGCTCTGGAAGAGACTTCGAGACAATCCGGTCCAGTCTCCAATTCCAGCAATCAGGAAAATTTGAAGTATTCCACTAGTTAACACTAGTCCAAGAATCTTCTTCACAATTTCTTCCTTTCTCCAGTTACCCAACAGACCCCCCTACCTCACTGGGATCACCCTTTTATCCCTAGAGGTAAGGAAACTATTTGAACTAATTATGTTCAGCTAACTCATAATCTTGAATTATTTTAACGTCAGTCTTTCACTTTTTGGAACCATTTCCATAACCAATTTAATTTACCAAAATTAATTTCTATTCATGATATTATTAATTTCAAAAATATAATAAATAAGAAAATGTTTCATAGTCTTAATGAAAACGGAGCTTAACCAATAGTTAAGAATTAAACCAACGGTTACATTTGCAATATTTCCTCAAGAAATAGCATGAATAACAAATAATTCTCAAATAACACAACCATTTGTCTTTTATGAAAGGTTTTATGTCAAATCTTTCTAAAAAAAGTTAACCCGTTCTGTACAACTCAAGTTCCCCATGCATAGTTCCCCATGCATGTAAAATCACATAGTCATTTCGAGTAGATCAAATATACTAAATATTATTCCTATGCAGATAAGCACACATTCTCTTTAAGAGTGCAATGTTTCTCTTTAAAAACTTAATGCATATGCATCATGAAAATATCCCTTGTAATATTTTAAATGAAATAATTTCAAGAAATATCAACATATTAGTCTCATTTTTGTGCATGCTAATAACTTATTTAGTTTCAAGAAATATCAAACTTAGTCATTATTTTTTGTGCATGCAATTAATTTATTTATTTTCACAAAATATCAAACATAATAGCTCTAATTTTGTTTATCTCACCCATATTTATTTTTTAACAACTAGTTAAGGAATATTTTCATTTTCAATCAATTATTTTCAATAGCTCATAAAAATAGATATATATTCTTTTAATGCTAACAGGATAGTTGTTCATTTTTTGCATCCATCTATATATATTTTATTTTCTAATAAATTATTCTTTTATTGCATGCAAGTATATATATTTTTCATTCTGAGAAAATATTATTTTGAAAGAAAACATGGCTACTTGTCTCTTTTATGCACATAATTCTCATATTATCTTCTCATATTATCTTTTTCAATGAACAAACACATAGTTCACTATATTTCAGTATGGAAGGTGTTCTCTAACCCATCTTTGATTCATAAAAATTTTCTCTTTCTTTTTATATGCAAATTTCTGTGTTTTCTAACCTATCTTTATGAATAAATAAAAGCAACAACCAGAATGACTTAACTTCTAGTCAAATTAATCTTGGGAAATCATATGATTTCACAGGATTAATTTAATTATACAAATGTTTTAAGACAACAACGAGATTGAATTAACTTCTAGTCAAATAAAACATAGAATTTCATAGAATTAATTTATCCATACAATCTTTTAAAAACTCAATACACATAAAACTTATCTTTTGCTTGAACAATCTTTCCTTTATTTTCATAACTTTAACCTTCATATCCAATTATTTGCTCACAATGTCTCTACAAATTCATTTGCATATTCTCTCTTACATACAATATTTTTAACCAGATTTGTGAATATTTGCTTCTCCATGAAGTCGTCGCTAATTGCACGCCTTTTATTTTTCATATCTCTATTCTTTGTAGTGCACTCTACATGTCAAAAAATATTGCAATATTCTCACATAAATGTCTTTGAGGGTGAATATATATATTCCACACATTCCTTTTCTCATGTCGTCATCGTATTCAAAAAAAAAAAAAAAAAAACGAAAAAAACGATAAGGAAATATCCATTATTTAATTAATAATATTTATAAATGTTGATTACAAATAGGAATATTACAACTTGTCCTAAGTGTAAACTTGTCCGGAGTGTAAAATAAAATCTGTATTCTATAAAGGTTGAAAAAATCTTATTAAAAAAAAATAAAAACAACATTATGGTAGAAAGAAGTTAAAATATTTTATTTGTAAGATCTAAGTACTACATTAAAGAATAAATTAAAAGAAATGATGAAAAACGTTTTTTATTACAGATCACAATCAAATATTATTTATTAAAAAAAAACGTATAGAGATATTTACATAAATTATAAATAAAACATAATCATAAAATTAATTTAAATAAAAATTTGAAATAAAATTAAATAAAAAAATCAAATAAAATTTTCTTTTAATACCAATAAATAATTATTTTACTTTATTACATATAATAGTTATAAAAAACCATTAAATAATATTAAAAAAATAAATTAAATATATATTTATAATAAATTAAATTTTTTTAAAATTTAATAATAATTACCGAGTTAAAAATTTATTTGATAATATTAAATATAATAAGAAATTAAGTGAAAATAATCGAACATGCTACTCTGGAAAATGAATATATGCAATATTAAGTTTCTGAACCATTTTGAGAAATTTAAAAAAATATTATCATATTGACATTCTCGTTGTTAGAATGATTCTATGATAGAGAATGGAATGTTTAAATGAACCAATTCTATTTCTCAAAGAATAGTTTATAGAATACCCATAATTAGGGAATTAAAAGTGAAAAGAAATATATAAATGACGTGGTAAATTTGGATTAAAAAATTAGGATGCTTTTTTCAGTTTTTTTAATTAATTTTTTTTGGATATTTGATTATGTATTTATTAATTAATATCCAACCTTTTTTTTAAATTTAAATGGGAGTTTTTTTAAGTCATAATTTATAGGAATATCATATATAGATGCAATTTTTTTTTCCTATAACAAAATTACATGTTTTTCAAAAATGATATGGTCAACCGTTATAACAAAATGAAAAATTATGAGAATGCATGAAATTACATTAAAAGAAATTATGTAACAACAAATTATTAAATCCCTTTTTCTTGGGGTTATATTGGTGTTCATGAGACAAATGCGAGATTGCTCCTCTAAAGTTGGGTAGTCACGGGCCTAAATCTCTTCATTCCCTGGGGTGAGGTTCTACAATCAATTAGGATCAACCATTTATTTTATTTAGCATCCATAGAACTCTATTTAGCATCCATAGAACATAGAAGGAATTAAAGGGTTTTTCATTAGGTTATCCTTGTAAATCAACCAAGCAAAATGTAAGGAGATATTACATTCCAATTCATCTTATTGTTATGATTTAGATTTTAGAGCCTGCAATAATTTCTTATTGTTTGTTACATTTATCATACTATTTACCATATAAAAAAAATTATTACTACACCAAAATTGACACATTATAATATATATATATATATATATATCTATATATATATATATATATATATCAAAATACTAGAAAACCATATGAGAATGTTTGTACATATATTCTAACTTTATCATTGCTTTAGTTTAATTATTATTGTTTGGATCTTGGGCATTAACTTAATTACTCTATTGTTTACTATACATCATAATGCCATGGATTGTTAATCATCCATGTGTGAAAAGTACTGAATCGGGATTTGGTGTTAAGATTGGTTTAATAATTAGTAATTTTTACTTAACTATAGATCTAGTCAACCCAATTGCATCTTCACCTTTAGTCCGGTAAGAATTTTCTCGTTTACAGTGATTTCTTGGCAGTTGTCATTGCGATTTGCTTATGGGTATTTGTGCTACCGTTGATCTACTAAAACCTAGATCCAACGGTGGGAGATTTTTTGGGAGGGTTTAGGGTAACCACCCGACCCAAGCACCACTTCCACAGCTCATTTTCCTCTGCATCCTTAGGGTTCTGCTCTACAATGTTTCGTTCCTCAAGTTTAATAAAATCTGGCACCGAGAGTAACACCTCTCCCTCAATAGAGGGTGTTGCGGTCCTGCTATGCCTTAGGTAATGTTGTTACTCTGTTTCTTGAATTTAAATGTGGTTCTGTGTCGAATAGTCATGCAACATGGGTTTAGCTTCAAATATTGTTTTCACAGCTTCTGCACCATTTCTCACTGAGTTCTTTCCGAAAACTTGCAGCTAGTACTTCAGATGACCTTTACTATTCACATTTGCTCAGGTTTATAGTGGGAATGTTTGGTTTTTTTTCATCCACGAGGGTATTCTTTTTTAATTCCATTTGCTATACAGTTATTCCTATTCAATATGGTAAGTCCACATTGCCCGAAGGCCTCTTGTTCAACAATTGTTTCATCCAGATGCAATCTTCCAAGCACGTCGAGAGTTAGCATTCAAGTAATGGCTCGTTTTGCTATGTCTTTTCCTCTTGATTTAGTTTTGAAATTTGAAGTGTGCCTCTCATGAACCCTCAGTTTGATTTTTGGCTACAAGCTAAGGCTGGTCGCAAGGGTCTTGGTGAAAAAGAGGTTCCCTAGATTTCCTCAATGCATCTTCTCGGGTGGCCACCACAGGTAAGCCAAACCCCTTATCTGCATTTATGTTGTTTCCATATGATTCAAGAGGGTTACCGAGGGTAAAACCCTCTGTTTGTAACAGGTACGGGAAACCAGCCCTGGTTTCTTTTCATGAGTTAGCTTAAAGCTTCCCTCTAGAGGGTTTGTTAGGATATTCCAACACATAGGAAATAGTTAAGAATAAATTAGTCTAGTGTAGAGTTAGGTAAAGTGTGTTTCTTTACCATGTACATTTGTAACTTATAATCTAACGGTCACGATTTGTATTGATCCGACAGTTATCTCTCTCATCGGTATTAACGACACTTGAACTGTGGCTTGACACCCGATTGGTCCATGATCTCTATTTAAATAGCATGGAAGGTCATTTTTCCGGTAATCGTTTATGAGAGAAAGATATGTAACTTTTCTTTTTATTAATAAATTTCCTAAAGTGGTTGCATTGGCTCAGGTCGTGGACTGTTTCCCTCTTTGAGGGTTTTAACCATGTAATTATACTAGTGTACTGATTTGTGATCTGTTTGTGAGTGGTGACCTTTGGTTATTGATCTATGGAACTTACCTTGTAAATTCCTACATGGTATAAGAGCTATTTTGAGGGCCGCATCTGTTGTTGATCAAAATCTAAAGCCAGTTTGACTGCATGTGAATGTCATTTTATAGATATACTATTTCTAAACATTTTTGGGCTTGTAGAACTGCTTTTTTGTGTCTGGAGCATCTGTTATAGTGAGGAATGTCTTTCGTTTCATGCAAAAAGGTTTCTGGTTGCCCAAGTTATGACAGTTTAGATATGGAGGTATAAAGCATCTGTTTTGCAGTTATATTTGTTAATAGTTCTGTTTATTTCAGTTCCCTCTATTTATTTTCAGTTTTTAGGTTTTATTTATTTGCCGACTCTATACCCTCTTCTCTGTGTATGCTATTTGCTCTGCGCTGTGTGCGATCTCAGCAAATCAGAAACAGGAAAAGGGATTTTTTTTGCTATGTATGCTCTTTCCCCACGTCTTTGTGTGATCTCAGGAAATCAAAAATAGTGAAAAATTGATAGTTTTCGGTAAGGCTAACCGGAAATATAACATTCTGTCATAAGGCTTGAATTTATTTTTTTTGCTCGGTTTTTGTGTTTTTTTTGTGCAGGAAAAGGAACGCACACTGAAGAGTAAAAGAAAAAGAAAACCTTCCTCCTTTCAAACAATAACAGAATCATTTTACTATCTCACTTGGTGAGGAGTTAGTTTATGAGAATAGAGGTCTTGGGTTCAAATCTCCTTCTCAAGCTTCTTTTTGTAAAAAAAAAAAATTTAAAGGGGCGGGATTTCTTTTTAAAAGTTGAACTTCATCACCAAATTTCAAACCGTTCCTGTAACTATTCGGCATCTACAACTCAGTTTTTTTCAAAAGGCATAACTTCTTCATCCGGAAGCCGTTTCTCAAGTCGTTTTTTTTAAACGGCCTAATTTTTCGAGACCTTTCAATTGGAGCAGTTAGTTTCAGCTTTTCTCAGCTTCAGTTTTTTTTCAAATGGAAAGAGCATGCCCAATTATTCTTAATAGCACCAATTATTTCCAATGGCTACCTCACATAGTAGATATACTTAAAAGTAAATGACTTTATATAATAGCCATAGGGCTAGAAACTAAACCTTCTGATGATGATAAAGTCGCTCAATGGGAAAATAAACAAGATCAAGCATGATGGTTGATAGGAATGTCCATTTCTCAAGATCTTCGATTTCATATCCTTGACATTGACACCCCTCATGAAGCCCTAGACATGCTAAATACTGTCTTTGGCATTCAAAATCAAATCAAGGCCCATCAACTTGAAAATGAGTTGCTTACTTTGGACCCCAATCATTTCTCCTCTATTGAGGATTTTGTCCAAATTTAAGACCCTTAGAGTTCTTTTAGAAGGTTGTAAGGTCAAAAAAGAAGATGGTAGCCTCATATATTGCATTCTTACTAAGCTTGGCCTTGCATACTCATTTGTTTCCGCCTTCCATTCCACTAGAGAAGCCATCATTTCTTCAGGAACCACCAACAAGAACCCATCTTTTGATACCTTTTGTGATTCTTTGATAAGAGAACAAGAAAAAATCTTACAGCTTGGTCTTATCACTTCTAGAAACACTTCTAAGAAAGCCTTAACAGCCCAACAAAAATCATATCAAAAGAATCCCAAGAAGCAGTGTCCTAAAAAGTATGGTCTGAAACCAAACAAGGGTCCTAAGAAATTTCAGCCGCAAATTGAAAAAGAAACTCAGCAAAATGATAAGGCAAATAAAAACAAAGGGAAGAAGACTGATATACATTGCAAATTTTGTAATTGTGATGGCTAAATAGAGTCCAAATGCTTTAAGAAGATGGAATCCTTAGAAGCACCAATGAAGAAGCACAACATCAATTTGGAGCACTCTTCACCTTCATCTTCAGGATGGCACTTTCTGCTTGTGGTTGTCAAGCATCAAGATCTGGTTATGCATTAAATGTCTCTTGTTCTTCTCATTCTCATGAGTGGCTCATTGATTCTGGAGCTTGTTACCACATGGCCAAAAATCAAGCCATGTTTTCCTCTTTAAATGATTGTAACACCAAACATATTTATGTTGGTGATGATAGATCTCTTATTGTTGTAGGATCTGGAACCATTCATCTAGATAATGGTCAGTTTAATTATGTACTATGTGTTCCTACCCTGTCATGCAACCTTCTCTCTGTTTATCAGATAACTCATTCAGGTGAAGGGAAAATAGTAGAATTCTCACCTCATGATGTTGTAATCAAGGACATCAAATATCCTAAACATATTTTAGCTACTAGAATTGTTGATGATTCCACAAGGTTGTATAAGTTTGACAACTTTGGGTCACCATGTCTTCCCTCCGTTTTTGTTGCTCATAATGATGATGTGAGCAAACTTATGCATGAGCGATTTCGCCACTTAAACTATCACTCTCTACAAACTCTATGTAAAGAAAATATGGTGACAGGTCTTCCTATGGTATCTTGTTGAGATGGTGTTTTCTCCGGATGTGTACTCGGAAAACATCATCTGGATAGTTTTGACAAATATGCCTCTTGGCACGCTTCAACCCCTTTGCAGCTTGTGCACAGTGATCTATGTGGTCCACTTCCTGTTGTTTCTTTCTCTTGTTGCAAGTACTTCTTAACTTTCATTGATGATTTTTCCAGACACACTTGGGTATACTTCTTAAAACTCAAGAGTGAATTTTTTAACATGTTCTTGGCCTTTAAGGCCTTTATTGAGAAACAATCTGGACATCAAATTCTCAAGTTAAGATCAGACAATGGAGGAGAATATGTTAACAAAAAATTTATCAACTTCTGCACTAAGCATGGAATTCAATTGCAACATATTGTTCCATATACTCCACAACAAAATGGTGTAGCTGAAAGGAATAATCACACCTTAAAAGAAATGGCTAATTTTATGCTTCAATCTAAAGGACTTAGTCTCAATTTTTGGGTAGAAGTAATTAACTGTGCAAATTACATAGTAAATCGCACTCCTACTAAGGTTTTAAATAATATAACTCCAGAAGAAGCTTGTAGCTCAATCAAACTAGATGTAAGTCACTTTCGTTTTTTTGTGAAGTGATGCTTGGGCCCATATTCCAGATGCGAAACATAAAGCCTTAGAACCTAAGAGTGAAAAATGCATTTTTGTTGGATATTCTGAAGTTGTCAAAGGATATAGACTTCTTCAAGAAAAATCCAAAAATATAATCATTAGAAGAGATGTAAAATTTTTGATGAAAATATATCGACCTACGAGCCTAGTTTGGCGGGTGTGCCACCTTTGGCCTTTGAGCCTGATTCGGCATATGTGCCACCTCTCTCTCTCTCTTCTATTTTTAATAGCATTCCTTCTAATTCAAATGATGATAGCGAGGATTACAATCCTCCTCCACCTCTTTAAATTTTTCCTTTTACTCCACCACTTCCAAGATGGGCCCGCTCTACTCGGGATGCAGCAGGTTCTCTTGCAAGTGACCCTGTCGGTCGACGACGTACACATTCTCAGTTCGAAAGAGCCTCTTCCTTATTGGATCAAGTCCCTGAAAATCCTGATCTAGAAACCTTTGAAGAAGCCTTTGGTCATCCAGATTGGGATTAATCTATGAATGAAGAATATCGCTCCTCATTGGTGAATGATACTTCGGATCTTGTTCCTCTTCCAAAAGGAAGAAAACTTGTCAGATGCATATGGGTTTAAAAAAAAAAGTTTCGACCAGATGGAAAAGTGGATAGACATAAAGCTCATCTTGTCACTAAAGGATTTTCACAAGTTGAAGGCATTGACTATACTGAAACCTTCTCTCCTTTTTCCAAAATGAATTCTATCCACCTTTTTCTTTCCCTTGATGCCTCCTTTAAATGGGAAGTCCATTATATGGATGTTAAATCTGCCTTCTTACATGTAGATTTGCATGAATAAATCTACATGTAACAACCCCTTGGCTTTATCCAAAAATACTCTAGCATTTTTTTTCTCCTTAGGAAGTCTCTCTATGGTCTCAAACAAGCTCCTCAGGCTTGGTCTTCCAAAATGGATAGATTTCTCTTAGATAATGGCTTTTCTAGGTGTCATTCTGACAACATTGTCTACACCAAGAAAGTGGGTAAGTCCTTCACCATCCTTTTTCTTTATGTTGATGATCTTATCCTCACTGGTAGTGATCCAAACCATATAAACCATGTGAATTCTAGCCTCAAAAAGAAGTTTGAAATGATATACTTAGGACACTTGCATTATTTCCTTGGTCTTCAAGTCTTGCAATCCAAGAAAGGCATTTCCCTCTCTCAGTCCAAGTATGCATGTGATCTTCTACACCACTTTCACATGGAAGACAATAATCCAGCCCCTTCTCCCTTTCATTCTGGAGTCAAGCTTTCAGTCACTTTTACTACCCCTGAAGTTGTTGCTACCTTATATCGTTAGCTTGTTAGTAAACTTCTGTATCTAACCCATACCCGTCTTGACCTTTCCTTTGTCGTTGGTATTGTCGCTCGGTTTATGCACCAACCTCATGAAAGTCACTGGAAAGCAGCTAAAATAATACTTTGATATATTTGAGGTACAGTTCAGTTCGGGATTCATTACAGTGCAGGAGCATCTCCATTGCTGATTGGTTTCACTGATTCTGATTGGGTTGGTGACCCTGATGATCGAAAGTCTATTACAGGATATGTATTCACTCTTGGTTCAGGACCTATTACTTGGTCTTGTAAGAAACAAAGTGCCTTCTCTCTTTCTTCAATAGAAGAGAAGTATCGTGGTGCATTTGAAGCCATCAAGGAAGCCATGTGGCTTCGTTAGATCTTGTTTGAATTTTGTCTTCATCAACAGCATCCAACTACACTTTGGTGTGATAATCAAAGTGTCATTCAGCTATGTAAAGATCCAGTTCAGCATTAGTGTATGAAACACATTGAACTCCACATACACTTCATCAGAAAGCTCATTCATGATCGTGTTCTTGAAGTGCAGTACTATCCAACCAATGATCAAGTAGCTGATATCTTTACAAAGGCTCTCATAGAAGCGAAGTTTACAAAACTTCGATCCATGCTTGGAGTTTAGGAAAGTTTTCATTAAGGGGGGGATAGGATCTAATGCCTCCTTCCTTTTCCTATTGTGTCACTTTTGTAAATCCTTCAATCCTATCCCAATTTGTTCTTAAGGGGGGATGTTAGGATATTTCGACACATAGGAAATAGGCTCCTTTTGTGTCACCTTTGTAAATCCTAAAATCCTATCTCAAGTTGTTCTTAAGGGGGGATGTTAAGATATTCCGACACATAGGAAATAGTTAAGAATAACTTAGTCTAGTGTAGAGTTAGGTAAAGTTTGTTTCTTTACCATGTATCTTTGTAACTTATAATCCGACGGTCACGATTTGTAGTGATCCAACGAATATATCTCTCCTCGGTATTAATGACACTTGATCTGTGGCTTAACACATGATTGGTCCATGATCTCTATTTAAAGAGCATGAAGGGTCATTTTTCCGGTAACTGTTTATGAGAGCAACATATGTAACTTTTCTTTTTATTAATAAATTTCCTGAAGTGGCCGCGTTGGCTCAGGCCGTGGACTATTTCCCTCTTTGAGGGTTTTAACCACGTGATTATGCTGGTGTATTGATTTGTGATCTGTTTGTGAGCGGTGACCTTTGGTTCTTGATCTATGGAACTTACCCTGTAAATTCCTACAGGGTTGGGTTAGGAACCCTAATGTGAAGGGGTTTCGGTGTTGTTATTATTCAGAGTTTAAGTTTTAATACCAGTTCTGACTTTGTAAAATTCCAATCTGAATTATGAGGATAATTGTATATTTATTTTTTTCGTTTTACTTTCTGTGACATTTTTTTTAAGGGTTTACCCTCCAGTCGCAATTCACAATCCCTTACTTGTTTGGTTTAGGTCAATTTAAATATGTATCTTTGTACTTATAATAAATGTTCTAACTACCTCTCTAGTCAAGATTCTCAACTCAGTTGTTGTAAAAATACTTTGCATTATGGGTTTGCATTTAATATATATATAGCCTTCCTTGAAGGAAAGTTTCATGACAAATTTTTGAGTTTATTGGTTGATAATCGAGTTCTTTGTTAATGTGTTTTTCCATCCTTTGAAGTTGACAGTTATTTAAGAATTCATAGCTTCTTTTCTTTCATATTGCTAAAGTTCATTCATTGAGTACTTTAAGTAATATGTGGACAGAGGACATTGATCCTTGCTCTGTTCTCCTCGGATCTCAGCTTCTAAACCTCTAAGCCTAATGATTCTTTACACAAGATATTGGAAATGTAAAAGTAGTTTTATAGGTTACAACATGTGTATTATCATCAATTCTTGTTCTATCCTCGGTACATATCTTGTGTGATTTATTTCATCATTTTTTCAATGCAATTATTTAATTTGTACATTGAAAATTGATAGTGTAAGAACATTTACTCTGCTAGACATAATATGCTTATTTGAAGATCCTTCTCTGATGTTTTTATAATATGTTTTATCTATCTACGAAGAATTTAGGATTGTACACAATTTTGCAGTAATTATAAAACAATAGTATCTATACTTCATTTCTTTTAGCTTCATCATGACATATACTGTTCTTTTTTCTAATTTCCAGATTATTTCATCTTTTTTAGATAATTAAATACCATTGTTAATTCTAGTTTAGCAAATAACCCTCTTTAATTCTTGCAATACACAAGCGCATAATTTAAATACAGACATGCTATCATTTCCTATAACTTAACTAGAAAACCTAAATACTTATCTCTGTATTTTCTATTTAACTGATTATGCCACCCAACCATGAGAGAGGTCATCACGTCCTCTACTCCCCCGGTGCTCTGCACTAGAGTCTAAGGCAGTAGTTATTTGTCAGAAGTTAGGCCTCAGGACCTCTTTCTAGCCTACACTCCTTTCGGGTTATAGAGCTCCACTAGTGTTCAACAAATCTCGACAACTCTTTCTTTTTACAACCATCTGTTGTTAACCCTTTACTTTCTTCATGTACGAAACCCCTCCCCCTTCCTAGGGTTTCCTTTTTATCCTCTTGGGTAAGGTAAATGTCAAAAACTACCTCTTCCTTTTTACTCTGGAATCTTGGAATTATTTACCAATCATTTAACCAACTACTAAATGTAATTTTTATTCATAAAGTAGAACTCAAGTCCACTAATGAATAATAAAATTCGTTAATCTCTTTTTCACTAACAAAAAATCAAATGTATATTATAACAGCCTTTTAAACATAACATTTAAAATTAAACTGGGTGTTACATCTACCCCGAGTAGAGGTAAACAATGTCCTCGGTGTTTACTTCATTGCAATAAATAATTCAGGATATGCTTCTCATATAGAGTTTTCGTCCTCCCAAGTAGCCTCCTCTGGGCTAAAGTGCTTCCACTGCACTTTAACTTGGGGGATGGCTCACCTCCGGAGCGTTATTTCTCTCTGATCGAGAATACGTTGAGGTTCTAACAGAAATTCACCATCTAGTTCTACCTACATGCAACAGAGTTCATAATTAATTTAATTAAGAATTCTTCATTTTTCTAGAAGCCATAGCTTACATGTATGCTCTTCCAGTGTATAACATTCTTGGGGTCATGTACATTATTTTTAGGTGGAATGTCATGTCTATTTATAGTTACTTGTTGACTATTATTATCCCTTAATATTATTTGGACAATAAACAATAGTATATTCTCAATGAGCACTTGGAAATAGTTATCTGAAGTGGAAAATCAATTAGCTAAAGGAATTTCGAGTTAAGATTTTGGTTGGTGGGACATGCAAGTGGACTTAGTTATAACTGAGTGATTCGAAGTTGTAATAGAGTTGGAAGTGTAGTTATGAAAGTTGTAATGTAGTTTAACTCAATTGTGCTATTTGTAACTGGAGATACACTAGTGAGAGATCAAGTGAATTAATTATTAATTAATTCACAATTAGTGGTCTCACATGAAACTAAATATTTAATATTATTAACTGCATGCATGTCAGCTCCAGTGGAGACCTAGTTGATTTCTAGGTGAAAGGGAAGATAACTATCAGTTGTGACATTATCCGGTTGCACACATGCAAACACTCGCACATTGGATGTACCCATGAGGATTGTGCAGTCAAGGAAGGCAGGATTACGTTCATTCAGGAATTTATATCAGCTGAGATTGTGCAATGGAGGTAGGCTATCTAGAGACAGTAAATTGGCTAAGGAACTTGCCATTTTTTGTATGAAAATGTGAGACAGTTAGCTCATGTACTGAGAGCTCTTGGATTATAGCTTTGTATGTAATTGTTTCATGATCCATGATATAATATTTAATAGAATATAGTGGGGTTTTTAGCTATAAGCTTTCCCTGGGTAAATTATCTATGTTATGTGTGATTGATCTTTCTTCATGATATTTTGATTGGATATTTTGTTTCAAATTCTGCAAAGATTTGTAGAAGCAATTTTGTATTTAATAGTAGCATATTATTGTTAGATTAGGAGAATCTAGGCAATACATGTATTTTGTATTAAATTTCTACATGGTATCAGAGCATAAGAAATTGAAATTTTGAAGCAGGAGCTGAGTTTGTTGGTGGAAAGAATTCAAATTTGCAGAAAGACTTTCTTGGCGCTACAGCTGATTTAAGATCGAAATGGATTTCAAT
Source organism: Pinus albicaulis (assembly GCA_034641835.2). Lineage (NCBI taxonomy): Eukaryota > Viridiplantae > Streptophyta > Pinopsida > Pinales > Pinaceae > Pinus > Pinus albicaulis. Next base: position 1,019,636,160 of record CM076583.1, on the reverse strand, counting down.
GGCTTGAGGTTAGAGTATACACTCGAGGGTAGCTCGAACTAAATTTCTTAGAAGGATAGGATTGAGGCAGTACTCGAAGGCAATGGCTTGAAGGAATTCATTGAAAAATATGTTCCTAAGCTAGATGTTGTAGATGCTGCTAATATTAATGCATGGCGAAAGAAAGTGGCAAACGCGAGGAGGATCCTATTGGAGGGAGTACGAGACCACATTATCTCAAGCCTCCATGGGAAAGCCAGACCATATGCTATGTGGAAGGCTTTGACGGATCTATTCCAAAGAAGCAACGACCATAGGAAATTGGCACTCAAATATAAACTCAGAAAGATCAAGATGGAAAAGGGCGACACCATTCCAAAGTATCTCACAAAGTTTTTCCAATGTCAGGATGAACTGGGGAGTGTGGGAATAACTATTACTGATGATGATTTTGTGAACTTGGATCTCTTTGGACTTTCTAAGAGTTGGAATAGCTATGAAGACTTTGTCAACGGACGGGAAAAATTTCCAGATTGGGAACGACTGTGGTCGGATCTGGTGTAGGAGGAGTTCAGGCAGAACACTGGAGATGGCTCTCCATCAAAGCATGATGATGAAGAGGATAGTGCTTTGGAAAAGAAGGAGAAGGGGAAGAAATTCCATTCTAAATTTGAGTCTAAAAGAAAGAAGTCGGATATGTCCAAGGTGAAGTGTTTTCACTGTCACTAACATGGGCATCTTTCTACTAACTATCCACAAAAGAAGAAGAAAAGGAATATTGATGGAGCTGCAGCTAGTGAGGCCCTTGACTCGTAATTTGAGCTTGAATTCTCTTCGATCACATGCATGGTGTCAACTTCATTGGGATCGGTGTGGTATTTTAATAGTGGCACTTCCTTTCACATGATGAGAGATAAGGAACTTTTCAGTGACTTGGAGGAGAAATATATCCAGATGCATATAAAGATGAGCGACGATGAATGGTAAAGTGCTACCAGTATTGGTACCCTTACCTTTCAGAGGGAGTCTGGTAAACCATTTCAATTGAAAGATGTTATGCATGTTCCAAGTCTAAAGAAAAAATTGGTCTCAGTCACAATGTTGGAGGACAAAGGCTATGGCATTGTTTTTAGCGATGGAAAATCTTTCTTGCGACATAAAACAACGGGTCAAGCCATGAGGATAGGGATTCAAGTTAAGAATCTCTACAAGCTGGAGGTAGATGATCTCGTTACCATGATGGGAAAGGAATAAAATTTGGTGAGCTGGGATGAAGGCGAATTATGGCACAGGTGATTGGGCCATCTTCATCATGGAGCCTTGAAATTCATGCAGCAAATATCTACTGTAATTCCAATGGGAACACTTTCCCAGTTGGATCAGTGCAAGGGTTGCACCATGGGGAAGTATGTAAAGTCCACCTTTCATGAGAAGGAGAACTGTGCTTTGGGGATCCTTGAAAGAGTTCACAAAGGCATGTGTGGACCGTTCTCAGTTGCTTCAACAGCAAAAAATAAGTACTATGTTATTTTTTTATCACTTTTCTCGTAAATGCTGGATCTTATTCATGCAGAAGAAGGATCAAACATTCTCAAATTTCTGTGAGTTTAAGGCATTGGTTGAGGAAGAGTCAGGGAAGCAAGTGAAGGCTCTTATGAGCAATAATGGCAGAGAATACATCTCTAATGAATTCAAGAACTTCTGCAACAAACAAGGACTTCAAAGAGAACTCATAGCGCCTCATAACCCATAACAAAATGGGGTCGCAGAGAGGAAGAACAGAACAATCATGGGTGAAACACGAGCGATGTTGCATGATCAGGGCCTACCTATGCATTTGTGGGTGGAAGCATGCAACACTGCGATTTATGTGCAAAACCGTTGTCCTCATAGAGTACTTGGCGTGAGTACACCTGAAGAAGCTTTCACTGGTAAGAAATTGGATGTTTCACACTTTAAGATTCTTAGCTCATTTTTTTTATGTGCATGTGACCAAGGATGCCAGGAAGAAGCTAGAGCCGACTTCTGAAGTTGGGATTTTTGTGGGGTACACAGAAACACCCCATAATTATCATGTGTATTTTCCAAACAGTCGAATGGATGTGGTGCGACGGGATATAAAATTTGATGAGGGGAAAGCCATGCAGTTGTTGCTTGAGAGGAAGCTAGACTTGCATGCGAAAGAGGAACTGTTGGTTCCCAAAGATGAGTCTCTAGATGTGGATCATCCATAGGAGGATGTTCATGGAGTGGAGGAGTCCACTCACATAGATCCAACCATCAGAACTGGTAGAAGGAGTACCACAGAAGCGGATAGGTTGAGACTTGATGCTGCACAAAATGTAGGAGTCCCTACTTCACAGCGCAGATAAAGATAGCCTCCTAACCGATTTATTGGATACATGGTTCTCATGATCAAATGTATTGTGACTGAACCATATTCCTTTCAATAAGTAGTGCAGGAGCCCACATGGGTAGATGTAATGGTCGAGGAGTATGACTCCATTGTCAAAATTAGTGCTTGGGCAATTTTTCCAAGGCCAGTTAATAAATCAGTGGTAGGTTCGAGATGGATCTACAAGGTAAAGCAAGCTGCTGGTGGGAGTGTTGAGAAATAAAAGGCCAGATTTGTGGCTTGGGGCTTCTCACAGATCAAGGGGATAGATTATGAAGAGACCTTTGCACATGTCGCATGGTATTCTTCCATAAGGACCGTCCTTTCTCTCTCTGTGCAGATGGGCTGACACATTCATCAGATGGATGTGAAGATTGTGTTTCTCAATGGGATCATTGAGGAAGAGGTGTACATACAGCAGCGTGAAGGTTTTGAGATCTTCAATAGAGATTCGCATGTATGCCGACTCAAAAGAGCATTGTATGGGCTGAAGCAAGCACCCCGCGCTTGGTACACTCGAATAGACAGTTATTTCACCAAAATAGGCTTCACCAAAAGTGAAACAGATGCAAACATATACCAAATTGTGGTGGAGGATAAGATTTTAATCATTTTTATTTATGTTGATGATTTAATATTGGTTGGTGATGAGCAGCTGATACACTCATGCAAGAAGGACCTTGAAAAGTAGTTCAAGATGATGGATATGGGCCTCCTTCATTATTTCCTTGGATTGGAAATATGGCAGCGAGAAGGTGAACTTTTTGTGTCTCAAGACAAGTATGCAAGGGAGATACTAGGTAAGTTTCACATGGAGGGCTGCAAACCCATGGATACTCCTCTTCCAGGAAGCTGGAGGAAAGAGGATGATACTTCTGGAGAGGTAGTGGATGCTACTCTCTATCAACATTTAGTGGGTTTGCTAATGTATCTAGTGAACACGAGACTGGACATTTGATATGCGGTTAACCAGCTGAGCCAAGCTATGGTTAGGCCTACCAAGCTTTTTGGAAGGTGGTCAATCATGTCCCGAGATACCTAAGGGGCACATCGGAGTATGGTTTATGGTACAGACAGACAGATGAGGTGAAATTGCATTGCTTCACAGATGCAGATTGGGCTGGAAGCCCATTGGACAGAAAGAGCACATCAGGGGGGGATCTTTAGTATCAGATCTACAGTTGTTTCTTGGTACAATAGGAAGCAGGGATCCATGGCACTCAGTTCATCAGAAGTGGAATACATGGTAGTGATTCAAGCCACATGTGAGGCTATCTGGATGAGAAAGATCTTGGCTGGTTTATTTGGTTCTCATTTAGATCTGATAGTGATTCATTGTGATAATCATAGTTGCATTAAACTCTCAATTAATCCTATGTTTCATGATAGATATAAGCATATAGATATCTGGTACCATCATCTCAGAGATTGTGTGCAGAAGAGGATCATGTTGCTTCAGTACATTCCTATGGAAGATCAGGATGCAGATATTCTGACGAAGGTTCTCACTAGGAGAAACTTCTAATACCATAGAGACAGGATCGGGGTGAAGGATAATCCCTTTCTTGTTGAGAGGGAGTGTTAAGATTCAAAAAGAATATCCTAGTGAAAATCAAGCACCTACACTAGGATGGAGCCTCAAGCTATTTTTAGGTGGATGTCTGCTTATAGATGCATGAGAAAATTTCATTTATAGATGTATGTGAAATTTCCATTTATATATTGCATGTCTATTTATAGATGCATGTCAACTATTATTATCCCTTAATATTAGTTGGACAATAAAAAATAATCTATTCTCAATGAGAACTTGGAAATAGTTAACTGAAGTGGAAAATTATTTAGCTAAAGGAATGTCGAGTTAAGAGGTTGGTTGGTGGGACATGCAAGTGGACTTAGTTGTAATTGAGCGATTCAAAGTTGTAACAAAATTGGAAGTGCAGTTATGAAAGTTGTAAAGTAGTTTAACTCAGTTAAGTGAGTTAAGCTCAGTTGTACTAGTTGTAACTGAAGATACACTAGTGAGAGATCAAGTGAATTAATTATTAATTAATTCAGAATCAGTGGTCTCACATGCAACTGAAGATTTACTATTATTAACTGCATGCATGTCAGATCTAGTGGAGACCCAGTTGAGTTCTAGGTGAAAGGGAAGATAACTATCAGTTGTGACATTATTCGGTTGCACACATGCAACCACACACACACATTGGAATTTCCCATGAGGATTGCACAGTCAGGGTAGGCAGGACTGCATTCATTCAGGGATTGCTATCAACTCGGATTGCGTAGTGGAGGCAAGTTGTCTGGAGACAATAAATTGGCTAAGGAACTTGCCAATTTTTATATTACAATGTGAGACAGTTACCTCATGTACTGAGAGCTCTTGGATTAGAGCTTTATATGTAATTGTTTCATGATCCATGTTATAATACATAATATAATATAGTGGGGTTTTTAGCTATAATCTTTCCCCAGGTAAATTATCTGTTTTATGTGTGATTGATCTTTCATCGTGATATTGTGATTGGAGATTGTGTTTCAAATTCCGCAAAGATTTGTAGAAGTGATTATGTATTTAACAGTAGCATATTATTGTTATATCACGAGAATCAAGGAAATACATGTATTTTATATTAAATTTCTACACATATCTTCCCTCGAAATATCAAAAGTTGTTTAACATCAATCTCATAATTTGATTGCTTTCCTAGTTTTTTCCTCTCGTGCTTGCTGCCACAAAAAATGATACTCGTGGTCTCTCTTTATTGTACCCATTATTTTCTCCTGGAACTTAAATTCTTCTTGATTAAAGTAAAGTTCATAGATGCAATGCATTTTCCTACTTAAAGCATCAAATACATGGTTCTCCTTACCTTTCACATGTTTAATGTGAAAGTCAAATTCACTTAGGAATGTATTCCATCTTGCTTGATGGGCATTCAAATCAAGCTACTATGGTCAATTCTCAGCACAAACCTTTTCCCCAACAAGTAATGTCTCCAAAATCAAAGGGTGTACTACCACAATCATCTCTAAATCATAAGCAGATTATCGTTGCTCATGGTCCTTTAGCTTCTTGGATTCATACACTATTACCTTGCCATCTTGTGTCAACACTACTCCCATCCCTTCCTTACAACTCTCTGCTTGGGTCAGCTACTTTCAATATAGGGGAAGTAGCTAACAATTCTTTTAACCATTCAAAACTGGCTTGAAATTCATTAGTCCACTTAAAAACTCACCCCTTCAGCTGCAAGGAAGTAATGGGAAATGCTATCTTAGCGAAGAATTCAATGAAGCACCGATAGTAACAAATTAAGCGCATGAAATAATGTATATCTGCTAAATTTTTAGGAAATCTCCATTCCGTAATAATTTTTATCTTTTCAAGGTCTACCGATATTCCTTTAGCAGATATTGCATGGCACAAATATTGGATCTATTTATAAAAATCACATTTGCTAAATTTGGCGTAGAGTTGATGCTCCTGCAACAATTTCAACACCAAGCGTAAATGTTCCTTATGTTCTTCCATATTTTTAGAGTAGATCAATATATCATCAATGAAGATTAAAACAAATCTATTCAAAAATGAGTGGAAGATACAATGCATCAGACTTATGAAAGTTGCTGGTGCATTGGTTAATGCAAACAGTAACACCACAAATTCATATTGTCTATATCCGGTACGAAAGGCTATTTTGGATATGTCCTCATCCTTAATCTGTATCTTGTGATGCACAGATCTCAGGTCAATCTTTGAAAATACAGTTTCTCATTTTACTTAATAAAAGAGGTCGTCTATTCGTGGCAATAGATATTTTTTTTTGATAGTCAGCTCATTAAGCTGTCTGTAATCCATACACATCCACATTGTACCTTCTCTCTTTTTAACGAACAACACTGGTGCTCCCCAAGGGGACATAGTGGATAAAATATACCCTTTGTCCAATAGGTCTTGTGGCTACATTTTTAACTTTTTCATCTCAGGCACACTCATTATTTATGGTGCTCGCGACACAGGTAACTCTATATTAAAGTCAATATCTCGTTTTGGGGGTAACCCTGGAATATTTTCAGGAAACACATCCATAAAGTCTTGAACAATTGGGATATTTTCCAACATAGGAGTCTTGTCTTTAGAGTTAGTAAACCCGACTCGAATAGCATAAAGTTGACCCCATTTTTTGATGCATTTACCCAGCTAGGATGCATTGATGGGGCATAATTGAAGTGGTTTCTTAATTCCTTGTAATTCTTAATGAGCACCATATTCCGCCTTAAAATGGATGATTTTCTCCTTGCAATCTACTAGTGACCCAATTTCTTTCTAACCAGTCGATTCCCAAAAAAATATTGTAGGAGCCCAAAGGTATAATATTTAGTTCAAAAATTATATGTTGTCTTCCTATTTCCAAGATACAATTTGAGATTTTAGCATTAACCCTTCTCTTTGCTCCCATAGCCAATTGTACCAACCAGGGATTTTTAATTTTCTAGCTTTGAAATTTATAATTTTAAACTACTAAATGATTTATATAACTTAGAATGGCACCTTCATCAACCAAAATGGAAACAGTTTGGGAATATAACTTACCTTCCAGTTCTATCATGGTTGGCTAGAAATTTTCTTGCCGATCCTCCAGTGCAACATTGATTCTTGGTATGTTTTGTGCAACATCTCCTACTGTGGATGCCTCTTGTAGGTTAGTTGTAACTTCATTTCTTGCACAGTGAGGATAGTTCTTAAAGTAATGTGCCTCACTGCATCCCCAACATTGTAGCGGTGGTTTCTGGATCTGCCCATGGTCTGGCATGTTGGATGCTTCAGTAGGTTGTTCATCAACTGGCCATTTGGAATTTTTCTGAGTTTTCCCAAATTGTCTATTTTTTGGGTTCCTTGCAACATTTTTATAATTTCTTGGTCTGCTACTTTTAAAATTTGAAGTAAATTTCTACCCCTTCATTGGTGGCCTACTCCTACCAGCACCTCCTTTTGAACTACTGATAGCACATTCCCTCTTTTCAAATCACCTCATCCATAGTCTTTGGATTCATAAATTCGATCCTCTCCTTCATGTGAGCAGGTAGGCTACTCAAGAATCGTTGTAATTTTTCTTTTTCATCCCTCAAATATGGTGCTTACCTTAACAAGGAGGTAAATTTAGTGATGAACTCATCCATAGATAGTTGATCCAACCTCAAGTCATGAACTTCTCAAGATTTTTCATTGTAGAATCACTTGGTTAGGTAATTGTCCTTAAAATACTGTTGGAACTCATCCCAAGTCACATTTTGGTCTTCAATTCCCTGTCCATTTTTCACTTCCTCCCACCATAATGTGGATTTTTCCCACAATTGATAAATAGCCAAGCGAGCTTTGAGCTTGTTGTTATACTCATAAACTTGAAAATATTTATTGATATTAATTATACATTCTTCTACCACTTCCTTTGCCTCTCCATCAAAGTTAGGAGGGTAAATTTTCTGAAATTCACCTTGCAACTCCACTTTTTATTTCTTCATCTCTTGTTGTTTTGAAGCATTTCCAGACTCTACTTCATTGTACATTCTGATTTTGTTACTTCGTTGAGTACAACTTCATTTCGAATTGTCATTTACTTGTTGTTGTTGCTCACTACTGTTAACACAAAATTGCACTTAATAGGATTCTTATCAAACAACTCAGTGTAACTATTTCAAACCACTTCTAACTTAAGCTTAGCCTCTTCAGTTTGAGAGGGCTCTCTCAAGGGGATTTTATGATATTGAATAATGATAGTACTAGATGGCTAACTCTATGGAAATTGTAACTTGTTTTTTATGATTGCAGGTTGAAAAGAATGTAGGCTTGTTACCATTGGGCTTATGGAGTCAAAAATCAGTATTTCCAGTGACAATGTTTCTTAACATGGAAGCTGAGGCAAATTGAGGTCTTTAACAGAGGCAACTCACACATAAAACATAGGAAAACATAGTCATTTCATCACTAAATGAAGTCAGAGCATAAAATTATGAATTTTGAGTAACAGAGATGAAATCTACTGCAAGTGATAAAACATAAAGATATAGATCAATAAGACATCAAAATCCTCATGAGAATCTCAGGTCTGTCAACAAGAATGTCACTTTGTATTACAGATATAGGTCAAATACATAAAAGCAACAGTTTGGTCCAAAAAATCTCCAACCCTTTACTACTTAGATGCTTTGTCTTAAAATATACATTCTTTACAACAAGGATGATCTGCCTAATATCTGGATCATCGAATTCTCCTATGACACCTTTCATAACTAAAATACATAACTTCTAACAGAAAACTGATGGATACACCTTAAAGAAACCATCTCTTGTAGGACTCTAACTCCTATTTATTACATTGCTCTACCTTATCTATAAAATAGTTACATGATGGTTACAAAATAAGTATCACATGCTCGAAACACACAAGTCAAAGTTCATTGCCACTTTACACATTTAAAACCCTCCTAGATTTATAGAGCATGACCCTGTTTTTTAGGAATGGATAGCCCTTATCTTCAACATTGTTTTGATTGATGACCTATCTTCATAGAACCTCTTTCGAGTCATATATATCTGATGATAAGCTCCCTTGACATGATGGAGGACTCCAGCTGGACAAAAAATACTTTTAGGATGCTCAAAACCTCCAACAATTGCTCGCTACAAAAATAGGATAGTTTCGTAGCGAGTTTTGGTAGCATTGGAAAAGTAGCTTTTGCATCCATTTACTTCTCTCCTTTGTTGTTCCATGATGTAAATCAAGTCATGACACATCACCACCATTAATATGCCTTCTTTAAAACTACAAAAACTAACTTTATAATAAAAAAGGTTGTTACAAGTTTTTTCATAACGTATTCCTCTCTTTAAGCCTGAGGAATGCTACGAAATTGTGTAAAAACCTAGAAATTGCCTATTTAAAAATTGTCTTCAAAAACTGACCTCCAACTGCAAAATCTTGATTTTATGCATGTAATGAACCTTATAAGGTATATTCAATCTCAAATTATTTCTCCTGTGGTGTTTCCTCCTCATTTATGATCAGTTGAGCTATAGGCTCTTCTACCACAGTCATTTTCAAACCTTTCTTTTCCAGCTCTTCATGAATCAGATCCAATTGTTCTTGAAGATATTTGACTTGGTCCTTTAGTGTCCTATTCTTGGATTGCAAGTGTAGGTTTAACTTTTTTATGTGCTTTACCTCTCTTCTTAGTGGCTAAGTCCACTTTATCAGTTTTTCTGTATTGTCCAAGGTCTTTGAGACACTTGTGACTTGATCCTCCAAGATCTTCCTCATTTGTTCAAACTAAACCCTTTCAACTCTATGCTTCTTTGCCTCTTTCCTCAAGACTGATATCTCTTCACCTGCCTCTTTCAACTGCTCCTTAAGGGTTTCAAATTCTGATTTTTCAGTGATTTTCTCTTTACCCTTCTTTTGTTTGATGACAAATTCTTCTTTTGCATGTGAGGAGAGATCTATGATGCTTGGTGGTGGTTGAGTGGCTTCACTGGCCTTCTGAGTTTCTTTGTTGCTTTCCATGACCTTTCTTGCATGTCTTGTCATTGGTTTTCTAGCTTGAAAAATGAAACCAACATCATCACCTGCAAACTATAACTGTTTAGCTATTTTTTCTTTCTTTAGCTTTCTTCCCCCATCTTCAACCTCTTCAGCTTGGACAATGGGAGCTTCTTCAACATCAATTGCATGCAAGATGTCCTTTAAGTTACCCTTAACCACCGTTTGGCTCCTAGTAACCCTCTTGCTGCCATGTTTTCTAACTGTTGGCTTCTTTTTTGCAGGTGTAGCTTTGGATGTGTCAATCTTCTGCAAAGGCTCTGTCTCCATACTCACTGGTTCTAATTTCTCTACCACTGTTGGTGATGAAATATCTCTAGTTTTGGGAAATATTTTAGGAGTGACAATGTCTACTTTAAAACCACTCATGAACAGAAAGGATGTCCAATCTCTGCCTAATCTCTTCAACTCCTCTAACACCAACAACTTAATCAAACCATGGTGAAAGAGAGAAGTTTCATTTCCTTCTTTTTTAACTTGGACCTTATATGATATTTTAGTTAGACTTTTGTATAAGTAAAAGGGCAAGTCAAGAGACCTCTTACCCACAAAATGCAGAAGAAGCCTAAGGTGGTAGGAGTAGACCATGTGAAACCTTCCTTCACAGGTTAAGTACTTCTGAATGATCATTAGTAGCTTTGAGAATTTTTCTTTCATGTAACTCCTTGAGATATCATTTGTGAGATCAATTTCACTATGCTCTGGCTTGATGAATTTTTTGCACTCCTGCATGGTGAACTTGATGCATTTAAACCATTTTTCCCCTCCTCTAGGGATTCCTGTTGCTGCTGAAATTTTGTCTAGTGTTACTGTGAGGTTTAGCATTCCCGCCTTTGAAGATGTTCCAATGAAACTATTAGCAAACTCCTTGGAAACCTATAAATGAAAACCCTGCAGCCTTTGGAAAAATTGCAAACAACTGGTTCTTCTGAATACATCCAAGGCAGTTGGGTCTTCATTTAACAAATTCATGTCCATGGGCTCATATCTGTGGTAGTGACCACCTTTGTTAGTCTTCTTCCTTGCAGCCATGGTGACTCTATATCTTCTCAAGCTCGCTTGCTTGATGACACCTGCAACCTTTGAATCTGCAAGCAACCTGCTTGGCTCGATGAAGCATCTCTCCAGAACTCAATAACATGCAAAGATGAAGCAGAGAATGAAAAAAAGACTCAATAGGTTAATTTTTTATGGTTTCGATGACAAATCATGTCTTAATCATGAAACATGCATGCTAAAAACAATTATGATGACCTTAGACATGACCTTTGTACTTTTAAATTAACCCTAATAGACTCAAATGAAATTCACCCTAAATCCTCCAATGATGAACTGAAACTTCACCTCAAGTTTGACAAGACAAACAGGAAATCTATTTTTCGTAGCGTAGCTAGTTCATTTTCTGACAGTTTCACTATGAAATTAGGCATTTTCGTAGTGAAAATTGCTATTTCACAGTGTAAAACGCTACGAAAAGAGGTAAAACTAACTTAAGTGTCCTTTTGGAAATTAAACACTTGGGAAATGAAATCTGACACCTAATCATGACTGATGGGACATGATATGACCTAAATGGGGGTGACCTTGAACCTTAGGATAGGTTTAAACATGTAAAATAAAATAAAAGTTACCTATACCAATTTCGAAAAAGGCTTAAGGAGACCTTATCATTTTGAGGAGTTAAATCTATGACCATGTCAAGTAATGTTTCACATTTTATGAGTGATAACAACTACCTTCATGGATGTCCCTCTCCGGGCTAGGCTGTGCTACCCGATGATTCTGCTTATCTGAGATGCTCTTAATAATCCTCTCTTGTTCCTGCATTAACCTTTCATTGTCTTTTCTTTCTCGAATCATTTCTGTCTGGAGATCTTGTACAATATCTAACAATTTGTTGGTTTTATGATGTTGTTCTTCTAGTAATCTACTAGTTTTCTAGTGTTGATCCACGCTTAATTGTACCCACATTTCTGGATTAATCTCCGGATTAGGCAGGGAATGAGCTTCCCATGTAGTTCTTGGTGTTTGATGGCTAGATCCTCTCCTCATCGAAACTTATCAATAATTCATGTCATTGTGCACGAAATTAACAAAAATGAAAACACCCAAGGTTATTCAATTCGCCCATCTTGCCCCAACATGTAACCATGCTCTAATACCACTTGTCACCTTCATCATACTATTTACCATATAAAAAACGATTATTACTGCACCCAAATTGTCACATTATATATATATATATATATATATATATATATATATATATATAAATATATATATATATATATATATATATATATATATATATATATATCTCTATATGTGTGTGTGTGTGTGTGTGTGTGTGTGTGTGTGTGTACACACACATATACGCACACACACACACATAGATATGTGTGTGTGTGTGTGTGTGTGTGTGTACACACACACACACACACACACACACATATATATATATATATACACACACAAATATATATATATATATATATTAAAATACCAGAAAACCATATGAGATTGTTTGTACATATATTCTAACTCTACGATTGCTTTAGTTTAATTATTATCATTTGTCTCTTGGGTATTAACTTCATTACTTTAATGTTTACTATACATCATAATGCCATGGATTGTTAATCATCCATGCATGCAAAGTATTGAAACGATATTTGGTGTTAAGATTGGTTTATTAATTCGTAATATGAACTTAACTATAGATCTGGTCAACTCGATTGCATCTTGGCCTTTCATCTAGTAAGAATTTTCTCATTTACAATGATTTCTTGGCAACTGTGAGTGCAATTTTCTTATGGTTATTTGTGTGGTCATCGATCTACTAAAACCTAGATCCGACGATGGAGATTTTTCGGGAGGGTTTAGGGTAACCACCCGACCCAGGTGCCACTTCCATGGCTCATTTTCCTTTGCACCCTTGCAGTTCTACTCTACAATTTTTCGTTCCTCAAGTTTACTAAAATTCGGCAACAAGGGTATCACCTCTTCCTCAACAGATTTGGTTGTAGTATTATTATGCCTTAGTTAATTTTATCGCTCAGTTTCTTAAATTTCAATGCGATTTTGTGTAAAATAGCCATGCAGAATGGGTTTAGCTTTGAATACTGTTTTCACATCTTCTGCACCACATCTCACTAAGTTCTCTCTGAAAACTTGCATGCAATACTTAAGATCGCCTCTACTATTCAAATTCACTCAGGTTTATAGTGGGATTGTTTTTCATCCGCGAGGGTATTCTCTTGTAATTCCATTTTCTATACAGTTATTCCTATTTAGGATGGTAAGTCCATAGTGCACGAAGGCCTCTCGTTCAATAGCTGTTTCGTCCGGATGTAATCTTCCAAGCATGTCGAGAGCTAGCACTCAAGTAATGTCTCATTCCGCTATGTATTTTCCTCTTGATTTAGTTCTAAAATTCAAATTGTTCCTCTCATGAACCTTCTATTTGATTTTTGGCTGCAAGCTCAGGTTGGTTGCAAGGGTCCTAGCGAAAAAGAGGTTCCCTTGATTTCCTCAATGCATCTTCTTGGGTGGCCACCACAGGTAAGCCAAACCCCTTATCCGCATTTATGTTGTTTCCATATGATTCAAGAGGGTTACTGATCTGAAAGGAGTGTATTATTTTGTTGTGCTAAGTGTCCTTTCAGTATTAATAACATGTAAAATTTGTCTCCATTTGTTTTCTTAAGGAATGAATATTTTAACCTTGAAACATAGATGAATTTGTGAGTTTTAAGCATGAAAATAAGCCTAAATAATATTTTAAAGTAGTGTATAATAGAGAAATAACATCAAACATAAGTTTTACATGATAGGCATGATGAAGTAGTTCACCCCTCCTGGGCTACATCTGTTGGTCCAGCTCCCATTTGTTTGTCATTATGCTCAAAATTGAAAATACATGTGTTTAAAAGCCTCTAATGGTTGTTTTCTTCGCACCAGTGGCTCCAGAATGCTCAAATTAGTCTAGGTAGACTCTTGTTTCACCAAAATTGGTAGAAAATTGACCTCTCCAAGACTTTTCCCAATATCAGCTAGAAAACCTCCACTAATTGTGGAGAACTGCAATTAGTTTGGAAAAATTCCAAAAATTAGGTCCGGCGCTAAACTTTCACCAATATAAACTGCTGCATTAAATTTTTGGTTAGGGGAGGGGTGGTCACAAGCCGACCCCCCTTACCCTGCGGTCATGATTTTAAACTTCATCATAAAGGATGTGCGAAACCCGGAATGGACATGGTTCCTCTAACCTCCGACACTCCTGATGGAATTTTCATGTGACCAACAATAATTTTTAACTACCACCAGATTGAACGGTTACAGAACCGTTGGAGCGCAACTGCACGAAACTAACACCCACCAAACATGCACATGTGAACATTGTTTAAAGTCGTCAATTAATGTGGTTTGAATAGCCGGCAGATAGCGGTTTTATGTCATAGTTTAAGAAAATATGACATGTTATCACGATCCATGGGGCCACCGGCAGGTTGGGACAGCTGGCGGTCCCCCCCCCCTCCCCCTCAACATTAAAACCATTACAACATAAATTTATCTGAAGTTGTATATGGGTAAGAACTAATGTATAGCGGAGATGGTGGAGGTCTTTGTTGGCCTGCCGGAGGTCGCTGGGTCGAACCCCCCGAACCTCACAAAATTTTACACTAACCTCCTGGGGACACGTGGCAGCGTTCGAGCTTGTCACATGTCACCCATCCAATGGTGCACAATAAAACTTTGTACAAACCAAATCTTTGGCCCTGGATGCACCACGTGGTGAAATCTGATTGGATTTGAGAAAATGGAATATTCCCAGTATATGCCACCTGCTGACTGTACCTACATGCTGACTAGGCATCCTAGTCACTCCTGTCACAAAAATTTTAACTGTGTAGGAAAACGAACAGAATGCAGTATCTTCCTCATACGACATCAGTTTTTCGAACCATCCGCTGGCACCAGAATCGCAACGACGATACCTATCCAGTCACTCAAGTTCGATACAGTTTTGAGCACTTTCAATTTTGAGATTAACACATGATCTCCTGATCACACCTCCCCATTGGCAAGCTTTTGGACCCCAAAAGACTTTAATTACCTGTTCAGAAGATGAGGGTACAACTCCCTCACGTTTTCAACTTCCATTCATCTTTCCTTGCTTGGTTTACAGCCCTTGAGCCTAACTTGAAGATAATTGACACTTCCCCTCTTAGAAGTGTGTGTCCTCTTGTCAAGGATGGTATCCTCCTTGAGCTCATCTAGAAATTCTGGTGAGAAATATTCTATAGATGGCATTTGAACTTCACTCCCTTGATCATCAATCAAAGGAGGCTCATACAAACGTAAATTTTCCACATTGAAAATAGAATAAATTTGCATATATGATGGCAAGTCAAGTTGAAATGCATTATTACCAACTTGTTTGATGATCTCAAATGGACCATAGAAAATGGGCTTGAGTTTTTTACCTTCTCCTTGCATCCTTTATTTTCTTATGTGCAACCATACCTCATCTCCTTCTTGAAACTTGTGATCAACTCTATGTTTGTCACGCCTCTCCTTGTATTTGCTTTGACTCTTCTCTAGCTGTTCTTGAGCTTTTTGATGAATAATTTGAATTTTCTTAGTGAAATTTCGAGCCTTATCAATATCACTATGCCCATCAATTGCAACATCCTTCTCAAAGATGAATTCTAATGGTGATTTCAGAAAATACCACAAGAAGGCTTCAAAAGATGAAGTATTTGTAGAAGAGTTCTTTGCCCGGTTGTAAGTGTGCTAAATGTAATGCAGTTTTTCATCCCAAAACTGGGATGTTTGCTGAAACATCCTCTCAATAGATGCACAACCACCTCGGTTTGGACATCAGTTTGCGAAATAAAATCAGTACTCTTTTTCAACTTTGTGTCCATCATCTTCCAAAGATTGGACCAAAAATTGCCAATGAACCTGGAATCCCTGTCACTAACAATAGAAGTTGGAAATCCATAATGAACTCATACATGTTGAAAATAAAGTTTCACATTTTGTTCAGTAGTAAAGGTTTTCCTACATGGCATAAGTATACACATTTTACTGAAAATATCCACAACTACATAAAGATAATCATGTTGTTTTCTTGACATAGGTAGACCTCCAACAAAGTCCATGGAGACACTCTCCCATTCCCTTGATGGTACCGGTAGTGGCATGTACAACCCAAGCTTCATATAGCTAGGCTTGCTTGTTGCACACATAGAACAACCTCTTATAAAACGTGACACACTATCTATCATGTGAGGCCAATAGGAATACCTCTGTAGATGTGCCACTATTTTTCTTACCCCAAAGTGTCCAACAATAAGAGATGAATGAGCCTCTCTCATAACACTAAGCCTCTCTCCTTGTGGTATACACAACTTGCCCAAATGAAACAACAAATTTTTATGCATGTGATAATCATTTTCCTCAAGTAGATTCCCTTCACTCAAACTAGCATACACATCTTGAAAATCAGCATCAGATGCATATTGTTCTATGTAACTCTCATGTACAATAGAATCATTTTTAAGTAAAGTAGAAGCACCTATAATTGGCCTTGAAAGCATATCAGCAACTTTATTGAAAATACCTTTCTTGTACCTTATAACCAAGTGAAACTGTTCAAGAAATCCCATCCACCTGAAATGTCGTGATTGCTACAATTTTGTTTGCGACTGCAAGTACTGTAATGGTTGGTGATCGGTATGTATAATTGTATCTTTACCCATCAAGTAGTGTTTCCACTTCTTTACGCTTTGTACCAACGCATACAATTATTTTTCATATGTAGGATAATTAGTTACAACACCATTGAATGTTTCAGAATGAAAAGCGATAGGCTTACCATGCTGCAAAAGTACCGTGCCCATGGCATAATCACTAGCATCGATTTGTATCTCGAATGGCTGTCTCAATTTTGGTAATGAAAGGACCAAAGCTGAAATGATCTTGTCTTTTAAAGCTTCAAAAACTTCTTGTTTTTTTCCTCCCCATTGGAAGCCTTTCTTCACAATTGTCATTGCATGCATAGGAGCTGCTATGGCAGAAAAGTTAGCAATAAACTTTCTCCAATACTAAATTGCGCCTAAGAAAATTCTTACCTCGGTTACTGTTTTGGAAGTGTACCAATTCACAATGGCTTCCACTTTAGAAGGATCAATTCTCAACTCGTCTCCTCCTACAATGTGTCCCAAATAAACCAAAGAAGTCTTTCTAAATTCACACTTTGACATCTTGAGAAATAATTTCTCTTTCTTCAAAACATCAAGCACCCTTTTCACATGCAAGACGTGTTCTTCTCTTGTTTTCCTTAAAATGAGTATATCATCTAAATACTCAATCACAAAGTCATTAAGAAATGGATGCAAAACATTATCCATAACACGCATGAAATTTTCCGGTGCATTACAGAAACCAAACGGCATAACCAACCACTCAAAGAGTCCTTGTTTGGTTTTGAATGCAGTATTCCATATATCAATTTCTGCAATTATTACTTTATGATATCCACTTCGTAAATCTAACTTAGTGAAAAACTTTTCTTCTTTCAACTGGTCTAGCAAATCATCTATCCTTGGGAGTGGGTATCGATTCTTTACCGTTATCTTGTTCAAAGCTATGAATTCTACACACATGTGCCAAGTCCCATTTTTCTTTGGAATCAAGACGATGGGTGAACCGCATGGCGAAGTGCTTGGCCTTATGAGTCCCTTGTCTAACATGTCCTTGATTTTCCTCTTTATTTCAGAATTCTCCATTATCGACATGCAATACATGCTTATATTTGGAAGAGGACAATCTTGTTGCAACTAAATCTCATGTTGAATCTCCCTTTTTGGAGGCAAACATGTTGGCTCCTAAAACATCTCATGATGTGCATCAACTACATCATATAAATCTGATTTCAACTTAGGATCACAATCCTCAATTGATTCATGATTAATATTAGCTTTAGGCTTAATCATTAGAAGAACAAAATTCTTACTTGAATTCACCAACCTCTTTACCTGTCCAGCATTTACCATTGCAATATTTGTCTTCTTGCGATGTGCTCTAACAATGAACTCCTTTCCATATTTGAATAAATGGTATTTCTTCTCATGGAAATGGAATATTTTTTTCCTGTCATACAAGTAAGTACTGCCCAACGAAATACTTGTAATATCATGTGGAACCACATCTAATTCAATTGTGTCAACAAAATGTGCAGTTATTGCAAAGCGCAATATGCACTTCTTTGAAACCTGTAAATTTGCATCCTTACAAATCCACCCAAGTGGATATGGTTTTGGATGTGGAATAGTCTCAAGATTGAGTTTCTTGACCAAGTCTTCAGAGATTAAGTTTTATTTTGACCCAATGTCAAACAGTGTGTCAATTTTGGTATGTTTGGATATGACCCTCACATGAAACAGTTCAATTCTCTCTTCTTCATTTGGAGCTTGTATGTGACAATTTGATGTACTAGTACTGGGTTTTGTTTCAATTTCTTTCCCCTTCATGTTTTTCAATCCCATAGCTATAATTTTTTATTCATCACTTGAATCCTCTCCTAAGTCATGTTGAGTTGTAGCTGCAGTTTTCTGCTTCCGTTTGTTATTGTTATACTTGGGTCTCTTTTCAAGATGTAATTTCCAACAATTTTGCTCTTCATGGCCTTCTCTTGAACAATGTTTACAAACCACTTTTTCTACCTCTTTCTTGACAGATGCATTCTTTTTTCCCTTACCTTTTGAGGTCTTCTCTTTGTTTTTCCCCTTAAAAGGTTTCTTCCTACTCTCATCGGTAATGTTTTTCCTCTAGCTTCTAGATGTGTGGCCTGAACACAAACCTCATCTAGAATTGTAGGGTTAAACATGAGAATAGTATGTCTTAGGTAGCTATGTAAGCCTCATATGTGCTTGAGAAAAGTATCTTGGCTCTGCAAATCTACCCCTAATAAACAAGCTCTTCTCCTAAATTCTTGGGTGCATTCTTGCACATTCTGTCCTTTCAATTGTCTAAAAAATTTCCAGTTCATTATGGCTTTCTGCATGTGAGCTAATGGATAAAACTGTTGTTTTATTGCAGTAGGAAATTAGTCCATGATAGTATAATCTTACCTTTCCTTTTGATCTCCTCCTTTGTCTTGGCTTCCCACCAAACAAGATTTGCACCTTCCATTCTCAATGAAGCTAGTTGGATTTTGGTATCATCATCATGAAGGTTCTGAATTCTCAAATAGACCTCCAATTTCCTAATCCAATCATCAAGAATTTTTGCATTGACTTCACCATTAAACATTGGCAATTAAAACTTAACATCAAGTTTTAGAAAAGGACTTTTACTAGTGTTCTTTGATTTGTGTGGTTGATGTACTGAAGATGAAGTAGAGGATGATGAGGATGAAGATGAGGGTGATGATTGTGACTTTCCACTGTCTCCATTTCCTTCATTGCCCTTCTTTGATTTATCTTCATCATTGTGACCTCCTGATGATCCTTGACCTTCCTTGTGAAGTTTGGATCCTTCTCCTTCTAGTCTCTCATTCCTTTCTTGATAAAGGAGTCTCACCATTTCATTCATGTCAAGGAATGTTTTCATGAACACTCTTTCTTCTTCTTTGGGATCCACCTCTTCATGGATTTCTCCTTCTCCTGGAGGCATGCTTAATGATGCTTCTGCTTCTTTTGGAGGTGAACTAGGTGGTGGAGAATGTGGAAATATTTCCCTCCTTTACTATGGCTCACTTTCAGAACCTCTTTCTTCCACCAATTTGCCTTCTCCTCTCTTCAGCTTGAGCCTAGTAAGCATGTTAACACTTACAAACAGTTAAAAAAATCTGTGCACACAAAAAAACCAGAGATTAAAACTTGGCTCTGATACCAACCTGATCTAAAAGGAGTGTATTAGTTTGTTGTGCTAAGTGTCATTTCGGTATTAAAAACATGTACAATTTGTCTCCATTTTTTTGCTTAAGGAATGAGTATTTTAACCATGAAACATAGATGAATTTGTGAGTTTTATGCATGAAAATAAGCCTAAATAACATTGTAAAATAGTGTATAATAGAGAAATAACATCACACATAAGTTTTACACAGTAGGCATGATGAAGTAGTTCACCCCTCCTGGGCTACATCTGCTGGTCCAGCTCCCAATGGCATGTCCCTCTTTGTCATTATGCTCAAAATTGAAAATTCATGTGTTTACAAGCCTCTAATGGCTATTTTCTCTGCACTAGTGGCTCCAGAATGCTCAAATTAGTCTAGGTAGACTCATGTTTCACCCAAATTGGTCGAAAATTGATCTCTCTAAGATTTTTACCAATATCAGCTAGAAAACCTCCACTAATTCTGGAGAACTGTAGTTAGTTTGGAAAAATTTCGAAAATTAGGCCAGACGCTAAAGTTTCGCTAATATAAACCATTGCATTAAATTTGTGGTTAGGGGAGGGGTGGTCACCAGCCGACCCCCCTTACCCCGCAGTCATGGTTTTAAACTCCTCCATAAAGGATGCGTGGAACCTGGAATGGACGTGGTTCCTTTAACCTCCGACACTCCTTAGGGAACTGTCATGTGACCAACGATAAGTTTGAACTACCGCTGGATTGAACGGTTATGGAACTGTTAGAGCACAACCACGCGGAACTAACACCCACAAAGCACGCGCATGTGAACAGTGTTTAAAGTCGCCGGTTAATGTGGTTTGAATAGCCGTCGGATAATGGTTTTATGTCATGGTTTAAGAAACTATGACATGTGATGACGATCCATGGGGCCGCTGGCGGATTGGGACCGCCACTGGGCCTCCCCCTCAACATTAAAACCATTACAACATAAATTTTTATGATTTTTTATATGGGTAAGAACTAATGTATAGTGGAGACGGTGGAGGTATTCTTTAGCATGCCGGAGGTCGCAGGGTCAAACCCCCCAGACCTCACAAAATTTTACACTAACCTCTTGGGGACACGTGGAAGCCTTAAGGCTTGCCACATGTCACCCATCCAATGGTGCACAATAAAACTTCGTACAAACCACATCTTTAGCCCTGAATGCGCCATGTGGAAAAATCTAATTGGATTTGAGAAAAGGGAATATTCCTAGTATATGCCACCTGCTGACTGGGCATCCCATTCACTCCTATCACAAAAATTTTAGTTGTTTAGGAAAGCAAACAGAACACGATATCTTCCTCATACAACATTAGTTTTTTGAACTGTTCGCAGTGTCGGAATTGCAATGTCAAGACCTATCCGGTCGCTCAAGTTCGATACAGTTTCGTGCACTTTCAAGTTTGAGCATAACACATGATCTCCTGATCAGTTACTAAGGGTAAAAACCTTTGTGTGTAACATGTACTGGAAACCGGCCCTAGTTTCTTTTCATGAGT
The DNA here is from genome assembly GCA_034641835.2 of Pinus albicaulis. Taxonomy (NCBI): domain Eukaryota; kingdom Viridiplantae; phylum Streptophyta; class Pinopsida; order Pinales; family Pinaceae; genus Pinus; species Pinus albicaulis. The sequence goes on along the minus strand of CM076583.1, from coordinate 1,019,614,770 downwards.
TAGCTTAAAGCTTCCCTTGAGAGTTTTGGGTTCCAAACCCTAATGTGAAGGGGTTTCGGTGTTGTTATTATTCTGAGTTTAAGTTTTAATACCAATTCTGACTTCATAAAATTCCAATCTGAATTATGAGGATAGTTGTATATTTTTTTTCATTTTACTTTGTATAAATTCTTTTTTTTAAGGGTTTAACCTCCAGTCTCAATTCGTGAGCCCTTACTCATTCTATTCAGGTTGATTTATATCGTATATCTTTGTACTTATAATACCTGTTATAATTACCACTCTAGTCAAGATTCTCAACTCAGTTGTTGTAAAAAGACTTTGCATTTTGGGTTTGCGTTATATATATATATATAGATTGTGTGTGTGTGTGTGTGTGTGTGTGTGTGTGTTCCTTGACGGAAATTTTCATGACAAATTTTTGAGTTTATTGGTTGATAATTGAGTTTTGTGTTAATACATTTTTCCATATTTCAGAGTTGACAGTTATTTAAGAATTTCATAGCTTTTTTCTTTCTTGTTTTCTAAAGTTCATTCATTGAGTATTGTAAGTAATATATGGCCAGAGGACACTGACCCTTGCTCCGTTCTCCCCAAATCTCGGCTTCTAAACCTCTGAGCCTAATGATTCTTTACACAAGATATTGGATATGTAAAAGTAGTTTTATAGGTTACAACATGTGTATTATCATATATTCTTGTTCTACCCTCGATACATATCCTGTATGATTTATTTCATCAGTTTTTCAATGTGAATTATTTCATTTGTACATTGAAACTTGATATTGTAAGAAAATTTACTCTGCTAGACATAGTATGCTTATTTGAAGGTTCTTCTTTGTTGTTTTTATAATATATTTTATCTGTCTATGAAGAATTTAGGATTGTACATAGTTTTGCAGTAATTATACAACAAGAGTATCTATACTTCATTTCTCTTAGCTTCATCATGATATATACTGTTATTTTTTCTAATTTCCATATTATTTCATCTTTTCTAGATAATAAATACCAATGTTAAATATAGTTTAGCAAATAACCCTTGTTAATTATTGCAATACATCAAGCACAAAATTTAAATACATACTTGCTATCATTTCCTATAACTTAACCAGAAAATTTAAATACTTATCTTTGTATTTTTTGTTTAACTAATTGTGCCACCCAACCATGAGAGAGGTGATTATGTACTCTACTCCCCCTATGCTCCGCACCAGAGTGTAAGGTAGTAGTTACTTGTCAGAAGTTAGGCCTAAGGACCTCTATCCAGCCTACACTCCTTTCTGGTTACAGAGCTTCACTGGTGTTTAACCAACTCTGGACAACTCTTTCCTTTTATAACCATATGTTGTAAACCCTTTATTTTATTCATGTACATAACCCCTTCCCCTTCTTAGGACTTCCTTTTTATCCTCTTGGGGAAGGTAACTGTCAAAAATTTCGTCTTCCATTTTACTCTGGAATCTTGGAATTATTTACCAATCAAATAACCAACTAATATAATTTTTATTCATAAAGTAGAACTCAAGCCCACTAATTAATAATCATATTAGTTAATCTCTTTTTCACTAACAAAAAATCAAATGTATTTTATAACAGTCTTTTAAACCTAACATTTAAAATTAAACTAGGTTGTTACATTGTTGCACTTATCATTTCAAGAATATAAACATTGTAGAATACATCATAAAATGGAGGAAGTTTCCAAAAAAAAGAATATGGGATTCACATTGTTGACCAATATCTTATCATACACTTTGTTAACCAATATTATATCATGTGTATTCATACAAGAAGTTTTTAACTTGTGAAAAATAGAGTCAATGTATTGTTAATATTAAGGTGGTGGGAGATGTGAAGTAGTACAAAGAGGTTAGACAAATTATAGGTATTGGAGAGAATAAAAAGAAGTATTGAGTAAAAATAGGAAAATCTATTAAAAATAATGATTATTTCTTTAGACTATATATATATATATATATATATATGAATATATATGACTAAATATATTATTTAAAATCCCATGAATAAAATACTATAACACAATTTAACTAAATAAAAACCCCTTATTCTGGGTATTCTGGACCAGTGCCATTTTATGGGCTCACATATCCCACTTCACCCATTCTCATGCTTATGTGACAACAAATTCCACTACAAAACTATAAAGATAAATATTTTCAAAAAAAAAAAAAAAAAATCTCATTCTTATCAATAATATGTTATACATAGAAGTAATGAAGTGTCTTATAATTGACCATATAAGAGTTAAACCGGTAAGAGTTAAGATCTATAGGCATTGTTATTAAATATATAAATATTAATATTATTATGATATGTGAATATTTTTATGTGAAGATAAAAAAATTATTGAAAATGGAGTTATGTTCCATGATGGATATGTAATTTCATCCTAATTAATAAGGAATTACGTTCAGAAGTAAATAATGGATTTTCTTAAAACTGAGTATATATGAATATTGAAGAGAGTTAGTAAATATAAGGTAGGTTTTTAAGCGATTATTATATAAATAAAAATATTTTTATTATATGTAAATATTTTTATTATTATTGAGTTAATTTCTTAATATCTTATTATTATTTTTTAACCATATTTGTTATTATCAATAATATATTAAAAATTACGTATATAATTATATAATTAATTTTATATAAATATTTTTAAATTCTAAATAAAATAATTAATGTAAAATGATCATTTTGTTAAAATTAAATGAAAATAAAAAATCATATGAAATTCTACAGGTAAAATTTTACTTTAAACATATGTGAATTAAATAATTTTAATAAACAATTAAGAGATGTATGAAAATATTATAAATAATATTGGATCTTAATAGTCATGGCTAAATCAAGTTATAATAAATGAAATTTTAAATCTTTTTTTCAAATAAAATAATCAGTAATATTGCTTTTCTCTTTATCATATCCAAAAATATTCTTTAAACTTAAACTTAAACTTAGATCCTATTAACATTGACCCTCATAAATATAACCACATTTATGCTCTATTCAATCATATTATCCAATTGTTAAATTTGATATTAACATTTAACATCATAAATATAACCACATTTATGCTCTATTCAATCATATTACCCAATTATTAAATTTGATAATAAATAAAATTTACATCTTAATTGTCATAGCTAAGTCAAGTTATAATAAATAAAATTTTAAATTTTATTTCCAAATAAAATAGTCATTAACATAGCTTTCTCTCCTTATCATATCCAAATATATTCTCTAAATTTAGATTTAGATCCTATTAACATTTAACCTCATAAATGCTCAATTCAATCATATTACCCAATTATTAAATTTGATAAAATTTAAACTTAGATCTTATTAACATTTAAGCTCATAAATATAACCACATTTATGCTCTATTCAATCATATTATCCAATTATTAAATTTGATATTAACATTTAACCTCATAAACATAACCACATTTATGTTATATTCAATCATATTACCCAATTATTAAATTTGTTGATAAATAACATTTGCATCTTAATTGTCATAGCTAAATCAAATTATAATAAATGAAATTTTAAATCTTATTTCCAAATAAAATAATCATTAACATAGCTTTCTCTCCTTATCATATCCAAAAATATTCTCTAAATTTAAACTTAGATCCTATTAAGATTTAACATCATAAATATAACCTCATAAATGCTCAATTCAATCATATTACCCAATTATTAAATTTGATAAAGTATTTTACGGTTATTAGATTAAATTTCACAAGATTAACCTTATAAATATAACCACATTTATACTCTATTCAATCATATTACAATCATATTATGCAATTATTAAATTTGATAAAGTATTTTACGGTTATTAGATTAAATTTCACAAAATTAATCTACACTATTTAATACATTTGAAATCCATGCTATTCAATACATTTGAAATCAACTCCATTCTTCTTTTTCAGAATGAAAAAATGTTGTATATATTATATAAATAGTACATGATCATAGTACATGAATGATTGTTAAAGACCATAATAACATAAACTAAAGATCTCCACCCACTTGGCCTGACCACAGAGAGGCAAGAGGAGGCTTCATCATATAAGGTAGCGTAGGGATTCTACACATATGTTTTGTCTACACATGAATCTGACATAACATAATAGGATATCATCATACCAAAACTTATCTATAAACAAAAAAAACCAAGACATTGAATGCCCTATACATAGTCGCAAGTGCCAAATCTCGATCCGCAAAATAGAATCCATATATTGGCAGCACACATAAATGGAAATCGGGATAAGAAAATAGTTATCCGAAAAGAAAAAGGATATAGGAAATCCCACTGGCTTGAAAAAACTGGCTCGCTTGTAGCAGGTAGCCTTGACATCAAGGTACAGGAATCTTGAAATTTCGGATCAACTGGGAGGCCTAAATGGGGAAATATGTAAGCTATTGAATTGTAATGATAGGCCCTTTTTGGATAATACATCGGCACGCGTGTTATTTTCACTGTATATGTGGTGCCAAGACAGGTCATGAAACTTGGATATAAGATGATTCACACGGTCAATCCATCCATGACCACCCTGCAAAAAAAGGCGAGCTTCACCAAAAAAACCATCAATTATGATCCTACAGTCCCCATACACATGAGAAGAAAGGAGGTTGATATTATAAGTCATCTAGAGCCTGCTACAAAGCGCCAAAAGTTTTGCCTTATTGTTAGGCCCTCTCCCACCATTCCAGCAAATGTGATACCTGTTAGTCTTATTTAGCTTAATCCACACTCCACATCCATAGGACTGTCCTTGGTGAGCACCATCAAAAAAAAACATTGAAAGGGAAATGGGATGCAGCCTGATGCAAACAAACAAATATTTTTCCGCAGCAAGTAGAGGATCCCGACCAACCAACCATTTCATGATATGGTCGTGGATTAAAGAAGCATTGGAAGGCGTACTCTCAAAAATCAACCAGTTCCGTGCACACCAGATCTCCCAAAACAAATAAAAAGGAAAATTTCTATACACACCCTTACAGGCTCCCCAAACCAGGATGGAGTCAATGAAGTCGACAGGACACCAATCTAGACTCGTTAAGAAGTCAGAGAATAAAGCCCAAATTTTTAATGAAAAAGGTCATGAAAAAAATAGATGAGAAGTTGTCTCCACACACTTGAGACAGAAGGGGCATCTCCCAGGACCATGAAATCCATGCTTCTTTAGACTTTCCCAAGTGAGAATTTTATTGTGCCAAAGCAACCATCTGAATAGAAGTATCTTCGTAGGAATGTTCCAGCCCCACACATGCTGAAAAGGGGAAGGAGAACGATCGAACAACTGCCATGTAATGGAGAAGTGGTATATGTCTTTTACCAACAAGCCCCTACCATTCATAACCCCATCCCAAATAATTTGGTCACCATCACCATGATAAAACAGGACTGCCATCTGGAGGACCATTACAATTCTACTCCATTCCTTTGCATCCCTGTATAGAAGGCCTAATTGTTTGGTTGTCTTCCAAGTCGGAGAGCCCATATTCCAACATAAAATAACCCATGACAAGTAAAAAATCCTTTAATGTGCCAAGCGATGAATTAGCTGCACATCAGTGATAAAAAATACCTCAACCCCCTAGACTCGATCACATCCCAAAGTAATGTCGAGACCATTACCAAATCGCCACACTAAACGATATGATATCAAAGGCATAACTATGATGAAGTTGTGCCATATTTGAGATGTCGAGTCCAACTGATATATGATGCTTCTGTACAAATTTTGCAAGGGGTTCCCTTCAATATATTTTTTCTAAATGATGATGGACCACATCCCCTCCCCATTTAGAGCACACCAAAGAGATTTTGTGAGCAAAGCTTTTGTGAAGGTTTGAATATTTAGAAGGCCCTAGCCTCCAAAGTACTTCGCGATGGTGATACTATCCAATCTACACAGATGGATATTTTTTACATTTAACAAACTAGACCATATGAAGTGGGCGGTGACGGAATTTATTTTTCCAACAGTGTGCTCCGGTATATAAAAGAGATGTGCCCAATATACCACAAACTGCGTTAGTACCACTTGGACCAAAATATATCTTCCACCAAGAAAGAACCATTTCTTAGTCCATTTTAGAATTCTATTTCTGATTTTATCAACTAGCCACGTCCAATCCAGCACCCTGTATGCAGAGGATTTCAATCTGAAACCCAAATAGCTAAATCCATCCCCCAACTTTCTAGTTTTTACCCCTATAAACTCAGCAATATAATTGATTTCCTCTGGATCTCCATTTTCATAAATCAGAATATATTTCTCGTTGTTTTGTGGAGACCCGATACAGCTTTGAAGCATGAGAGGATATACTGGAGATAGAACCAAGTATTTCTAAGAAGCCTGCCAAATAAAATTAAATCATCTACAAACAAGGAATGAGTAATACAAACGTTAGGGGAGAAATATACCCCTACAAAATATCCCGCATCACAAGCCATCTTCATTAATTTGCTAAAACTGTCCATAATGAGAATAAATATGAGAGGGGAGAGTGCACATCCATGTCTAAGACCACGACTAGCAACGAAAAATTTTGTGGGCAACCCATTGATAATTACAACATACCTGACAGAATTGATGCATGCCATGATCCATCTGATATTTTCTAATGGTAAACCCACCATTAGGAGAATAAGTTGGATGAAATACCAATCAACAGAATCATAGGCCTTGAAAATATCAATCTTCATTATAAGCGCCTCCATTTTTTTTGCATGAATTGAGTGCATCGCTTATTGCGCTATAGCGACAACATCATGGATAGATCGGCCTTTGAAGAAACTGAATTGTTCCTCCGAGATGAAGGAAGCCAAAACCCCTTTGATCATGTTTGCAAAAATTTTTGGTGAAATCTTATAGAGAAAATTGCATAAGGATATCGGTTTGAAGTCTGAGGATGATTTAGAAGCCGATGCTTTTTGGATTATGGCCAGGAAGGTAGAATTCAGATCACCGAGAATAAAACCAAACCTGCAAGCCTGCTCAATGATTAATACCAATTCATCCACCAGTAGCTCATAGAAGAAAATAAAAAACTCAGCGGGCCAGCCATCCAGGCCGGGGCTCTTTTCATGGGAAAATTTTTTTAAAACATCTTCAATCTCAACTTTTGTGACTTATTTCCCTAGAGAGTCATTTTCCACTTGATCAAACATTTTGGGCATATGTTACAAAACCCATATCTAGCTATGATGGTCAATCTCCTCATCAACTTTATATAATTCCAAAAAAGTAATGAAATGCCTCCTGTTGGTTCTCAGTAGTAGAATACTTCCTGGTTCCATTTGGAGCCTCAATATTCCATATGGAGTTCTCATTATTTCGGCCATTTGCAGATTGGTGAAAGAATCTTGTATTAAGATCACCCTCCTTTAGCCATTGTATTATACTTTTTAATTTCCATGTTGTTTCATGGACTTTTAGGATCTCCAGTATACGACTTTCAAGTCTCTCCAATCTATTATATACTTCAGCGTCCAACAATACCCCCATCATATCATCATATATTTTCGAGACCTCAGCCTTGACCTCATATATTTTGCACCACATATCCCCTTTTTACCCCTTTCTAGTGACTTTACCATAAATTTTAATCTTCTGAGCTTTTCAGCAATTTTTTTCCAGCCACTTAAACCCTCAAAATCCTCATCCTTCCTCCAGAATTCGTTTACCATATAGATGAACTAAGGATCCTTCAACCAAACTCTATTGAACTTAAAAGAGATACCAACTCGCTTGGACTCACAACACTAGGATAGAACCACAGACATATGGTCCGATATAGAAGAATTGATTACCTGTGATCTCATGTTCCCAAAAAGGTGGAACAAATTCTCCTTTATCATAGCTCTATCAAGATGTTTACCAATATAATCCCCCCCAGTCGTCTATTTGACCATGTCGGGACAATGGGAGCAGGTCGAACATCCAGCATACAGTGATCACTGAAGATGCCACATATGCGGTCTGCCAGTGGATCCTGATGAACCCTACGCCCCCACAGTTCATAGGCATCCAGGGTAGAGTTAAAATCACCCATAACACACAAATTATCAACCATTAAAATGCCAGAGGACCTCATACGGTCCCAAAAAGATGCCTGATTATAACAAGGAGCATTTAGATTGATAATATTTATCTTCACAGATAGCCCTTTAAAAGACCCCGAAAGAAAAATTCCACCAAAAAATTTATAAGCATGAAGATTAAATAGAGAAGGGTTCCAAATGGCCACCAAGCCACCCACCTTTCCAACTGAGTCAATACCAGCAACAAACCAGCCCGGTAAAATGCTCAACAGAATACCAATAGCTTTTTCCTGCGAACAAAGAGTTTCTTGTAGAAGAACCATGCAAGGAAGAACATCAGAGAACAAATATTGAAGGCGCACTTGTTTGGAGGTGTCGCCCAAACCCCGTATATTAAGGGATATGATGGAATTCATTCAAAACCAAGTTCAGGGCCGCTAGCTCTAAGTGCCATAATATCATCAACAGAAGTAACATGAACTTCACGAAAATAAAAAAGATCATCCTGGAATAAGGGCTTAGTTTTGAGACGACCCCTAAAATGTCTAGACCCAGTTTTAGACTATTTTTGAACAGTAATGTTAGAGGCCGATTCTGGGGAAATGGACAACAGAAGGTCAGGAGGAGCTTTATCAAAAACAATTAATGTCGCTAGGTCCAACCTAGGATTACCTATAATTGAATCAATGTCACTACCAAGGGAATTTTTTGGCAACTCTGGTATATCACCGATTAGAGGATCATGGGTAGATTGTGGCGAGGCCCACTCCAAAGGAGGCATAGATGGGGAGATAGTCAATAGACCAATGGGACTTGTATTAGAGGAATGACTAGCCGGGTTGATAACAGGGTAGGAATCATTTGATTTAATTTCAGAATGACCGACATATATTGAGGGAGGAGACATATTCCCAGAGCTATGTTTGTCGGCAGGAGGTTGAAGCTCAGACTCATGATTATCATCATTTTGAACATGGGGCGAGGGAATCCCATCTGGAGCCTTTTCAGAACTAACAGTCCTTTCACTATCAGATGAGGGAGGATTAAACTTACTGGATAATCTCACATATTGAGAGTCATTAGCTTTCATCCTTCGCTCGCCCAAATAAAGTTTTCCCTGTCACCCCTTATTCTTATGTCTCATAGGGCATCTGCTAATAAGATGCCCAGTGTGATGGAAAATTAAACAACGAAGTGGGACACCCCAATAATCCACCCATTGCTTATGTCTCCGCTGTCCCCAAACAAGATCCACGTCACTGGGCAGGCTACCCACATAGCAGACTTCCACAAGAATCCATGTTATGTGTTTATTGTTTGTGCCGAGAATTCTAGGGTCGGCATGTTTTATTCTGCCAATTGATTTACCAATGGCATTTAGAGCTTTAAGTGTCCAAAATTCAAGCGGTAACCCAGGAAAATTAACCCACATCAGTTTTCTTTATGGAGCCTCAATAGTCGGATTGAACCCAAGGTACCATGGTAGGAGCTACATGAAGCTCCTACCCCAAACCCAAGTGTGGCCAAGATTTTTTTTGCAGTCATCTTCATGCCTAAAGTGCACATTGAACCAATTGCTCATCATCCTACTGACTTTTGGATTGTAGCATAGAATAGGGCTCCAGAAAATCTTGACCCACTCCACCATGTCCACTTCACCCATATAAGAGAAGAGTCATCTACCAATGAGAGCTCATTTTTGTAGGTTGGCCACTCGACCCCATAAATCATCGTATTCTAGAAAAACTTCCTTAACCTCTTTAGTCAACTTATAGCATGCCTTCAATGCCCGACCAGAAGCCTTGTTTTGTCCACGAGAGCAAGTTTAGTGTAAACCAGGTCCACAATTACCATGCAAGTTACCAACCCTGCCAAAAGATGCAATATGTTGCCAATCAATAGACGGTGCATTAAGTCTTTCATTCATGGGACACCGGTTTGTGCACACCCTTTCAACAACCAAGATAGCAGCGATGAGGGCCTCATGGGCCGATGTGTTTGATGACAGGATAACATAGGGATCCACTATATTTACCAAGTACTATCCCCTGGGTATAAACACTGTGAAAATGGAGAAAACCGTCCACCCTGACAAAAATAGAAAGCTACCTCAACACTTCAAAGAGGAAACAGTAAGAGTCCTCCAAATGGTATAATCGACAGCCCTATGAGGAAAGTCCTAACGTAAAGCTTCTGTTAGGAGGATCAGGTAAGATCTCACCCACCCGCACTCAAGTATAGTCCACTCAAAGGATCCACCAACCCAATTTAGAGCATTCTACACGGGATTTGAACCATTCAGAGAATTTTTGAGAATGCACTAAGTTTCCATGAAGAGCAGCCGTCAACCCAGGCCAGAACAATCTAGATAGATAGAAACCACGTCCAAAAGAGCCTAGAAAATTACCACGATCCCAGTACATCCATAAATATCTCGCTCCCCAACACCCACAATTTTAACGAAGATGAAAAATGACAGATATACTTGTTAGGAGTCTCTGGATCATAGAGACGGTGATATGACTGGAATTTTAAATCTTTTCACCCATCGGAAAATACAACTCACCGAAAGCAAGGTGGCAGAAATGGAAAGACGTCGGAAAAACCAGAGGGTACGTTTGAGAACAAATGATCAGCATAAAATCTCAAACATGGCAACAACAAGAGCATACACACCCAGAACAATGCCACCATCTACAGCATAACTGAAAACCAAAGTCTTTACACGGCCTAGAAATGATAAAAGAGTCCAGCCATCGATGCCATTATAGATATGACCATCTAGATTGATACGAAGAAAATTATGTTTCAACAGCCTTATGTGTCTCATGAACTACTAGCAAGCTTCATTTTTATTGAAAGAAAAAATGGTGTTCCTTATTTTCTACTGTTCTCTAAGTTAACTGCCAATGAAAGCAAGGTTTACCGAACAAATCCTCATTCGAAGGTTATGTTCGCGTAAATAAACAATTTGTTTATATTCAAGTATATAAACAATTTATTTTATCGGAATTATTTGTTCTCATATAAAATTACCTAACCATATTCAAAAGTCGTAATAAATAATTTAGATTATACATTTTATAAATATTATTATTTCATTCAAACAGATTGATAAATTACATTGATTTAAAATCCTATATGATTGATGCAATGCCTACTCACTTTACACTGTTCATTGATAAATTACTTTGATTTAAAATCCTATATGTTTGATGCAATGCCTATCACTTTACACATTTAACTTTTAAATAACAAATATAAAGTTATATATATATATATTCTTTTTCCTTTTCTATATATTATTTTTTATTTTTCTTTTTCTTTTGTAAATTTGGTAGTACTTCCTTATTCATTCATTGAAACAAAATAGCAGGTTACAATCATAATATTTACTTGATGGCCTCAACCTGCCCATAGGAAACCAGGCCTGTTGGCTACCTCAAAGAGTTATAAGCCAACCAAAATTGAAAAATTTTAAATTTGTCTCTAGCTACCTTAACAAGTCTATTATCTACTATATCTAATGACTTAAAAATAAAGTAAATGCTATATGCACTTTGCATATCAAGACAGAAACAAGGAACCACGAAACTCAGTCATCTGATGATTCAATAGGCGCGAGGTCCTTGACACTTGCCTAGGGCATGTCAACTTGGTTCATGCTCTAAAGTTATCATTCCATTTGGCAAAGGCGCACATTCTGATGGTGTTGATGGAGATGAATTTCCTCGATATCCCTGCGCATTTGTGCTAAAATAGAGTTTTCCTTTGGATCTCCGCCTATTGCTTGAACATTGACAATGGCTTTAGCCATTAAGCACTTCATTGTCCAATATATATGGATGGAATTTTTAAATAATGACAGTTTTCCCCTAGTGTTCCCCGGATTTGTCAGCATCTCCATCTCCTCGTTAGGGATGTCTTCCTCCACTTTTGTTTTTAGATCTTGTTCCCATCCTGAAATCAAGGATTTCACATGACCAGGTGTTCCCACTCCATAGGCGTGGAAAAGGTTCTGCATTATTTCCTTCCCAAACTTCCTTCCCCACTTGCTAGGCCCCACTTTTGACTTTCCCTTATCCTTACCCTCTCTTTTCGCAGACTGCGCTTTCACCATTTTTTGTTGAGGTTGCTCTGCCAGCAACTAAACAGTTGCCCAGGACCACACTCAGGTTCTCCCCCGACGTGCAGTGGCTAAAGAGTGGGGAATGCTAGGTAGACCTATAGAAGGAAACACAATAGAAATATTGAATTTAGTTAGATTACATAAAATAATATCCAGGTTGTTGAGGGTCACCACCCCAACCATTTTCTTTTTCTTTGATTCATATGTCCATCTTCCTTTATTCCTAAATATGTTTATTTTTGCGGACAATAACAACTTGTTGGGCTGGCCTGAGAGCATTGTACACTTCTCGTTGCCTTCAATTTCAATAACATGGCCGCACAAGCGAGCCTCAACCTTCCACATTTTTTTGTATATCCACTTCTCAGCATGTCTATGAGATACGAGCTTGACTTACAGGAGTGAGATGTTCCCACTCACCATAAACACCGAGACAGAGACTAGACAATGACTTAGACACCAACACAAAACTAGATAAGCTTCTCTCATGCATCCTGAGAATGAAACCTCGCAGACTTCTCTGAGGACTTTTATATTTACTTGGAGCATAGTTAAAATCTTATTTATAATTATCTTTATTATCATTTAGGATGAAAAAAAACTGAAATAATTTATTAAACATTAAAATTTTATATTTATTTATATTATAATTAGATTTTTAAATTTTTTTGTACGCTTGATGTAGATATCATCCCAACAAGGATAAAAAACTTCACATCAAAGAGTGTCTTAACAGAGCACCTTATCACCATCTATCCAAAACCTTATAGACGAGTTTTAATTTGATTTATAATTATTCTTATTATTATAAAATGATAAAAAATATTAAAATGGTTTATTAACTATTATAATTAAAAATACATAAATATTTGAATTTTTAAATATATTTTGAAAAAAAACTGATAATAATTAATGGTTATTGAAATTATAATTAGTTAAATTTTTGTTAAAATGAGAAATTATTTAGATTTAAGTTCTGAGAGGAATAAAATTGGCAAGTGCCATGAACATGAAGTGTTGTGTACCAAGAAATATAAAGTTCAAATCCTTACACTTACTAGTATATGTGGAAAGGCCATATCTAAACACCTAAATGTCAATAAATATAAAACTTACCCAATTATCAATTCTTCTACTCAATATATATATATATTATATTTAACATTGGAAAAAAATGCAAAAACAAAATATATACCCTACATTAAGTTATAATATCTTCATGTGAATATTTTCCTCTCCATATAGATTTTAAATCATGCTCCATTTAGCATTGGTGCCACTAAAAATTAGTATACCCTATATCAAGTTATAATCATCACCATGTGATTTATTTTTCGTGGGCTCAAAAGAGGTGAAGAAAACGTGGTGGTTTAAAAAAACTCACAAAATAACTCAGAAATTTCGGTAAGATTATAAAAAAATTTGGCAAAGATTTTTGAAAATCTGGGTTATAGTGGTTAAACTTTAGTATTTTGGGTGCCCTAAAGGTTTTTGATGGTGTTGAATCCATTTCCACCATCAAAAATGCAATTCAAACACTCCAACTCTTGATTTTTTGATTTTTTTTACCAAATTCTAACAAAAAAAAACTGCCATCCAAGCTATTATATTGCTTCTGTTAGCCATCTATTATTTCTGTTATACCTAATGATGGCTAGAATCAATTTGCAGCCTTCAAGAAACAAATTTCAAGTAAATCTATGAGTTCTTGAAGTCCTGCCATGTTCATTATCCAAATAACCCATCTCACTAATGTCTTCACCTCAAAATCTTGTTTTTTCCAATGAGAAAATTGTTTTTCATGGCCTCATCTCCATCATTTCATTCCTCCATTTCATCTTCACAATTCCCTTCATATCACTCACTTTTTTCCCCTTTTCTTATCCTTCATTTATTCTGAAGAATCCCTTTATGTACCTTTAATTTCCATTAAAAGGCTCTCAAAACCCATTTAGACCATTTATTTTTCTCTTACTTGGTCTAATTTGGCCTTTTGAACTCTACCGAAACCCTTAAAAGGTTGTAAAAACCTTCATTTTGGCTTTAAAAACGCTCTTTTATCATATAAGCCTTAAGCGTTGTTCGGCTTAAGTCATTAGCTCCTTTTCCTCCATGTGACACAGACCTGTGACCGAGTGCTAAAGCCCTTGGCCCTTCTTCATTTCCGCTCCCGGTCACTTATTCCTCCACAAGACCTCTTTTCTCGTTCCTTTACTAAACCCCTTTTTCCTTTGTTAATCCTCCATCCTGACTTTTTCCCCCAATCAACTCTCCACCATCGATCTTGAAGATCTGACGGCCATCGGGACTCCACCTTTTCCTCCTCCTCCATCCACCATCTCCTCCCAAAAAAAGATCCTGGCCATTGATCATTTCCAATCCAACGGCTCGCACTCAACCCAATCAATTAACCCCTTCCACTACATAACAAAAATAGGCTTACGTCAACCCAGCCCCACCATCTCACCCTGCCATGCTACTCTTATCCCTCTGCATTCATTCTCAACCGTAGATCTACAGCTCCCAGATCTAATGGCCCTGATCCCTTTTCGCATTCATTTCACCCCTCCTCCCCCAACATGCAACTCGAGCGCGAAATGGGCAGTTTCTCGAATCCACGTGTCGAGCATTGATGCATATCGCATTCGATTTGCAAAAAACCGCTTACTACTCTCCCTCCGCACGAATACCACCTCTGGTATTCTCCAAAACTGTCATTCCTGAATATGCGCCATTCATCATATTTTAATCCCATTTTCACAGGTTTCTTCCATGGAACCTCCTCTCTCATGCATTTTCGCCTCCACACAGCTCCTCCTCCTCTGCCGAAACCCTCTGAAAGAAGTTTTATCCTAATTTGTAGGTTTTATTTAATATTTTTTTACTGTGCAGGTTCAATGGTGGTTATAAGGCATCTGAGCCTTCCCACAATCCATAAAAGGGACGGGGTCAAAGGTGACGACCTTCTGTGGCTCAAATCAATGCAGAAAAGGGATAAGAAAGGGTTTATTCCACGTTTAAGGGAATGTGTCATGAGCATTGACTATTCATTCAAACCCTCCAGCGTAGCAACCAAGGACACCTGTACATCAAGGAATACAGCCAACAATGAAAATTAAAGGAGCGCAGAGACTAAAGATAAGCAAATAAAGGTTCGAAGCAATCATCAAAGGAGATAAAGAAAACACAAAAGATTATGAAGGCGAAAGTAAATTCAGACCTAAAGTAGTTTTATGATTAAATCAAGAAGACTTAGGCTAGAACATCCTCGAATACATCAAACAGGAGCAGTTATTCACTTAGAGTATCTAACTGACATCATTTGGGCCTACTTTGTATCCATAAATTCAATCAATAGTTATTATGCTGTCAGAACCTCTTTTAACTGTTAAGGCAGTTATTGTAAAGATGTGGGTGGTCTCAAAACCCATACTATCCACTTTACTTGTACCAGAAGAAAAGACAGAATTGCAGTAGCTAGAAGACTTCTCCACAAAGACACTCTTTGGAGTTATTACCAGCCGAACAATTAAGCCGCAAAGTTTACAAGAACTACTAGAATGGGCATGAAATTAATGTAATATTTATGACACAGAATGGGCATTCGAATGTTTTTCTCCTCTGTTTTAATCAACCATTAATACCATCTCGGTCACCTCTCTTCCCCATTCACCTATAAATCCTATTCGAACTCTCATTGTAAGGGTTGGAATTCGATGAATTCCGAAGTAATACATAGACTACTGCTTTGAATAAGGATTGATGTTTTGAAGAAGTGTGGATGTCTTTGCTTTTCTGTTGATGAAGGAGGCTAAATCATTGGATCCCTGAGCCTGGTTTTGGTGAAGTATTCTCTATTTTTTAATGTTATTTCATGTTTTTTTCTTTGTTCCATTATTCTTTTCTTACAGTAGAGTAAAAAGCTTAGGCTAAGAAATGTCTCCTAGAAGCACCTTAGGCCTGTTTACTCTTCACTACCTTTATGTTTTCATCTGCTAAAGGTTTTATTGAGTAGTTTTACTGCTTTTAAACTCTTAATCTTGTTCATTTCAGAATAGTTCAAATTGTTGGTGTCAAGGTTGAATTATGGTTCGCCCTGCCTGCTTGCTGCCTCTTGGAAGCTATTTCTGAAAACATCCTTCAAACGCTATTGTCTGCAACTTGGCAGAGAGGATTTTTTCTGATCTTCCCTCTGTTTCTTGCTAAGATAGTCATATTTGAAGTTCTTTATAATTTCAGTCTTAGATTCCTGGGTGTTCCCCCTTTTATGAATATAATTAGTTGTGTTTCTTATATGTTTTTTAACTCCTTTAAGTGAAATAATCAAAAGAAATAAAGTGTTCCTCTTCTAATTTTTCTTACTTGAAAGTTTGTCTTGTTTATGTTATCTGCATAAAGCATGTTGATAGAATTCATGGTTAGCCCTAGCTATTGAATATTTCTTTATGTTTAGATAGTGTTGCAAGTCCCTTAGTTGAAAGGTATACATGATTAAGGAGTCTTAACAGCCCTTATAGCTTTACTTTTCTTTCCAAATCCTTGATGTTCATCTCATCCCACCTATATGATCCCACAGATCCATTGACTAAGTCAGATTTTCCCTTTGATTCCCCAAATTCATAAATCGGAATTGTTTAGACTTCCACATGACTCCATTGCCCAATGTCTTGTAGATTTCCACACTCTATCTATGCTGCCTGAATCATCTATGTCCAGCCAACAAAAAAACAAATTTTCACTTCATAACTAGGCTAAAATCAACCTCTTAAAGCATCAAGATATATCCTTACAAACATATTGAGAGATCCCTCTTTGAGACTAGGAGGGAAAGATCCTAGAGCTCTAAAGCTTGGTTTGAATGTTGCCTTTTCATTTGGTTTTCCAATCAGCCAGATCACAGGACCCCAACATTTTGGCGATCACGATGGGACACTGAGTACATAATAGCCTAGCAGGCTCTTGTGGACTTTTTAAGTCCTTCAATAAACATAGAAACTCAGAGAAACCCCAAAAAAAATTCAGATTGGTTTCATAATAAACATTGGTGGTGGACCATAAACATTTTACCTTCAAAAAGCTAAAAAACTCCACCTAGCGACTCCACCAGCCCCAATAGGCCTATTATATGATAAAAAAGACCATATATATATATATATATATATCCAACCTTAATACATTAAAAAATTAATTTCCAACACATGAATTCATCATGAACCCAAATTCAACCTTGGAGGACATTGGGAAAATTTCACCTTGACAAACCAAACTGGTGAATCATACAGTGACACTTGTCACAGTCCCATTGGACAAAAATTGAAGAAGATTCCTTGAATGCTGACTGGGCTGCCATGTCATCAGCCTGTACCAGTTTTGTAATTTAAAAAAAAAATGCATGTTCTGAACGACGATCAGCAGACTGTAACTTCTTCATCCGAAATCGATTTTTGACGAAACAAGTTGCATTGGATTCCTGGCGATGGGACGGTTGTTTTCATTCTAGTTTGGTGCAATTCTAAGCACTTTGAATTTTAAGCTAATTTTTGCCCCTAATCTAGATTCTAATCAAATTCACTTTGAGTTTTTCTTCATGAGAAACTCAATCAAGGAATTTCTTGATTTCTATCGGGGTGCCTTCAATGAATCATTCATGCTCTTCTGTGAAAAAATTGTCTTTGGCTTTAGCTAAAGACAATTTATTCCTTCACACATAGTTCTTTAGGTACTTATTGATTTTCATCTCCCACCACAATTTTATCTCTTCTAATGTTAACATTTATTCTTGAATATTTTTCATGACTTGATTCTAAAAATAGGAGAAACAGAAACAATGTTGTAATCTAGGGAAAATTATGCATGGTTACCATTTGAAAGGACATCAAGCATTCACATACCGAAGCACATAAGTAAAGAGAGAGAGAGAGAAGAGAAAAAAATAGTGGAGAGCCAACGAAAGCACACTTTCTATTATATCTCTTAAAATCCAATCAGAACCATTACAATGATGGATAGAAAGATATTTATATCACATCAGGATAGTTATAATAGTCTAACTATTCAACCGAAATCCAACTTAATATGACATTAGTTATCAGCTTAACAAGCTTAACAACCATCTTTACAATGTATTCATTCTGACTTGTCGACTAGCCTCTCCAACAATTGTACCAGGAGCATAAGTGGAAATATTAATTCATATAATAACCTTAAGAGATACAGGGGTGTAGTAATCTAAAGGCCTTTCTACCACATAATTGGTGTTTGTAACATCCCTGGTAAAAAATTCATGTAAACAAATATAATAAAGGAAAAATAATAATCATGGTCATGGGACACATATTCCAAGCTGAATGTTGGAAAAACATCCTAGTGTGGGTGTTCATTTGGTTTATTATGGCTAAGGAAATTGGCAAAGGCAATGGAAAAGGATTTTGAAAGGAAAATTTCATTAATTGGAAATTTATTTATGAAAATAAAGGAAATTAGGAGAAAAGGAGGGTGAAAGGTCAGAGGTTGCATGTGAGGAGGAAAATGAAGGAAAATAATGGAAAAATGAATAAAATAGAGGCCTCATTAATAAAAAGGCTTATGAGGATCAGTTGGTACGTTTTTTCAATTCAACTATGGAGCTCTATCTCCATTCTCTCTCTCTCTCTCTCTCTCTCTCTCTCTCTCTCTCTCTTGGACACTTAGAATTTTCTTGGAGAATTTTAGCATTGGATCAAGGAAATAAAAGGAAGGACAAAGAAGGAAAAGGAAGCAAGATCAAGTAAGGAATATTAGTATCAAGCAGCTACAATAGGATTAATTGTAGGTATCAATTTGCATGTGTGATTTCCTTGTTAGATTTTGCATGCATGGTATGCATGTGTGTATTTTTCTCTCTTGCTATCATTGGCGTGGGTTTTTCTAGGTGTGCCAGTGCTCTTCAGTGTTGCCTTTCCATTTACAGATAGCCATGGTGTGATGGGTTCTCTTTTACTTGGTTAATTTGGATTTTCGGATGGATTTGAAACTGAGTGAGGTGGTCTCTGAAAGAAAGAACACAATTCCTAGGAATACATGGACCAGAT
Source organism: Pinus albicaulis (assembly GCA_034641835.2). NCBI lineage: Eukaryota > Viridiplantae > Streptophyta > Pinopsida > Pinales > Pinaceae > Pinus > Pinus albicaulis. Next base: position 1,019,595,470 of record CM076583.1, on the reverse strand, counting down.
AAGGTGTGATTGCGGTAAATTTGGATTTTGTATACCTCGATAAGCCTAGGAATCCTCAACCAGTGAATGGTGGGATGTACAGTAAATATTAGAGGTGTGTGCCCTCAATTAGGCCTAGGAATCCTCGACCGGTGACTGGCGAGATATATGGTAAATCCTAAGAAATCATGGATTGGTTTGATTTTGAGTCCCACATTCATGCTTGGAATATGGCATGGAGGTGATTGGATGAAAGAAATCTTTGGTTCAACCAATCTATGGTCGGGTGGTTCATGGAAGTCCCATAATTAGTTGGCTTTTTCATTTATTAATAAGAGATTCTTCTCCCTGGTATTTAATGTGTAAATGTATTGGTTTATATGTGGATTTTATGGTTTTTATATCCTTTTTATTTTTGTTGGTTAAATGCTACTTATGAGCATGTTTTATGACAAACTTGATGTATAGTTCTCATCATGTTTTGATTGGAAATTGAATGTACAATGAATATATGACCTAATAGATGATAATGCAGCTAATGTGATAAGGAAATAACACTTCCTTACGAATCTCAGATAAGTATGAGACCCCTATGCTTAGATATGATATTATGACCTGTAGATTGCATATTTGCGACATGTTTGACAAAATGCATGTCATAGCTAGTAGGGGTTAGATCAAGTACCTGTAATAGTGATTGGATTGGTAGCTTTTTTCCATTGTTATTATTCGTTTCTATAATTTTCATGAAGTTCTAGGAAGTGGCCTAGGACGTAGCCCTAAAAAAGTGGCTCAGAATCTGAGGTCCCTAGCACAGAATTACCTAACCAAGTCCACAGTCACCAGCATGCCATGTTGTGGGAGTGACTAGAAGGCCTCATTTGCATGCATGGCTTTTCATGGGAGTGGTTGAGGGTCCAGATCAGTGAAATGTCAATTTTTCTCAAGGATTGTCCACCTAGAAGGGTTGGTTGGATCCTGAAGGTTTTGTAGCATGTTTGTAAGGTCAATTTTGTTTCTTCATGCTGGTTCCACATATTTAACTGGACATGGGTAATTGGATCAGATCATAGTAGCCTCTCGTCACATGTGTACCCCAGTGCACTGGTTAGCTTGGGTAAATGTGGGAGGAGAGTGTTACAGAGTGGTATCAAATCGAGTTCCATTCTATTTGGGTGGTGTCTGGTTTGCATTATCTTTGGTGATATTTGATGCTACAGAGTGGTATCAGAGCATGGTTCACCCCTTCGATTGAATGGGCAGTGTGTTGGTCATGCATACATGTCGGTTTCATATGTGTTATTTATGCTTGTGGTCTATGTGCTTGTTGTGTATGCATGGTGGTGTTCATGGTTGCAGTTGTGTCGTCGTGTGAAGGTTGATGGTGTTATTGTTCGATGTGTTTTTCATGAGTGTATGTCGATTATGCATTATTTATGAATGTCATTTTTTTATATGTTTTTATGCGTACATTAACATGGTGATAGTTGTCGTGCATGAGGTCATGGTATGTGGTCGGTATGGTCATGCATTGATAGCTAGATAATGGTTGAAATGATGTTTATATAATGTTATGATTATGATTATCCATGTATTGTGCTAATATGATTCATCTTGCAGATGATATATCCTCCCCTAAACTATATTGAGGTATGTTGTTTATGTTATGTTTTGGTTTTAGTTGACATGGTATACTTGCAGGAAAGAGATCAAAGTTGACTAGCAAAATGGTAGACTATAGTTCACGAGAATTTCCCTATGGGTCATATGAGTAGCATGGTGGTGGGGATTCTTCTGAATTAGCAGACACATTGAGAAGTTTTAAGGAAAAAATAAGAAGTTGCAAGGTGAATAATGTTAGGATCATTCAGGCACCCAGGAAACAAGCATAAGTTAATGCAGTCATTCTTCATAGTTTTTCATAATTTCAAATAAAAGGACCATTTCGGATTAGCCATGGGCAGGAGGATAGGACTAATGGGGCATATGGCAGTAGATATCATGGTAGGCACAGGAAAGACATAGATAACATGTTCAGGGATGGTAGGCTCTTGGATACTCCAGATAGGAGAGGTGATGGACAGAGGTCCTATTCTATTTTCGGTTCTAACATGCACTATGATTGTCATCATTATCATCCTTATAGGAGGAGAGACAAGGGATATTTTCCATATGAGTTCAAGAAATCAAAGCCACCTAAATTTGATGGGGATTTGAAGAATTCGGAGGATGCAGAGGCATGGTTACTTGGGATGAATAAATTATTTGAGTTGCATGATTACACAAATAATAAGAAGTCCAGAATAGCTATCTTTAGCCTCAAAGGGAAAGAAAATATCTAGTGGGAAGATGTGAAATCGGTCAGAGACATCAGAACATAAGACTTGAGTTGGCATGAATTCAAGGCACTTTTCAGGAAGAAGTACTTGTCAGAGAGGTATTGTGACAACAAACGTAAGGAATTACATGAGCTAAATATGGGATCGATGATAGATGAGGAGTATACAACCAAGTTCCTGGAGTTGTTGAGGTATGTACCATATCTTAAGGATGAAAAAGATAATTTTTAGTGCTTTTTCAATGGATTTCCATTATCATTTAGAGATCAGATTGATTATGATGAGCCTCGGTCACTTGAGGAGGTCATTGGGAAATTGAAGCATTGTTATGAGCAATGAAAGCATAAGAAAAAATTGCAACAAGGTTGGAAAGGGAAGGATAAAGTTAAAGGTAAATGGTAGCTGAAAAGAACAAGACCTCAGAATGCAGAAGATAAATAAAATGGTACACCTTACTATAATCTCAACGTAGTTAGATGGGGACATGGGTCACAATCTGGAGGGCAGCAGAATAGAGGTGATGGTATAGGACAGTTGTAGTGTTGGACATGTGGTAAAGTGTATATTAAGATTGATTTTCTACAAAATCAGGGTGGTAGGCCTGAGATTTACATTGCATATTGTTGGGGATGTTGGGTAGAGCATTCCTCATATCTATGCAGCGTTGGATAATAGGTAGGTAGATCACTAGGAATTTATTATCGATATGGATGGTAATCTTTGTGATCAAGTTGCTTCTATTTTGATTGACCTTGGATCTAATTATAGTTATGTTAACCCTAAATTGGTGGATAAGTGTGGTTTGAATAAAGAAGTGTATGAAAAATCTTGGTTAGTGCAGTTGCCTACAGGTACAAAGAAGAGAGTTCATCATTGGGTAAGAGCTTTTGCATTTGATTTGAATGGTATGTCTACATTAGCACATTTGAATGTATTATCGTTGGGATCATATAGTATGCTTTTGGGTATGTATTGGTTATATCTTCATAAGACTAAGGTGGATTGTTATGAAAAAACTATTAAGTGTTTGGATGAAAATGGAGAACAAAGGATCTTGTAAGGTAAGAAGAAGGAAACATCAGTTAGAATGGTGACAACTATGCAGAAAAAGCGCAGTGGAAGAAAAGGGTGTGTGTTATTTGCAGTGCATATTTCTAGTGATAAAGGTAAGGAGGATGATGATGCAGAGATATTAAGCAAGTACCCAATCTTACAACAGTTTCAGGATGTATTTACAGCATAGATTTCAAGGTTTCCACCTCACAGAGAAGTGGAATTTTCTATTGAATTGGCACTAGGAGCAGCACCAACATCAAAGGCACCATACAGGATGAGCACTCAAGAGTTAGTATAATTGAAGTTGTAGTTGAAGGAAATTATTGAAAAGGGATACATTAGACAAGTACATCACCTTGGGGTGAACTAGTGTTTTTTGTGAAGAAGAAGGATGGTACTCTCAAACTACATAGTAATTATGGGAAAATGAACAAGGTAACCATCAAGAACAAGTATATGTTATTGAGGATTGATGACTTGTTTGATTAGTTGAAGGTAGAAACAATGTTCTCAAAGATTGATCTATGATCAGGATATCATCAAGTACGCATCAAGGAATAGGACATTTACAAGATAGCTTTCCAGACCAGGTATGGGCATTATGATTTTTTTGTAGTTCTTCTTGGTTTGAATAATGCTCTAGCTAATTTTATATTCTTGATGAATAGTGTGTTTTTCCTTATATCGACAAGTTTGTTATTTTATTTATTGATGAAATCTTGATATATTATAAGAATGAGGAAGAACATGTCTAACACTTAGTAACAATATTGAGAGAGCTGAGAGACCATCAATTGTATGCTAAGCTTAGTAAATGCAGTTTCTTTCAAACAAAGGTACATTACTTGGGACATGTTGTTTCCAAGGAAGGCATAGCAGTGGATCAAAAAAATATAAGGGCTATAATGGAGTGGGCGGCTCCTAGGAATGTGGATGAGGTAAGATAATTCATGGGAATAGCATGTTACTACAAGAGTTTCATCAGGAACTTCTCTCAGATTGCATATCCTATTACAACACTACACAGGTAAGGTAAGAAATTTGAATGGACATAGGAACGTGCAACAAGTTTTGAATAGTTGAAGAATTTGTTGACAAATTCTCTAGTGTTAAAGATTTCAATTCCAGACAAAGAGTTTGTAGTGTGCACAGTTGCTTGCAAGAGAAGACTTGGTGGAGTCCTTATGCAGGAGGGACAGGTGGTATGTTACGAATCAAGGAAACTGAATGAGAATGAGAAAAATGATCAGACACATGATCTTAAGTTGGCAACGATCATCCATGCATTAAAGATGTGGAGGCATTATCTTCTTAACAAGAGGTTTTTATTGATGAGAGACCACAGTGGATTGAGGTATCTATTTGATCAAACAAATTTGAATGCTAGGCTAGATGGTTGGCCATGATCAATGAATTTGACTTTGAGATCAGTTACATTAAAGGTAAAGAGAACATGGTTGCAGATCCTCTTAGCAGGAAAATACAGGTAAATCACATAGTAGCCATGATTTCATAAGGGACATATTGACAGGATCAGATATTATGGGTAGGTCAACAGGATGACAGTTATAGGGATCTTATGCACAAGTTACAATAGGTTACATGTGATTAGGATGTGGACTATGATCTCACAGTAAATGTCTTGGTCATGTTTAGGGACAAGATATATGTGCCAGATAGTAATGAGCTCAAGAATCTTATCTTGAGGGAATTTCATGCTAAACTGTATTCATGTCACCGAGGATACGAGAATAAATTGACAACAGTGAATAAGTTCTATCATTGGTCGAATATGAATAACAACATGGCATAGTTCATGGCTAGATGTTTGGATTGTCAGTAGGTGAAGGTAGAAAGTAAGCATCCAGGTGGACTACTACAATCGATTTTGATTCCAAAGTGGAAGTGGGAGGTCATTTCCATGTATTTCATCACAGGTTTGTCGAAGACATCTAGACAACATGATTCTATCATTGTTATGGTAGATAGGTTGAAAAAGGTAGCACACTTCATTCCAGTGAAGTCTACATGTTAAGCTAACAATGTATGACAGGTATCCATCAGAGATGTAGTGAGGCTACATGGAATTCTACGTAATATCATATTAGGCAAGGATGCTAAGATCACTTCCAAGTTTTGGAAGGAGTTCTTTGTATATTTTTGGATAGAGTTGGCCTTCAATTCAACTTATCATCTTATGACAAATGGATAGACAGAGAAGGTCAATAGGATATTGGGGGAAATGTTGAGGGTGTATGTGATGCATCAACAGAGGAGATAGGAGGAGTACCTTCCATTGGTTGAGTTTACTTACAACAATGGGTATCAGGAGTCACTGAGGATGACTCTATTCGAGTCACTTTATGAGCGGAGTTGCAATACACCCATCAGTTGGAGTGATCGAGTGAATGGGGTGTTTATAGGACCGGACATGTTGGCATAGATGGAACAGGAAATGCAGGTAATCAAGAATAATATAATGACAACACATGATAGGCAGAAAATTTATGCATATGGGAGCAAGTGTACTTGCACATCAAGTCCAAGAAGAGCTCCTTGAGTGTTGGGTCATATGCAAAGCTGGCACCTCGTTTTTGTGCACCTTCCAAGATTCTTGAAAGGATTGGACCTGTAGGCTATCAACCTGCACTACCTTTGACAGTGAAATTCCATGATGTTTTCCATGTTTCATTAATAAAGAAGTAAGTTAAAGATTTTGATCATGTGATTAACTGGTCTGTATTGCAAGTGGAAACAGAAGGAGAATTTTAGCCATAACCTAAGTGTATTTTGCAGAGAAATATGCTCATTCTCCGGAACTGAGCAATCGAGCAGGTTAAAGTGCAGTGGCAGCACTTTGGGCCTAATTAAACGACATGGGAGATGGAAGATCAGATGCATGATATGTATCCGTCTCTATTCGTTGAAATCGTTGATTGTGACGAATGTTTTTGGTATATGTACATATGTACATAAATTAAATATCACCATGAGTTGTGATATAATCTGCAATCATTAGGAAATTTTGAGGTCTAAAATGGGCTTCCTAAGGAAGTATAAAATAATAGTGGAAATAATAAAATAATATTAGATTACATCATCAAATGTTAAAGGAAAAAAAGAAAAATAACTTTCGGCAAGTATTTTCTGACTTAATTCCCTATTGGTTTACTCAAATTGACAAGGAACATTCATTAGAAGAAAATTTGATTCCTCATCAAGGAGTACCCATGTTTACCATTCTATGGATGCTTCTACACAAAAATGAGAAATACATGAAAATCGTGATTGCAATCACGTTTATTAATGTATTTCTCATTTTTCGTATAGTAGGGTCCATCAAAAGTATGCAACATGGGTACTCCTTGGATGAGGAATTAAATTTTACATCCAAAAAGTACTCCCACTCGAAATTTGAGTAAAAACTTTGGGAGATAAGGTTAAAATACGAGTTTAAAAAAATAGTTTTATTATTTTATTATTTTTAATCATTTTACCCTTTCACTTAAAAAATGTTTAATTATCCCCCATGGTTGACATCATCATCCTGAATCCTATTAGTTCTTATAAATTTTATTTTTGTTGTACATTTTTCTTAGGAGGCCCAATTTAGAACATAAATTTCTCTATTTAAGAAGTATTGGAAGTTTTATGCTCATTATGGACATTGTTGTTGTTATGTTGTCATGTTGGTTTGCTTCTTAGCAAGTTGATCATTGTAAATACTACAATGAGCTAAGTTATAAACCTCCATGGGAATTATTTTTTATTACAACATTCTTGTTGGTTGTAGGTGTTGTTTACCATCGAGGACAGTGTTCCCCCAAAGGGGAGGTTTCTATAAAAACCCTCGTGAAAATTCCAAGTAATAAAAGTTAATACAAGAAAAAAAATAACCATGGTCATGGGACACATATTCCAAGATTAATGTAGGGAAAATAAATCCTAGTGTGGGTGTTCATTTAAATTTTTTCCACATATTGACTAACAATGTAGGACAGGTATTCATCAGAGATGTAGTGAGGCTACATGGAGTTCTGTGGAATATCATATTAGCCAAGGATGCTAAGATCACTTCCAAGTTTTGGAAGGAGTTCTTTGTAGCTTTTTGGATAGAGTTGGCCTTCAATTCAACTTATCATCTTATGACAAATGGATAGACAGAGAAGGTCAATAGGATATTGGAGGAAATGTTGAGGGTGTATGTGATGCATCGACGAAGGAGATAGGAGGAGTACCTTCCATTGGTTGAGTTTACTTACAACAATGGGTATCACGAGTCACTGAGGATGACTCTATTCAAGGCACTTTATGAGCGGAGTTGCAATACACCCATCAGTTGGAGTGATCGAGTGAACAGGGTGTTTATAGGACCAGACATGTTGGCATAGATGGAACAGGAAATGCAGGTAATCAAGAAGAATCTAATGACAACACATGATAGGCAGAAAATTTATGCATATGGGAGCAAGTGTACTTGCACATCAAGTCCAAGAAGATTTGCTTGAGTATTGGGTCATATGCAAAGTTGGCACCTCGTTTTTGTGCACCTTTCAAGATTCTTGAAAGGATTGGACTGGTAGCCTATCAACCTGCACTACCTTTGACAGTGAAATTCCATGATGTTTTCCATGTTTCATTAATAAAGAAGTAAGTTAAATATGTTGATCATGTGATTAACTGGTATGTATTGCAAGTGGAAACAGAAGGAGAATTTTAGACATAACCTAAGTGTATTTTGCAGAGAAATATGCTCATTCTCCGGAACTAAGCAATCGAGCAGGTTAAAGTGCAGTGGTAGCACTTTGGGCCTGATTAAACGACATGGGAGATGCAAGATCAGATGCATGATATGTATCCTTCTCTATTCGTTGGTTGAGTGAATGTTTTTGGTATATGTTTGGGTGTGATGTTTTGGTATATGTACATATGTATATGGATGTAAATATCACCATGAGTTGTGTTATAAAGCTGCAATCATTGGAGGAATTTTAAGGTCTATAATGGGCTTCCTAAGGAAATTATAAAATAATAGTGGAAATAATAAAATAATATTAGATTACATCATCAAATGTTAAAGGGAAAAAAGAAAAAACTACTTTTTCAACTCATATTTTTCGACTTAATTCCCTATTGGTTTGCACTCAGAATTTACGAGCGGAACTTGTTCATTGGATGAAAAATTTAATTCTTTATCCAAGGAGTACCCATTTTTCATACTTTTGATGGACCCTACTACATGAAAAATGAGAAATACATGAAAATCGTGATTGCAATCACGTTTTTTCACGTATTTCTCATTTTTCATGTAGCAGGGGCCATAAAAAGTATGCAACATGGGTGCTCCTTGGATAAGGAATTAAATTTTGTAGCCAACGAGTATTCCTCCTTGAAATTTGAGTAAAAACTTTGGGAGATAAGTTGAAAATATGAGTTGAAAAAGTAGTTTTATTATTTTATCATTTTCTAATCTTTTTACCCTTTTACTCCAAAATGGAGAATGCTCCCCACTTAGTTTGGCATCATCATCTTGAATCCTATTAGTTCTTATAAAGTTTATTTTGGTTGTACATTTTTCTTGGAGGCCATTTAGACCTCAGGTACTTTCTAATTTAATCGTAAGAGTTTTATTTCATGATGGTTGTTATTGTTGTTATGTTGTCATGTGTTAAGTCGTATTGGTTTGCTTCTCGGCGGAGTTGATCATTATGTACCCAGAGGTAAGAAGTTATAAACTAGCATAGGCGATACTTCTTTTTTTCGAATTTTTTGTTGGTTGTAGGTATTAATTAATATGACTACGAGTGTTCCCGAGGCAGGGGGGGGGGGGGGGTTTGTAAAAGCCCTGATAAAAAATTCATGTAAACAAAGTTAATAAATGAAAAATAATAACCATGGTCATGGGACATGTATTCCAAAATGAATGCTGGGAAAGAAATCCTAGTGTGGGTGTTCATTCCACTGAAGTCTACATATTCAGCTAACAATGTAGAACAGGTATTCATCAGAGATGTAGTGAGGCTACATGGAGTTCTGCGGAATATCATATTAGGCAAGGATGCTAAAATCACTTCCAAGTTTTGGAAGGAGTTCTTTGTAGCTTTTGGGATAGAGTTGGCCTTCAATTCAACTTATCATCTTATGATAAATGGACAGACAGAGAAGGTCAATAGGATACTGGAGGAAATGTTGAGGGTGTATGTGATGCATCAACGGAGGAGATAGGAGGATTACCTTCCATTGGTTGAATTTACTTACAACAATGGGTATCAGGAGTCACTGAGGATGACTCTATTCGAGGCACTTTATGAGCGGAGTTGCAATACACCCATCAGTTGGAGTGATCGAGTGAATAGGGTGTTTATAGGACCGGACATGTTGGCATAGATGGAACAGGAAATGCAGGTAATCAAGAAGAATATAATGACAACACATGATAGGCAGAAAATTTATGCATATGGTAGCAAGTGTATTTGCACATCAAGTCCAAGAAGAGCTCCTTGAGTATTGGGTCATATGCAAAGCTGGCACCTCGTTTTTGTGCACCTTTCAAGATTCTTGAAAGGATTGGACCGGTAGCATATCGACTTGCACTACCTTTGATAGTGAAATTCCATGATGTTTTCCATGTTTCATTAATAAATAAGTAAGTTAAAGATGTTGATCATGTGATTAACTGGTCTGTATTGCAAGTGGAAACAGAAGGAGAATTTTAGCCATAACCTAAGTGTATTTTGCAGAGAAATATGCTCATTCTCCGGAACTGAGCAATTGAGCAGTTTAAAGTGCAGTGGCAGCACTTTGGGCTCGATTAAACTACATGGGAGATGGAAGATCAGATGCATGATATGTATCCTTCTCTATTCGTTGGTTGAGCGAATGTTTCTGGTATATGTTTGGGTGTGATGTTTTGGTATATGTACATATGTATATGGATGTAAATATCACCATGAGTTGTATGATAAAGTTGCAATCATTAGAGGAATTTTGAGGTCTAAAATGGGCTTCCTAAGGAAATTATAAAATAATAGTGGAAATAATAATATAATATTAGATTACATCATCAAATGTTAAAGGGAAAAAAGAAAAAACTACTTTTTCAACTCGTATTTTCGACTTAATTCCCTATTGGTTTACTCAAATTTCGAGCGAGAACACTCATTGGAAGCAAAATTTGATTCGTCGTCCAAGGAGTACCCATGTTGCACAATTTCTATGGATCCTTCTACACTAAAAATGATAAATACATGAAAATCATGATTGCAATAACGATTTTTCCTGTATTTCTCATTTTTCATGTAGCAGGGTCCATCAAAAGTATGAAACATGGGCACTCTATGGATGAAGAATTTAAATTTTGCATCTAATGAGTTCTCCTGCTTGAAATTTGAGTAAAACCTTAGGAAGATAATTTGAAAATATGATTTGAAAAATAAGTTTAATTATTTTATTATTTTTTAATATTTTTACTTTTTTACTCCAAAAATGGAGAATCATCCCCCATGGTTGGCATCATCATCTTGAATCCTATTAGTTCTTATAAAGTTTATTTTGGTTGTACATTTTTCTTAGGAGGCCCATTTTAGACCTCAAATTTTCTTTAATTAAGTGTTAAGAGTTTTATGTCATTAGGGTTGTTATTGTTGTTATGTTGTCATGTTTGTCATGTTGGTTTTCTTCTTAGTAGGTTGATCATTGTAAATACTGCAACAAGGTAAGTTATAAAGCTTCATGGGCAGTATGTTTCTTTTTCAGAATTCTTGTTGGTTGTAGGTGTCATTAAACACTAACTATGATTCCTCCAAGGGGGGGGGTTCTGTAAAAGCCCTGATAAAAAATTCATGTAAACAAAGTTAATAAATGAAAATAATAACCATGGTCATGGGACATGTATTCCAAAATGAATGCTGGGAAAGAAATCCTAGTGTGGGTGTTCATTTGGTTTATTATGGGTAAGAAAAATGGAAAAGGCAATCGAAAAGGCTTTGGAAATGCAAGTTCCATTAATTGGAAATTTTTTATGAAAATAATGGAAATTAGAAGAAAATGAAGGTGAAAATCCATGGGTTTCATGTGAGGAGGAAAATGAAGGAAAATAATGGAAATTTGAAGAAATAGAGGCCTCGTTAATAAAAAGGATTATGAGGATTAGTTGGTACCTTTTGTCAGTTCAGTTTTGCAGCTCTCTGTCCATTCTCTCTCTCTCACATACTCTTGGACACTTAGAGATATCTTGGAGAATTTTAGCATTGCATCAAGGAAATCAAAGGAAGGACAATGAAGACAAAGGGAAGAAAGATCAAGAAAGGAATAGCAGTATCGAGAAGTTATGGCAGGATCAGTTATCGATTTGCATGTGTGATTTCCATGCTAGATTTTTCATGTATGTGTGTATTTGACTCTCTTTTTGTTATTGGCATGGGTTTTTCCAGGTGTGACAGTGTTCTTCAGCCTTGCCTTTCTATTTATGGATAACCATGATGTGATGGGTTCTCTTTTACTTGGTTAAGTTGGATTTTCATATGGTTGCAAAACTAAGTGAGGTGGTCTCTAAAAGAAATAAAACGAGGCCTAGGAATCCCTGGACCGAAGAACGTGGGATTGCGGTAAATATGAATTTTGTGTATCTTGGTAGGCCTAGGAATCCTCGACCAACGAATGGAGGGATAGACGGTAAATCCTAGAGGTGTGTGCCCTCGATTAGTCCTAGGAATCCTCGACCAGTGAATGGAAGGATATATGTTAAAACTTGCAGGGTGGAGTCTCGATTTGGCCTAGGAATCCTCGATTGGTGAATGGTGGGATATAAGGTAAATGCTAGAGACTAGGAGGCAGGAAAATTCCTCATATTGTAGGTGTAGAAATCCAATGGCATCCATGCTTGTTTAGGGCCTAGTGATCTGGTAAATTCCTCTTAAATGTGGATTAGTCGCTAGTTAATGGAGGTTTAGTGTTTAATTAAACACAGTTTAAGATTTAAACTCTGCACTTATCCGTTAGCTTCGCCAGTGGTTATGCATTAAGGTCCTGTGTGCTGGGGGCTGGCCCCCTTTCTCCCTGCCATTGAAAATTGTAAATAATAGATATATGTGGCAGCCCTTAGTGTTAATACTCACGATGTGGTGTAATGGTTATGCATGGTGTTGGCTTGTGGGAGGTCGCGAGGTCAAACCCCGGTGCCTCCGCCTGAACTTTGAACATAAAATTTTGATCCACCATAAAACCATGGTGGGGGGGGGGGGGGGCACGTGGTGGATCTAGGCTGCACCACATGTCCTCACCCAATTGGACCAACTTTGAACCAAACAAAAATTGCCACGTAACCGGAATTTCTCAGCCAATATCATGTTTCCACAATGGATGGTAATCTTTGTGATCAAGTTGTTTCTATTTTGATTGACCTTGTATCTAATTATAGTTATGTTAACCCTAAATTGGTGGATAAGTGTGGTTTGAATAAAGAAGTGCATGAAAAATCTTGGTTAGTGCAGTTGCCTACAGGTACAAAGAAGAGAGTTCATCATTGGGTAAGAGCTTTTGCATTTGATTTGAATGGTATGTCTACATTAGCACATTTGAATGTATTATCGTTGGGATCATATAGTATGCTTTTGGGTATGTATTGGTTATATCTTCATAAGACTAAGGTGGATTGTTATGAAAAAACTATTAAGTGTTTGGATGAAAATGGAGAACAAAGGATCTTGTAAGGTAAGAAGAAGGAAACATCAGTTAGAATGGTGACAACTATGCAGAAAAAGCGCAGTGGAAGAAAAGGGTGTGTGTTATTTGCAGTGCATATTTCTAGTGATAAAGGTAAGGAGGATGATGATGCAGAGATATTAAGCAAGTACCCAATCTTACAACAGTTTCAGGATGTATTTACAGCATAGATTTCAAGGTTTCCACCTCACAGAGAAGTGGAATTTTCTATTGAATTGGCACTAGGAGCAGCACCAACATCAAAGGCACCATACAGGATGAGCACTCAAGAGTTAGTATAATTGAAGTTGTAGTTGAAGGAAATTATTGAAAAGGGATACATTAGACAAGTACATCACCTTGGGGTGAACTAGTGTTTTTTGTGAAGAAGAAGGATGGTACTCTCAAACTACATAGTAATTATGGGAAAATGAACAAGGTAACCATCAAGAACAAGTATATGTTGTTGAGGATTGATGACTTGTTTGATTAGTTGAAGGTAGAAACAATGTTCTCGAAGATTGATCTATAATCAGGATATCATCAAGTACGCATCAAGGAATAGGACATTTACAAGATAGCTTTCCAGACCAGGTATGGGCATTATGATTTTTTTGTAGTTCTTCTTGGTTTGAATAATGCTCTAGCTAATTTTATATTCTTGATGAATAGTGTGTTTTTCCTTATATCGACAAGTTTGTTATTTTATTTATTGATGAAATCTTGATATATTATAAGAATGAGGAAGAACATGTCTAACACTTAGTAACAATATTGAGAGAGCTGAGAGACCATCAATTGTATGCTAAGCTTAGTAAATGCAGTTTCTTTCAAACAAAGGTACATTACTTGGGACATGTTGTTTCCAAGGAAGGCATAGCAGTGGATCAAAAAAATATAAGGGCTATAATGGAGTGGGCGGCTCCTAGGAATGTGGATGAGGTAAGATAATTCATGGGAATAGCATGTTACTACAAGAGTTTCATCAGGAACTTCTCTCAGATTGCATATCCTATTACAACACTACACAGGTAAGGTAAGAAATTTGAATGGACATAGGAACGTGCAACAAGTTTTGAATAGTTGAAGAATTTGTTGACAAATTCTCTAGTGTTAAAGATTTCAATTCCAGACAAAGAGTTTGTAGTGTGCACAGTTGCTTGCAAGAGAAGACTTGGTGGAGTCCTTATGCAGGAGGGACAGGTGGTATGTTACGAATCAAGGAAACTGAATGAGAATGAGAAAAATGATCAGACACATGATCTTAAGTTGGCAACGATCATCCATGCATTAAAGATGTGGAGGCATTATCTTCTTAACAAGAGGTTTTTATTGATGAGAGACCACAGTGGATTGAGGTATCTATTTGATCAAACAAATTTGAATGCTAGGCTAGATGGTTGGCCATGATCAATGAATTTGACTTTGAGATCAGTTACATTAAAGGTAAAGAGAACATGGTTGCAGATCCTCTTAGCAGGAAAATACAGGTAAATCACATAGTAGCCATGATTTCATAAGGGACATATTGACAGGATCAGATATTATGGGTAGGTCAACAGGATGACAGTTATAGGGATCTTATGCACAAGTTACAATAGGTTACATGTGATTAGGATGTGGACTATGATCTCACAGTAAATGTCTTGGTCATGTTTAGGGACAAGATATATGTGCCAGATAGTAATGAGCTCAAGAATCTTATCTTGAGGGAATTTCATGCTAAACTGTATTCATGTCACCGAGGATACGAGAATAAATTGACAACAGTGAATAAGTTCTATCATTGGTCGAATATGAATAACAACATGGCATAGTTCATGGCTAGATGTTTGGATTGTCAGTAGGTGAAGGTAGAAAGTAAGCATCCAGGTGGACTACTACAATCGATTTTGATTCCAAAGTGGAAGTGGGAGGTCATTTCCATGTATTTCATCACAGGTTTGTCGAAGACATCTAGACAACATGATTCTATCATTGTTATGGTAGATAGGTTGAAAAAGGTAGCACACTTCATTCCAGTGAAGTCTACATGTTAAGCTAACAATGTATGACAGGTATCCATCAGAGATGTAGTGAGGCTACATGGAATTCTACGTAATATCATATTAGGCAAGGATGCTAAGATCACTTCCAAGTTTTGGAAGGAGTTCTTTGTATATTTTTGGATAGAGTTGGCCTTCAATTCAACTTATCATCTTATGACAAATGGATAGACAGAGAAGGTCAATAGGATATTGGGGGAAATGTTGAGGGTGTATGTGATGCATCAACAGAGGAGATAGGAGGAGTACCTTCCATTGGTTGAGTTTACTTACAACAATGGGTATCAGGAGTCACTGAGGATGACTCTATTCGAGTCACTTTATGAGCGGAGTTGCAATACACCCATCAGTTGGAGTGATCGAGTGAACGGGGTGTTTATAGGACCGGACATGTTGGCATAGATGGAACAGGAAATGCAGGTAATCAAGAATAATATAATAACAACACATGGTAGGCAGAAAATTTATGCATATGGGAGCAAGTGTACTTGCACATCAAGTCCAAGAAGAGCTCCTTGAGTATTGGGTCATATGCAAAGCTAGCACCTCGTTTTTGTGCACCTTCCAAGATTCTTGAAAGGATTGGACCGGTAGCCTATCAACCTGCACTACCTTTGACAGTGAAATTCCATGATGTTTTCCATGTTTCATTAATAAAGAAGTAAGTTAGAGATTTTGATCATGTGATTAACTGGTCTGTATTGCAAGTGGAAACAGAAGGAGAATTTTAGCCATAACCTAAGTGTATTTTGCAGAGAAATATGCTCATTCTCCGGAACTGAGCAATCGAGCAGGTTAAAGTGCAGTGGCAGCACTTTGGGCCTAATTAAACGACATGGGAGATGGAAGATCAGATGCATGATATGTATCCGTCTCTATTCGTTGGTTGAGCGAATGTTTTTGGTATATGTTTGGGTGTGATGTTTTGGTATATGTACATATGTATATGGATGTAAATATCACCATGAGTTGTGTTATAAAGCTGCAATCATTAGAGGAATTTTGAGGTCTAAAATGGGCTTCCTAAGGAAATTATAAAATAATAGTGGAAATAATAAAATGATATTAGATTACATCATCAAATGTTAAAGGGAAAAAAGAAAAAACTACTTTTTCAACACGTATTTTCAACTTAATTCCCTATTGGTTTACTCAAATTCGAGCAGGAACATTCATTAGAAGAAAAATTTGATTCCTCATCCAAGGAGTACCCATGTTGCACAATTTCTATGGATCCTTCTACACTAAAAATGATAAATACATGAAAATCGTGATTGCAATAACGTTTTTTCCTGTATTTCTCATTTTTCATGTAGCAGGGTCCATCAAAAGTATGAAACATGGGCACTCTATGGATGAAGAATTTAAATTTTGCATCTAATGAGTTCTCCTGCTTGAAATTTGAGTAAAACCTTAGGGAGATAATTTGAAAATATGATTTGAAAAATAAGTTTTATTATTTTATTATTTTTTAATCTTTTTACTTTTTTACTCCAAAAATGGAGAATCATCCCCCATGGTTGGCATCATCATCTTGAATCCTATTAGTTCTTATAAATTTTATTTTGGTTGTACATTTTTCTTAGGAGGCCCATTTTAGACCTCAAATTTTCTCTAATTAAGTGTTAAGAGTTTTATGTCATTATGGTTGTTATTGTTGTTATGTTGTCATGTTTGTCATGTTGGTTTGCTTCTCAGCAAGTTGATCATTGTAAATACTGCAACGAAGTAAGTTATAAAGCTTCATGGGCAGTATGTTTTTTTTTTCAGAATTCTTGTTGGTTGTAGGTGTCATTAAACACTGACTATGGTGTTCCCCCAAGGGGGGGGAGGGGGTTTTGTAAAAGCCCTGATAAAAAATTCATGTAAACAAAGTTAATAAATGAAAAATAATAACCATGGTCATGCGACATGTATTCCAAAATGAATGCTGGGAAAAACATCCTAGTGTGGGTGTTCATTCCAGTGAAGTCTACATATTCAGCTAACAATGTAGGACAGGTATTCATCAGAGATGTAGTGAGGCTACATGGAGTTCTGTGGAATATCATATTAGCCAAGGATGCTAAGATCACTTCCAAGTTTTGGAAGGAGTTCTTTGTAGCTTTTTGGATAGAGTTGGCCTTCAATTCAACTTATCATCTTATGACAAATGGACAGACAGAGAAGGTCAATAGGATATTGGAGGAAATGTTGAGGGTGTATGTGATGCATCGACGGAGGAGATAGGAGGAGTACCTTCCATTGGTTGAGTTTACTTACAACAATGGGTATCAGGAGTCACTGAGGATGACTCTATTCGAGGCACTTTATGAGCGGAGTTGCAATACACCCATCAGTTGGAGTGATCGAGTGAACAGGGTGTTTATAGGACCGAACATGTTGGCATAGATGGAACAGGAAATGCGGGTAATCAAGAAGAATCTAATGACAACACATGATAGGCAGAAAATTTATGCATATGGGAGCAAGTGTACTTGCACATCAAGTCCAAGAAGAGCTGCTTGAGTATTGGGTCATATGCAAAGTTGGCACCTCATTTTTGTGCACCTTTCAAGATTCTTGAAAGGATTGGACCGGTAGCCTATCAACCTGCACTACCTTTGACAGTGAAATTCCATGATGTTTTCCATGTTTCATTAATAAAGAAGTAAGTTAAATATGTTGATCATGTGATTAACTGGTCTGTATTGCAAGTGGAAACAGAAGGAGAATTTTAGCCATAACCTAAGTGTATTTTGCAGAGAAATATGCTCATTCTCCGGAACTAAGCAATCGAGCAGGTTAAAGTGCAGTGGCAGCACTTTGGGCCTGATTAAACGACATGGGAGATGGAAGATCAGATGCATGATATGTATCCTTCTCTATTCGTTGGTTGAGTGAATGTTTTTGGTATATGTTTGGGTGTGATGTTTTGGTATATGTACATATGTATATGGATGTAAATATCACCATGAGTTGTGTTATAAAGCTGCAATCATTGGAGGAATTTTCAGGTCTATAATGGGCTTCCTAAGGAAATTATAAAATAATAGTGGAAATAATAAAATAATATTAGATTACATCATCAAATGTTAAAGGGAAAAAAGAAAAAACTACTTTTTCAACTCATATTTTCGACTTAATTCCCTATTGGTTTACTCAAATTTCGAGCGGGAACATTCATTGGAAGAAAATTTTGATTCCTCATCCAAGGAGTACCCATGTTGCAAAATTTCTATGGATCCTTCTACACTAAAAATGATAAATACATGAAAATCGTGATTGCAATAACATTTTTTCCTGTATTTCTCATTTTTCATGTAGCAAGGTCCATCAAAAGTATGAAACATGGGAACTCTATGGATGAAGAATTTAAATTTTTCATCTAATGAGTTATCCTGCTTGAAATTTTAGTAAAACCTTAGGGAGATCATTTGAAAATATGATTTGAAAAATAAGTTTTATTATTTTATTATTTTTTAATCTTTTTTACTTTTTTACTCCAAAAATGGAGAATCATCCCCCATGGTTGGCATCATCATCTTGAATCCTATTAGTTCTTATAAAGTTTATTTTGGTTGTACATTTTTCTTAGGAGGCCCATTTTAGACCTCAAATTTTCTCTAATTAAATGTTAAGAGTTTTATTTCATGATGGTTGTTATTGTTGTTATGTTGTCATGTTTGTCATGTTGGTTTGCTTCTCAGCAGGTTGATCATTGTAAATACTGCAACGAGGTAAGTTATAAAGCTTCATGGGCAGTATGTTTTTTTTTTCAGAATTTTTGTTGGTTGTAGGTATCATTAAACACTGACTACAGTGTTCCCACAAGGGCGGGGGGGGGGTTCTGTAAAAGCCCTGATAAAAAATTCATGTAAACAAAGTTAATAAATGAAAAATAATAACCATGGTCATGGGACATGTATTCCAAAATGAATGCTGGGAAAGAAATCCTAGTGTGGGTGTTCATTCCAGTGAAGTCTACATATTTAGCTAACAATGTAGGACAGGTATTCATCAGAGATGTAGTGAGGCTACATGGAGTTCTGCGGAATATCATATTAGGCAAGGATGCTAAGATCACTTCCAAGTTTTGGAAGGAGTTCTTTGTAGCTTTTGGGATAGAGTTGGCCTTCAATTCAACTTATCATCTTATGATAAATGGACAGACAGAGAAGGTCAATAGGATACTGGAGGAAATGTTGAGGGTGTATGTGATGCATCAACGAAGGAGATAGGAGGATTACCTTCCATTGGTTGAATTTACTTACAACAATGGGTATCAGGAGTCACTGAGGATGACTCTATTCGAGGCACTTTATGAGCGGAGTTGCAATACACCCATCAGTTGGAGTGATCGAGTGAACAGGGTGTTTATAGGACCGGACATGTTGGCATAGATGGAACAGGAAATGCAGGTAATCAAGAAGAATATAATCACAACACATGATAGGCAGAAAATTTATGCATATGGTAGCAAGTGTACTTGCACATCAAGTCCAAGAAGAGCTCCTTGAGTATTGGGTCATATGCAAAGCTGGCACCTCGTTTTTGTGCACCTTTCAAGATTCTTGAAAGGATTGGACCGGTAGCCTATCGACTTGCACTACCTTTGATAGTGAAATTCCATGGTGTTTTCCATGTTTCATTAATAAATAAGTAAGTTAAAGATGTTGATCATGTGATTAACTGGTCTGTATTGCAAGTGGAAACAGAAGGAGAATTTTAGCCATAACCTAAGTGTATTTTGCAGAGAAATATGCTCATTCTCCGGAACTGAGCAATTGAGCAGTTTAAAGTGCAGTGGCAGCACTTTGGGCTCGATTAAACTACATGGGAGATGGAAGATCAGATGCATGATATGTATCCTTCTCTATTCGTTGGTTGAGCGAATGTTTCTGGTATATGTTTGGGTGTGATGTTTTGGTATATGTACATATGTATATGGATGTAAATATCACCATGAGTTGTGTTATAAAGTTGCAATCATTAGAGGAATTTTGAGGTCTAAAATGGGCTTCCTAAGGAAATTATAAAATAATAGTGGAAATAATAATATAATATTAGATTACATCATCAAATGTTAAAGGGAAAAAAGAAAAAACTACTTTTTCAACTCGTATTTTCGACTTAATTCCCTATTGGTTTACTCAAATTTCGAGCGAGAACACTCATTGGAAGCAAAATTTGATTCGTCGTCCAAGGAGTACCCATGTTGCACAATTTCTATGGATCCTTCTACACTAAAAATGATAAATACATGAAAATCATGACTGCAATAACGTTTTTTCCTGTATTTCTCATTTTTCATGTAGCAGGGTCCATCAAAAGTATGAAACATGGGCACTCTATGGATGAAGAATTTAAATTTTGCATCTAATGAGTTCTCCTGCTTGAAATTTGAGTAAAACCTTAGGAAGATAATTTGAAAATATGATTTGAAAAATAAGTTTAATTATTTTATTATTTTTTAATATTTTTACTTTTTTACTCCAAAAATGGAGAATCATCCCCCATGGTTGGCATCATCATCTTGAATCCTATTAGTTCTTATAAAGTTTATTTTGGTTGTACATTTTTCTTAGGAGGCCCATTTTAGACCTCAAATTTTCTTTAATTAAGTGTTAAGAGTTTTATGTCATTAGGGTTGTTATTGTTGTTATGTTGTCATGTTTGTCATGTTGGTTTTCTTCTTAGTAGGTTGATCATTGTAAATACTACAACGAGGTAAGTTATAAAGCTTCATGGGCAGTATGTTTCTTTTTCAGAATTCTTGTTGGTTGTAGGTGTCATTAAACACTAACTATGATTCCTCCAAAGGGGGGGGGTTCTGTAAAAGCCCTGATAAAAAATTCATGTAAACAAAGTTAATAAATGAAAAATAATAACCATGGTCATGGGACATGTATTCCAAAATGAATGCTGGGAAAGAAATCCTAGTGTGGGTGTTCATTTGGTTTATTATGGGTAAGAAAAATGGAAAAGGCAATCGAAAAGGCTTTGGAAATGCAAGTTCCATTAATTGGAAATTTTTTATGAAAATAATGGAAATTAGAAGAAAATGAAGGTGAAAATCCATGGGTTTCATGTGAGGAGGAAAATGAAGGAAAATAATGGAAATTTGAAGAAATAGAGGCCTCGTTAATAAAAAGGATTATGAGGATTAGTTGGTACCTTTTGTCAGTTCAGTTTTGCAGCTCTCTGTCCATTCTCTCTCTCTCACATACTCTTGGACACTTAGAGATTTCTTGGAGAATTTTAGCATTGCATCAAGGAAATCAAAGGAAGGATAATGAAGACAAAGGGAAGAAAGATCAAGAAAGGAATAGTAGTATCGAGAAGTTATGGCAGGATCAGTTATCGATTTGCATGTGTGATTTCCATGCTAGATTTTTCATGTATGTGTGTATTTGACTCTCTTTTTGTTATTGGCATGGGTTTTTCCAGGTGTGACAGTGTTCTTCAGCCTTGCCTTTCTATTTATGGATAACTATGATGTGATGGGTTCTCTTTTACTTGGTTAAGTTGGATTTTCATATGGTTGCAAAACTAAGTGAGGTGGTCTCTAAAAGAAAGAAAACGAGGCCTAGGAATCCCTGGACCGAAGAACGTGGTATTGCGGTAAATATGAATTTTGTGTATCTTGGTAGGCATAGGAATTCTCGACCAACGAATGGAGGGATATACGGTAAATCCTAGAGGTGTGTGCCCTCGATTAGTCCTAGGAATCCTCGACCAGTGAATGGAAGGATATATGTTAAAACTTGCAGGGTGGAGTCTCGATTAGGCCTAGGAATCCTCGATTGGTGAATGGTGGGATATAAGGTAAATGCTAGAGACTAGGAGAGAGGAAAATTCCTCATATTGTAGGTGTAGAAATCCAATGGCATCCATGCTTGTTTAGGGCCTAGTGATCTGGTAAATTCTGGTATCACCTGGATTGGTTTGGTTTTGAGTCCCACATTCATGCTTGGAATATGGCACGAGGGTGATTGGCTGAAAGAAATATTTGGTTCAGCCAATCTATGGTAGGGTGGTTTTTGGAAGTCCCATACCTAGTTGGCTTTTGCATTTATTAATAATAACTTCTTCTCCGTGGTATTTCATGACATGTAAATTTATTGGTTTATATGTGGATTTTATGGTTTTTATATCCTTGTTATTTATGTCGGTTATATGTTGGTTATGAGCATTTTTAATGATAGAATTAATGTATGGATCTCATCATGTTTTCATTAGCAATTGAATGTACAATGTATATATGACCTAATATATGATAATGCAGCTAATGTGATAACGAAACAATGCTTCCTTACGAATCTCAAATAAGTATGAGACCCCTATGCTTAGATATGTTATTATTACCTTTAGATTGCATATTTGTGACATTTTTTATGAAATTCTTTTCATGGCTAGTAGGGGTCAGATCAAGTACCTGTACCAATGATTGAAATAGTATATTTGTTCCATTGCTATTATTCATTTATGGAAGTTTCATGTAGTTCTGGGCATTGCCCTGAGATCTAACCCTGAAAAAGTGGCTTAGAATATGGGTTCGTTGGTAGATATCTACCTAAAAATTTCCATATTCATTTGCATGTCTTGCTATGGGAGCAGCTGCAAGGCCTCTGTCACATGCATGGCTTGTCATGGGAGAGGGTGAGGATCCAAATCAGTGAAATGCCGAGTTTTCTCAAGGCTTGGCCACCTGGAAGGGTTGGTTGGCTCCTAAAGGTTTTGTAGCATCTGTGGAAGGTCAGTTTGGTTTATTTATGTCATTTCCACTTCCTTAAATATACATGGGGATTTGAATCACATAATAGTTGGCTCTCGTCACATGTTTACCCCACTGGAACAGTTAGCTTGGGAAAATGTGGGAGGAGGGTGTTACAGTGTTCAATTAGATTTTTGTGACCTATCATTTCCATTTGTTGACGAGAGTGTATTTGATTAGTAAGAAAATTAGAGAGTGCTTTTTTATGTTCTCATGGAGTGAAGCCTTGCTCAAGGAGAATCAACTAGTTTTAGGTGCCACTTTGGTTTGGTATAAAATTTATCCTTGGATGTGATTTTCCCACATTTATTTTTTTCATTAGAGGAATGGTCTCATCCAAAGAAAGAAGACTTAGGCGTGTAATGATTTTGTTGCTAATGAATTGCAATATTTTCTTTTTGTAAGTTATTCTATTTCATTATGTAATAAAAACAATATATTACATTGGCATAAAAGCATGAATAATACTAGGTGAGATAACAACAAGATAGAAGATTATCCTGTCAAAGTAGAGAAGAGATCCCATATAGGCTATTTGAACATAAAGACTAGCTCGAAGCTAAAATCAAAAATATATTGTCACGAGGGAAACCAAGAAACACCAGGCCAACATTTGAAGAGTCATTCGTCTTAAGGTTTGACAAACAACATAGAGGGGTTTCCATGAATGAAACCAAACCATCACTAGAATGGATGATCTATGGTGCATGAAAATTTTGGTCAAAAAACAAAAATACATGAAGAGAAGAAGTTGAATTCATGACTGAAACCTGTAATTAGGGTGAGGTAGAATCCATAGGAGCATCGTTGACATTCAAAATATCAATAGGATTGTCCTGGGATCAGCCAAGATAATTTTAAGGGATGACACCCTATGCTTCTTAACCAATCATAGGTTGAGAATAACTTGGCAATATCTCTACTTTTCTAAATTATCCAAATGTTATTGAAGGTCAATGTTGTCTTACTCTTGATTCAGGATAACATTGGCCACAATTTTTTTTTACATGCTAGTATAACTCAACAATACAATAAAACTTAGCATCCCTAGTGTGACTAAATCCAAGTTCCAGCACAAAGTCATGGACCATTGAATTCACTAGCTCATCACTCCAAGAGACTTATTCCTCCTTAACCAAGTTCTTAATTTAATGCAACATTTTTTGAATGGTGGGTGGGATACAGTGATTAAGAGCTTCAATTATAACATGAGCATCATTCTCAGCTCTGTTAGACCTTAGATGGGCCTTTCTATGAGAGTTGAAGCGAAGAGCCATAGGGTGGAAGATGACAATAGCATGATCAAGACAAGAATAATTGAACTATAACTGTGCTTTACAATAACCACAAATCGCAGGTCGATTGGGGAAAGAGGAGGTGCTAAGATCCATCTCAAGGCATCAGAGTCGAAAGCCAAGGAAAAGATTAGAACCTTCATCATTAAAAATCCTATTTCCTTCCTAATAATCATTGTGTCCTACAACTTTAGAAGAACTAGACTCCATCAGTGAAGACTCTATTTTATTTTCCCCGCTAATAAATAACTAGTTCAAATGTTGATGGTCTACATGTGAGAGATTGTCCTTGAGCCTACACCTAGAGGGTTGCAAGATCATATAATCATTTATACATGTATGTTGTTCCTTTGAGCCTCGAATTACCATATACGAGGATAATGTGTTGCAAATTGGTAATTGAATAATCTTGAAGGGATTTGGAATGGAATTCCATCCAGTGACAACCCTCTAATCCAGTTGATTCTTATCTAGGATGTTACATTAGCCTTTGTATAAAATCTAACAACGGGATTCAATCTAATCTTGTAATGTACTAAAACAAAACACTGAATCCTTCCTACAATTTGTGGAAACCAAATATGATCGCACAATCACATAAGAAGTAAGAGAAAGAAACAATCAATTGCACAAAAAAAAGTATTTGAGGAAAGAAACTGCTCAAAACCTTGCTATCTGTATATTGCATAAAGTCAACATCAAGAAACAATACAATGTTATTTCTCTTCATGAGAAACCTTTGCACTCTGCTGACTGTATTACTTTGATCGTGCTCGAATCTGGCTTGCAATTTAAGCAAGTTTGGTCCTCTATTTAACCTTTTGCTTTACTAGGCCTAGCCTGCCTTCCTTACGCATTTTTGGGCTAATTGAGCCCTTATTAATTAGGAAAATCCCAATTAATGATTTCGTAATACCTTCAATCCTTCCCGATGACCTCGTGCATGACCTGTACAATTTTCTAATTATATAAATGATAGTTATCTTACCTTTAACCTCAAACTCAATTGGGCCTCCCTTAGAACTAACATGCAATTGATTGATCAGTACTTGTGTATTAAATCTGATTTAAGTCATTGAACCTATCACTAGCTCATCTTTCAATTAAAACTAATTAAATTTATTTTAACTCAATTAATTGAGTTAACTAATTACAACTCACAAATAACTATAACTTGACCCCCTAAAATCATGGGAGAACTCTACATGCCTCCTCTCTAACCTCTAACTCGAATTTCCAAAGCTAGCTAAGTCTTCCTATTTAACTAATACAAGTTGTTATGAGATGAAATTACATTTTTTCTTCCAATTTAATTAAGGGAAAATTAAATCTAAAACCCCATACGATACCATTTTATAGGTGCCATTTATGGATGCCATTTTCATTGTTTTTTGTTGCCAATTTCAAAATCCCTACCAATATTTTCTCTATAAATAACATTCCTTGCCTTGAAGACTCCATTTATCTAAAAAAATCCAACATTAAGTCCACATAAATTAAAAACATTTTTGAGATTAATGTTATTAATTTTATAATCACTTTAATTTTAATTTTCTTGTTTATATTACATTTACTTCCATCCTCAAAAGTTATCCCTTTGTTTTACTTGAACCATAATATTATGGTGCTCTTCGAACCAATAAATATATATATATATATATATATATATATATATTGATAATCTTCACAAACCCTAATCAAAAGTTGAAACGAGTCTTTGAAAAGTAACTTTGTTTCTTGCCAACCATCGAGACCGTGAAAGGAATGATGCTTTTATTCGACTTTACGATTATCCAGCTAGCCTTCCAAAGCTTTTAGGTAGAATCTCATATCAAATCTCTCATATCTTCTCTCAATCTCCTAATGGCAACACATACTTTTAAAGAGTAGCGAAGTATTAATTGAGACGACTCTTTGCATTTCTAAATTAAATTTAATCCTATAGGATATGCATATATGACGATAAAGTACCTGAACGCCCCCTCCCGTCCTCTCTTCCCATCTCGTCCATCGACGCAGACAGAGTAGGTCCCCGCATCTAGAAAAATCACACATTACTGAAAAAAATAATCACGTAAACTCAGAATATCCGAAACAAATGTTACCTCGGCATTAAACCACCGACGACGGTTCGTTAAGATTCCATTACAGGTTGAACACAAGGCTCCAAAGTCCAAATTTATTTTATTAGCCCAATCCTCGTTAACGGAGGTTGACGGAAGGCGCCGGCGTCGCCGTAATTTCTGTCACATTAAATGTGAATGGAACGGTTGACTTGGACATATAATCTGTTCCATTTAACAACTTATGTTCCACTATAGACCATGGATCGAATCCAGATTCCGCCCATACAATCCCAAAATCCGGCAATTATCTTCAGCGTACCATGCTTTCAGTGACATTAGAGGCCGGCGGGTTGATCACATGGTATAAAACCAATCTGTCGGTGGTGGCTGACGGTCAGCGTCGGGTGTAACGCGAGCTTTCGTTAATGGCGGGCCTCACTCCTTGCATGCTGACCCTGTGCAGTACCTGATTTTATATCAGGTTTTGAAATTTGACAATATTACAAACTTTTATGTACGTAATAGTTAATGTAAATAAATTTGTAAGTAGGTAATAGTTAATGTAAATAAATGGTAAGAGAAATATCCATTGCCTGGTTCAATTAAATATAGTCGTGTCTAATTACTCTGCTACAATTGAATGGTTAAATTAATATAGGTGTCTAATTTCTCTGCTACAATTCAGTGAAATCCATGGCCTGGTTGAATTAAATATAGTCGTGTATAATTTCTCTGCTACAATTGAATGGTTAAATTAAATATACTTGTGTTTAATTTTTCTGCTACAATTGAATGTTTAGTTACTATGCTGTGATATACATGGCCTGGTTGAATTAAATATAGTCGTGTCTAATTTCTCTGCTACAATTGAATGGTTAAATTAAATATAGTCGTGTTTATTTTCTCTGCTACAATTGAATGTTTATTTACTCTGCGGTGAAACCAATGGCTTGGTTGAATTAAATATAGTCGTGTCTAATTTCTCTGATACAATTGAATGGTTAAATTAAATATGGTCGTGTTTCATTTCTCTGATATAATTGAATGTTTGTTAAGGCGGTTCTTTTGTGATTATGCTAATTAATCTTTTTGATTTTATGGTCTAGATTGAAAGATGCCGGTATATTCTGGTCGTCGCCACTCAAAGTCAATGAATGGATCAAATTTACCTCACTAACCTCCTTGCATATCTAAATCACATGTTTAAACCGTACTTAAATTAATTTTTTACAAATCTTGATTAAAAATTTACTATACCATTTATTAATTGCCACCTATCAAGATTAACCACTAGAAAGAAACTGAAACATTAAATCTTCTCCAAGTGTTGAAATCATTCTGCAAAGTGTCCCATGCATTTCACACAAGCCATGGTGGCAGCAAGCGGTGCATGTTGAAATAGTTGTACAACGTGTCCCATATCTCCATAGTGGCGGCAAGAGGTGCGATTCTGAGAGTGTAAGGTTCGGCCAACGAACAGGCAAAATACTGGGTATACACTTGGCGGTGAAGGCATCAGAACGGCTTGACCACATTGGTGCGGTTTGTGTTATCACATTTCTGAGTATTATCCTAGCGTTGCATGTAACGTACATAAATACAAAGGCCACAGACCCTTTGGTGCCAGCCCTGTACATATTTGGAGATTCTACTGTTGACCCTGGTAATAACAATGCACTTGCAACGATTGCGAAGGCAGACTTTCCTCCACATGGAAGAGATTTCGTGGATCATAAACCAACTGGTCGATTTACTAATGGAAAGTTAGTGACAATATGATCTGTAAATACTGCTGCCCCTCTCTTTTCATTACCTCATCTTCATGTACAAAGAAAATATCACCATATCTGGATTTAGTAACTGATAGAAAGCTTCTAATTATCGTGTACAGTCTTCTGTGAAATGAATAGAATTCTAGGACACTTATTATTTGAAGAATGTTCAGGTTTAATTTTTCCAGTTTAGTACTCCTGTTACCTTTTGATAATAATGTTATGTGATTAAATTTTTCATCTGTATACAGCTGGATTAGCAGGGCTTCCAGATATATTGCCCGCATATTTGGATCCTGAATTCCATGGACCGCGAATTCTGACAGGCGCCAGTTTTGCTTCTTCTGCTGCTGGATACGATGATACTACCTCACTTACCGTTGTTAGTACATGTTTTAGACGTGATGCTATAGAGATATAGGGATTTAGATTTATAGAAAGGCATTTGTAGCTGAAATACAACATTCTTGAATGCATGCAGAATGTTCTGACTCTAGGGCAGCAGCTGGAGAATTTCAAGCTTTATCGAGAGCAGCTTGTTGATATGGTAGGCCAACAGAATGCCAGCGGGATAATGTCGAGAGCCTTGTTTGCAATAAGTATGGGAACAGATGAATTTGCCAATAATTATTATTTCAATCACATTCCTCGTGCACACTATACTGTTACAGAGTTCCGGGATCTTCTTTTCGACTCTCTCTCCAAATTTATACAGGTGATGATATTGTCTTACAGATATTAGGAAAACTGATTAACAATTTGTCGATCCGTTTTTACCAACGTTGATAAGGACTTTGTTCAATTGTTTTTGAAAAAGCTGATAAAGGCTTGTTTGAATTGTTTTAAAGAAAATTGAGTGAATTGATTTCCCTTTAGGAAAATTAATGATGATCTATTTCAGTAATTATAACCAAATATGCATGAAATTAAATGAACTCGTTTTGTTAACATGAGAAGAATAAAGCTTTATTTATATACTGGTAAGAACTAGTTTATTTATATATCGTGTGTGATCTTTTAATATTATTAAAATAAGCTTATATCCATTTAATTCTGGATTTATTATGTACTAAGATAGATCAAATCTTGAGAATTATAAATCTTTTTTCAAAGTCCATATTCCAAAAAAAATTTAGTAGATCTAGAGATTTTTAATAATAAATTTTTTTTATGAGTCCACATTTTTTAAATGTTATATATTGCTACTTAAATTTTATCTTTTTTAATTTTTTTTTTTTAATTTTTATTATGGTTAACATAGAAAAAATTCAATTTTAAGACATCTTTACACATCATAGTATCATACTGAGTTGTAAAATCTACCTCTAAAAACAACCAGAATTCATTTTCTGATATCACTTAAAAAATGGTTTCATTTCTTCCATTTATATTTAAATATAATTACAATTAACAATAAATACCAATCTAAATTTATGGTTTTTATAAGTACAATGAATTATTGCTGATCAAATATTATTATTTTATAAGAATGAATGAGTAATTATGAATAGGAACTTTGTCCTGCTAATGTAATGATGCCAAATGATTTTGTGACAGAATATTTACAAGGAAGGTGCCACCCTATTTGCCCTCATCGGTCTTCCTCCTTTCGGATGTTTGCCTGCACAAATTACTCTCCAGAACTTGGTAGGCCATGCATGCGTTGATGAATTTAATGATGCTGCTATCTCATTTAATCAAAAAGCTGCATCTTTGATGGATACTTTGAGGCCTGCATTTCCTGGTCTTAAAATGGCGTATATTAACATATATGATAAGCTGCTTGACATGATAAAGAATCCCACTAAATACGGTAAATTATCTCTTTCCGACCCTTTCATTCTTCAATTAGTTTCAGGGGATCTATGTGCAGAGCTTGCTGATTGTTTATAAATGAACGTGTGGAAGGCTTTGAAGAAGTAAGGAAAGGTTGTTGCGGAACGGGTCTGCTGGAGACAGCTATACTGTGCAACCCCACGACCCCCATCTGCCCCGATCCATCAAAATACGTGTTCTGGGATTCTTTCCATCCAACAGAAAGAGCTTACAATATCCTCGCCCAAGACATATTCTCACAGGCTGTTTCGATTTTACATCTGTGAACAATTCACTGGAAAGGAGATAATGAAATGCTAAATAAGATGTCCATATATGATGGGAAACTACAACCAATAAAATCTCACATGCATGTAATTCAGGGAATCAAGAATAGAATCATTGTGTGTATACATAATGTCAATGCCAATGCGCCAAACTAATATTATATATTTGTATGATTTGGAATTTTTTAATATCGACAAATATAAGTTCCAAATAAAACAAGTGT